>VZDJ01000594.1:14978669-15332058 GCA_008694505.1 Cyanoderma ruficeps | reverse complement strand
AAAAAAAAAAAAAAAAAAGAAAAAAAGAAAAAACCCAAACAGCATTTTGATAAATTATAGAAGCGTGATATATTTGGCATTTTTATCTGAAGCCTTCACTTTGAGGAAAGGCAATGTGGGCAGGTGGTTTCCCCACATTTCTTCAAACACAGGTGAAACAAATTAAAATAAGTCAAAACTCTTAACACTATTCACATCTACCTATACTAGAAGCTTGTTTTTTTGAGGCAAACACCTAGTCTCCATCCCCTACTGTCCTTTTATAAGGATTGCTAGAACCACAGCCTAGTTACAGCCGGCTGTGTAAAACCAACTCTTCTGCCTATGCAAAGTGTTATTTAAGATATTGTCCATTGTGGGTGGAGATAACACCTGTATCTTCTGGGAACTCACAGCAAATTATCTGAAATTGCTTAGGTCCTCCACTCACAGTAACAAGTCCCAAATCAATTGGTGATTGTGGCGTGCACATACTTACAGTCAAAATTGGGCAGAAAAGTGAGAAATTACCAATGCAAGTTTTCTTTTCTCTATGGTGATACACTATCTGATTTTTCCATCCAGGCATTAATTAGCATTACCTTTGCACATACAGTAAGGAGATAAAGGGAAGAGAAATAACCAAGTCGTGATGTTCCTTCAGGATAAGAAATTCAACCTTTTAACCAATGAAATATGTATAAAAGAGTCTTTGAACATTGTAACCTTTCCCTTGCGACATGATCACAATGGCATCTGATCAGTTGCTAGTTTTTCCAGGCATCAAACCATTCAGAAAATTAGTCAGAGCTAACCTTGCTTAGAAGTGAGGATGCGAAGTGGATTTCTAGAAGGTCACAGTAGCCAGCACTGCCCCCTCCTCATCCTAAACTAGAATTACAAAGCTGAAAACCTCTTTACAACAGAGGCATTATCATCATTATTTCAAGCATGTGTGCATGGGCTGCAGCACGCCAGGGAAATTGTGTGCTTTACATGTCTTCGTTATCTATTTTTGGATATTTGTATGGTTACTGCAAAGACCTTACTGTTTTTCCTTGTTGAATATTTGTTTATGCAACCTTCCCCCTGCAGGCAACTGTGTTCATGGGATCCTTACTTTATAAGGAATTTCAGTCCCATATGTTGCTCCTGGCACTTTTTGCTGCTCTACTGGCACCTCTGCTGCTTGCCCTTTAACTGAAGTGACAATTAAATCATAGAAAAACAAATCTTAAGCTGTAACGGAAATGTCTCCAAGCCTGAGGGCTAAAACAACCAAGATCCCTTTTAGATTCTATTTAAAAGTTATGGACTGCATCTGGCCACATGACAGCAATGACATAAATCCATACGTTCCATGAGAATTTCAAGACTGACTTTCTTCAGTTCAAGGAAAGCAAGTTTTGCCTGATGTATAGAACTGCTTTGATGTTAGCAGGAGTACAAAACATTCAAGATTAATTAGAGCTCAAAGCATAAACGCAACAAAGGGAATTCCCTTCCCTTCTGTTCTTTCCCAATGGAGAGAAGGAATTCCCTTCCCCTTCTGTCTCCTCTCTGAGCAGGGAGGGAATCCCTTTGCTATTCTTACTCATGATGACGATTCGTTTCTCTTCCTAAGAGCAGTGGGTAGTTCAGGTTTGTTTTCCTTGTTTCTTCTTTCCCCATTAGAGGGTTGAGAACTCCCTGTTTTCCCGTCATTTCTCTCTCAGGGTGAAGAAGGATTCAGACAATCACTGTACCTGTTTTCTTCTTTAATATTTCAGTATGAGAATTAATTTTATATGGGGTGGGGTCTTTTTAAATTTTTTTATTACCCCTCTGAGTGCAGCATTTTGTCCTACAAAAATATCAAAACAGAAAAACACTTGAAATTTGGTTACTGGCAGCTGTGATCTAAATATAACTGCATCCACTTCAGTATGGCTAATTAATAATTAATACAGGGAATGGGCTTTAAAAACAAAGCTGAACACAAGAATCCATATTTCATTAAAGGGGCTTCTCCTCCAGCCTAAAGCACACACCAACTACAGCTTCTAATGCAAGAATTTAGTTATTCTCACTGGAACTGACTAAAATGATCTGTCCTCTTACCCCCCGAGGAATTACAGAGTACCGTGAACTAACAAATTATTTCAAGTTCACTTTGATGTAGGATGATGGCCCAAAGAAACCACTACTAATATACAGATTAAGTTCCATTTCAGTTGTACGCCACTGAAGCGAGCTTTGTGTTTCCCTTCACAGGGTAATGAGTTTCACCTGTGTGATTAAAATCAAAGAATAATGGAGGATGATGTGAACTTTGTTCATGTGCTATAGTACTTGTTGTTGGGTTTTAATAATTTAGAATATTGCAGATCGTAGATGGTGCTGTACTATGATACCTTTGCTAATAAATGATGAGGTAATATTAATGTGAAACCTCATTGTAATTTATGTGCTGGGGGCGAACTTCTAATGAAGAATGCATTTTCTCTGGTTTTAAATTAAATGCTCTTTTTTTTCTCTAACTGGTTTTCAACATCCAGGGCATAGTCAACAAATTTAAATGTAAATTTCTAAAATATGAAGCCAAGTATAGTAATAATTAAAATAAGAAATATCGGAAAATAATTTGTACCCCATAGAATATCTGCAGGAAAAGACAGCCTTTACTGCTCAAACCTATCTTCTCCTGATTGCTTGTTCTCTGCTGCTTTCTTTAGCCATGGCCATGATACTACTAAAAATATCATTACTATTTCACTCTAAATGTTTATATGAAAAGATTGTCTCTTAGGAGCAAATTCTTGTACAAGTAAAGTTACAAGCCTGTTGATTTTATACACTTTCTGCCCAGATTAGTTGTCTAGGGTTTCTATTCTCATAGATAAAGCACCACTATTGACACAAAACCCCTGCTATATAATCCTTAAAGTATAACTTCGAGGATTTTAACCAGAAACAAAAATTTGGGACAGTGTCACCTTTAGATATGTTGTCAGCTATTCACTTATATCTTTAGAAAATCACTGCAGGAGGTATATCACAAATATGGTAAGAGCAGGTTGATAAAACAAGTGAAGTGGGTATAATCAGACCATTCTCAATACTTTTATTTTTTAAAAATATACAATATTTTACTTGCTTCTTGTAAGGGCAAATAGATATAAATCTTGCACTATTGAAGTCCTGCATCCTCTATGCAAAAAAAAGAAAAAGATTGGTCAGCCAGGTTCAGGGAAACCTGTAATCTCAAAGGCAGCAAGCATCATCAAAGAACTGAGAACAAGACAGGAGCCAAATACATCTGAGTGGTAGCTTACTAGTTTTGACTTTCACAGTCTCAAGTCTTTCTCTTGAGACAGAGTTCACTATGAGATCCTCAATATATTTTAAGCGTCTTTCTCAGCCAGTCTCAGCTGGCTAGAATTTAAGGCTCAAATGATCTCATTTGTGAGTAGAGATTTATGAGTAGCACATTGACTCAGATACCTAGTCTGAGTCAATGTGCTACTCATAAAAGTTGGGATTTTCAAATGAAACCTCAGCTAAAATATCATCTTTTGCTGTGCTGTTACCTTCACATTTGTGAGATCTCAAGCATTTTTATAGCTGGAACAGTATCACTTCAGTAGAGAAGTAAACTATCCTCATCTCCAAACATAATTGTAATGAAATCAAAATCAGAACATTCAATGTAATTTTAACTTGGTTTAGTTTTGTTTTGGAAAATTATAAGAATCCCAAGAGTTACCAGTTAGGCTTTTCATTTACTGCTAAATTACCATTGCTTTGAAAGCCTTTTGTTTACAGAAAGATACATAATCTGTATTTTGTTTGGTGTCACATCCTCAGAATTTCCCATTGCTATCCCCAGCTCTTAAAACTGGAAAAAAAAAATTAACAATCTTTCTCCTTTTTTTGGTGCTTCATACAGCGAACAAAAGGTAAAAATATGTGAGGGTCACATGGAGGTTATGTCTCCAGGGAAACTCTTGTTAAGTTGTGCAAATTCAGTACATGCAAATGTTGAGTATGAAAATAATCAACAAATTTTCAATCTGGTCATTCAATTACTGTCAGCCCTCTGAGGGCTGCTGAACTAACCCTACTGGCTTTGGCAAACTTAAAACAATCATTACATGAAAAAGACAGTGTTGTTAGAGAACTAATTTGCTATGAATTTCTGTGCTCCTAATCTATGTTTATGTAGTCACATTTTCTGAAAAGAATGTTATGGCCACTGATACTGGTTTGCTTGCTGTGAAAGGGCACTCAGCTTTGTGATGACCATCTTCAAATCTGCTTTGAAGAACCGCTCTCCAAGGCCTACACTAGTATAAATGTGATGAATATTCATTTCATCAACAAATATTAGTGGGTTTTGCTTCCTGTTTATCTGTTCTTAAATTATGTGAGTGGTAGGGCAAAAAGGACTGAATTAAAGACACTCTCTCCTCAAAGATGTTTACAGAATGAGGAAAGTTCCTGTGTTGTTAACCTGTAATACTACTGGTCCTCAAGCATAAGTTCCAGTTACATTCTTCTGCCTTGAAATCAGAGGGCCACTAACCCAGACCTTCTGGTACACAAAGACCCAAACAAATCAGATAGAAAAGACAAATACCAGAGGGAGTGCTACTGTTTCAGATGGCAGCCTTTTTCTTTCAGTAGCACTTGTTCTCTCCCGGCACCAGACACGTCCTTACGGTCTAATCTCCCACGCCCAGGAAGGCGAAGGCGGCGCGGCGGCCGCAGCAGCCCCGCGGCGGAGGGAGCGGCGGCCCGGCCCTGCCGCAGCCGAGCCGGGCGGCAGGGAAGCAGCTGCTCCCGCTATGTACAAACAAAGCCCCGGTTGCTGTAGCAACCCGGCAGCCCTGAGCGAGCTCCCCGGCACGGCACGGCCCAGCATCCTCCCCCGCGCCGCCCGCGGGGCTCCTCGCAAGCTTCATCCCCTTTTGGACAACACGCTTCGGGATCTGCGCTGATCCGGCCCGCTGAAGGTGAACGGCGCCGGACGCGCTTCAGCTCTGGCAGATGACAAATGTGTGCGGCTCTGCGGGCTTGTCACGGGCTCAGCTCTGAAAGGGCCCAGCTCTGCAGCACCTACCAACAGGACGTGCTTAAATATGTCTGTTGTGCCTGTACATTGGTAAAGTAAATGGTAACCTATTTGGTGAAACTGAATTTTAAAAAATACATAGCCTTTGAAAAGAGACATGGACTGTGTACAACAGAATGCTGTGAATTTTAATGCTTTCTTTTTAAAATTCAGCATTTATAAATTAGGTTCTGTCACCAAGCTTGTTTCATTCCTCAGTTATCAACAGCATTCATAGTCCCACAATACCTAATACTTGTGTCAGCTTTTGCAAGAAGCTAGAAACCAGAATAAAGAAACACACCTTTTGGGATTTTTTTTCTCCTTGACAAATATATAGGACCTAAATAACAGATCAAATGAAAAAAATCATTAGACTTATTATAAAAACAGTCTTTAGGTTGTTATTATAATTAACATTAGGCATTTCAAACATAAAATATATGTTTGCATGAATCATGCTAAAATGTCCCTCATTTTGATGAGCTTAGAACATAATGCTTTGAGCAAGATGATAGAGATTTCATGTGCTCAATTGGATACTCACAGCGATGTGGAAATCCCACATTATGCTTTTAGTTCATTGTGAATAGATAATCTTTTCATGTCTCTGACAAGGAGTATTTTAATTCATTGTCTCCTTTCAGCTGATGGCTTCTATCAGTGACAAATTCATGTAAAAATGTTCAGAATCCAAGTTCACTGTATGTTACTTCATTATAATAGTGTTAGCACATAGGAGGAATTGTAGCTTTTACTGATCCATTTTTTCACAGCATATCAGGATGGAAACACTGCACTGGCTAAAAAAAAAAAAGAAAAAGATGTAATAGTAGCACTGTCACCAATATTTGAAAGTTTGTCCAGCCTGTCATGAGAGAGCTATTGGTAGGAAGAATACTAATACCACGTCAAAAGTTACTCTGGATAATGTGCAGCCTTTCATTATGCTTATTTTGACTGCCTCTGATAGCAGAATGTGCTTATCAGGAAGGACCAAAATAAAGATAGATATTTTCAACTGAGTATTGGTGAGACCTTCTCTGGACCAACATTGTTCAAAATGTTCTCATATATTCAGTCATGATTTTTTTAGACATTCATTGTCTCTGATATCTTGAGCTAGAAATTAGATGCCTAACCTCTAATGAAAGGCAACAGTAGATGGATGTCTTACTTGTAAGTACCAGCCTTTGCTGGGGCTTATAAAATACATCCTGATATGTAATTAGTTCCAATTTATTTAAATAGTACTCAGTTCAACAGCAAGTGCTTCCACAGTTAAATTTTTAACATTAATTGCTCATCAAAATTTCCTTCAACCCTTTGACATTTTTTCTCAACAAACAGTAAGATAAAATTTAGATAATTGGGTATCCTTACCATCAGGATCAGTTTCAGCAATTTGAGCTCCTGTAACCAAAATGTTCTCAATTGTGTAACAAACAATATCCTAGCCTGTCTCTCTGCATCACTAGAAAGCATTCAGCTCTACTGTTCCTTACATCGAAGAGTTTGTTCTTAAAATCCATATATATAACACACAGCCTGGCTGCCCCAAAAAAAATGAAACATCATAAAAGATTCATTATTATTATTAGATTAGTATTAGTACACTAATTATTATACTAATTTATTAGTACCCACTGGTATTCATATGCATCAGTATGTTTAATCTAAGGGGTCATTGACCTATTTCCTTTAAGAACATTTTACAGTGCTTATGGAAAATGACACTGCTTTCAGTCCATTTGAAGACTTGGATGAACAGATCTTCAGTAACCAAGAAATCTTTAACACAGATTATCAAATAATCACCATATTATACAGAAAAATTGCTGTTACTGTTCTGACCAGATGTAAACCAATGAACTAGAAATGAATGCACCAATTTTCCATTGCTATTCTCCTGAGTTAAGTGACCACACTTCTAATGTATAAAACTGCAAGGGACCTGATGAAATTAATTTCATGCTCAGGCTTTTCAATAGTTGCTTTTCAGAGAAATCTTTGTAGGCTGAAAAACTCTTCTAAAATTTCAGTTACAGTAGGATTCAATGGCAAAGTGAAATCAGAGCTAATGTTTGCATTCAGGTCAAATTAGGCAGTAGCTTCACCTAGAAATAGTGATAAACATTGACTTTGCACTACACTGTGACTGATACATAAACAACGTATGTACCTACATAGAAAAGAAAATATAGACTGTGATTTTAATGACCCTATTAACTACGGAGTATTACCTTCTCTGTCACCATCTTGAATTTAGAACAGATCTGAATCTGTTCTAAATTATGGAAACGTAATTTTAGAGAACACTAACATTGTAAAGCCTCTGGGGCACCACACCTCAAAAACACTTCTGAGAGTCAATGTGTGGCCTCAGCTTTGGGATCTGTGAATACCACAACCACCTCTTTTGAGTGTGACATCAGCCACGGCATCTCTAGCTAGGTATCAAAGTTTGCTTTTTAGTGAGATCCATTTCTAACTTTAGACTCTTTATCAGCAAGTTCTCTAAAAATATGACATATTTCAAACACAGAGAGTATGAATGAAGAAGTGTAAAGTGCATATAGAAAAGTAACAATCATAAAGGAAAAATCTCAAGCCTTGCATCAGTATTTTTGGTGGTGTAAACTGTACCAAATTTAGGTGTCTTATGGCCCTAAAACTGTACTTTCCCCTCAAAAGACTGTTATGTCATTTATTCTTATTCATTATTCTAATACCTTCTTGTCCAAACTGACAAAATACACAACAGCTTCCTCCAGAAAAACTTACAGTGCCCAGGAGACCAGTTACACCCTGTAACTGGCAAACCAAACAGGTCACAAATGCTTTTCCAGTGCTTTGGCTGGATTGGAAAGTTTAACTGTGACCAAGGATGCACTTGAAGTCAAGTATGAAACAGACCCAAGCCACTAAAACATTACTATTATTCTGAGCTAAAAGTAATAAGGAGTCTTAGATGGATTAACTGAGCTTCTAAAGAGCTTCCTAACACTTGCCCTGTTACACTATAGCAGACTGCAATACGAAGGAAAGATGTATTTTTAAAAATCAAGAGACCTAGAACTTTTTACAGTTCGCTTTCACATATTTTACTTGCATGAAAAGTATCATAAAGGATCACTTCACGGGATGTCCCCTTGTTACACCAAGAGACAGAACGGCTTGTCTGTGCACCCACTCCCCGGGCTCATGGAAGCATTGCTCACAAGTCTGCCTCATTACATTAAGGAGAATCTCTTGCATTTCTAGTTTTAAGGCACTATTGCTATGAAAAGATCAGGAACCACATTCTGCCTTTATTTACACTCCTTTTGGTGTTGGGTTTATATCAAAGTCATGGTGAGCTCCATCTCTAATGCTAAGGTAAATCAAACATTTTTATTGAGTCTCGTAATGCCACGTCCTAATCCCTCTATAGAAGCTTCTCTCTCTGGAGACATTTCAAATGTGTTTATTAGGAAGACCATATTTATATCTTCAGGGAAGCCTGTATACAAAATGGAAAAACCTTGTAGGGCAGATGTTGCAATTGGCTGAAAGATTGAAACCAAGCTTTGTTTTATGCAAACTAGAGCGTGAACATTTATCATGTAACTAGGATTTAAAGGAACAGAATGAAAGAATAAAAGCATAAAAATATGCATGCCTCTTTACACCCCTGTGCTACATTATGAAAGCATTAAGAATGTAGTAATTGACATTTTCTTCTTGCTGGTCAATGACAGCTTTTAAAAGCTACTTCAAATGCTGGTTCAGCAAACTGTATTTAAACTTATTATTCAATGGCACACGCCAACATTCCACCTGTGTTAAATGTCATGAAACTGTACTTTGTCCCATATAACTAGAATAATCAATCACATTCATTCAGCTAGCTTGGCCTGCAGGGCAGTGGGGATTCTGCTGTTGGAGTTTAAGGTACACATGAATTAAATGTAAAATGCTAACATGTCACTAATGTGCTCAGATAATCTAATGTTATATCCCGTATTGCATGACAGACTTTTGGAACCTCCACTCTTGGAAACAGCAATAACCCATTAGACTCCAAAGCCTGAAAAGGAATTTAATTTCTTGTTAAAGTTTGATATAAAAGGGTAAGTTTCTGAATTTCGTCAATCAATCATTTTCCAGATATTCTGGACAAGCCTGTTAGTAATGACTAACATAAAACTAACAAACAACAATCCAACAGCAAATAAAAAAGCAAACAAACAAACAAAAAACCCCACTACTAACCAACAAACCCCAGCTTTCCTACATTTGTAATCGAGAGCATCCAGATGGCCAATGGTCACAGCATGTTTATACCCAAGTTCCAAGATCTTCTGTGATCTTGTTGAGACTCTTTTGGGATAAGAGAAGAATGAAGAAAAAAAAGATGAAAAGAAGTGTTTGCCACAAAACAAGCCTCATGGACAGTATCAGTAAGATTTTGCAGAGTTGCAGCCACACGGGTTTCACTTCAGTGAAAGGAAAAGTGAAAATAAAATGTAGAGTTCACTGAATCCAGAAGACCTGAGACAGAAAGACCCACACAACCACAACTCAGAGTGAGTCTCATGTTAACCCAATGGAGAAAAACTGTTAAACATTAACATCAGTCAGCATACTAGATTGATCACTATAAACCATATAGAACCATGTAGCTCATATTTAGGGCAAAGCAACTGCTCTTAACTTCCTATCCCTGCTCCTGGACTTTTATGAAGCCTTTTCTTGATCAATGAGATAGAGAGAAAAGAGACTTTTTATTATTCTGTCATTGTTCATCACACCCTAGCTGTGTAGGCAGTTGATGCTTTATTTTTTTAGTAATCTAAACAAAGAGAAAAATCTGGTGTTTCTGCTTTTGATTTGCCCACAGGTAAAGTACAAAGGGCCAAACTGACACTTAGCATTTACATCATAGTTATATCGCAAGAATGTTTACAGTGGCAAGGATGACAAAGACTGCCAAGCACTCAAAAATCACAGAACTGATGATAACTGAATAAACAGTTTTGAGGACACTGGGTCATCCAAAAGTCATTATTTGGCAAATCAATACATCTCATTACTTCTCATGTACTACTTCAGCTCGACGTGAAGACAACTCTAGAATACATAATTCTAATACATGAACAATGCAAACAGTTTGGATCATGGGCCTTCTATTCATTTTTTAAGAAATTCTCAACTTCTCTACCAAAACATCTTACTGGCTTTTCAGAATGGAAGTCACTTGTGATATTACTATAGTGCATCATAAGACATGAGATTAATTTTCTCTCTTTAAATGTCAGTTTTGTGTAAGTAAATTAAGTTTACATGCTACTTGATGGTCTGGTTTTGTTGAGTGGCATATAGTTAGAAGCAGCAGTGACAAAAACTGAGATGATCTTGTTAAATTTGACAGTCAGGAAGATATAAAAGAACATATTATAGAAAATAGGTGTGCTGTATTTTACACTGTACAAAATAAAAAGAATAATGGCTGGCAATAGACATTCTCAGTGTTTATATTCCAACCAAAGAGTAATTTTGGTTTCTAATAAAAAGTCATAAATACTACAGTAGCAACATAGATGACAGCAAAATTACTTTTATTGGCCCATGAAAAGATTTTGATGGTGTGTATTCAAGTCAGCATTGCACAGACCAGAACATCTTCACAGGGGATACCTTTTAGAACAACTGTTGACCTTTTTTAGTTACATACCAAACAATGAAATGGGTACGGTGGATGAATACTGAAGGACAAGGACTAAGCTATATGACATTGACATATAAGTTTGTACTTCAGTAATTTCCATTGAACATCCTCTACAGAGAGTCAAGGCTGCCAAGCTCTATCAGTTCACCAGGTAGTACTCAGAAGTAAATAAGAAAATAAAGTAAAGAAGATGTAATCAGAGCAAATACAGGAAACAGGACAAATGAAGCACTATGTGTGCCAAATTTCTTGGTTTTTTAAACTGTGAAATGCATCAAAAAAACTTTAACTTCCGTCTGATTTCTGCAATGCTCATCTTTAACCCTAATATTATGAATATCTTGCAGAAAAAAATGAGAATATCCAATAAGAATCACAGAAATGAAATTATTCTACCAATGTATGTTATAAACAGGTTTAAAAGCAAGCAAAACCTTTGGTGAAAAAAGGGAAGATACACTACTGAGCATAAACTTATTTGGCTTTTGACATATTTTCATGCACTGAGTCGGACAGATGAGGGAGCTATATTCCATAATTTAAAGCTGAACAGTGCGTTTAACATACAGATTATATATAGAAAAAGTGTGAAGCACCATTATTCCATGGGAAAAATATATGGGTGTATAAAGGAGAAATAAATTGTTCTTTCCAGTTTCATCAAGATACATTTCTCACACAACCTTTCAGTTCTGCGAGCCTGCACAGGAATATGAAAGAGTAGACGTTAGCCAAATGGCCAGCATTCCTCAACTCGTTCCTGAAAGAATACCACACCATGACAGTCTTGGAACAAAATTCACACAAGAGCAGGGAGAAGACATACTCATACTCTACAGGATACTAATTTAAGTCCTAAAGCCAAACTCTAGTTATCTATGAAATTACTTTTTATAAAGAGAGTTGTAAGCTCATCCTTACTTGAGGTAGTGGATGCCCCCTTCTTAGAGGTCTATATGCTTCTATTTTTGTCCTCCCCCACAACTCTATATCCATCAACACCTCAAGTTATTAATTTGTGGGTTCTATCATAAAAAATAAAGCTCCCTCTAACTAAACAAAATATTTCTGGCCAGTTCAAATACTAACACTACTTTACCTTTGTAAACAGGTAAATGAAGGTAATTACCTGTAAACAGGTAATGTTTGCTAGATTACAAGTGAGAAGTCCTTCAATACTTATTTAATACTGTCTCTATGGAAAGAGGCCTTTGGTTCATTATAGGCTCACACCGACATACTCCATTTTTAACAGATAATTAGGTACTATATCCTTCAATGTCAGATGCTGTTTTCAGTCCAATATAGTATGCTCTTTTTTTTTCCAAGGGAGCAGAAGATAAACCATTCTGGCACTAAGGAAAAGGAACCAGCTTCTTAGCTTAAATATTCTATAGAGGTCTTGTGCTACTCATGGCAGAAATATGTATCAGTCCATATTGTAGAGACTGACTTTATTCTTTTCTCTGAAACTGTTCCTCTGCAATTGTGCAGATCCTACACAGCTAAAGAGTAAATCCTTCTTTTCCTTACACTCAGTGAACTCACCAGTTTGGGATTTTTGTTTCCTTTAATACATGGGAAGAGAAAGACTACCTATCCTCTTGTTAAATTGTTGGTAGTTTGCTGGGTGAGAAATACACTTTTTAACTATCTTTTTCCTGGTTTCATTTGTGTTTATAATCTGAGTAGTCATGTCATATTGCAGTTACTCTTACTTTGGGAAAATCTTCAAAGTAAAAGGAAAACCAGGTTCTTGCCTTATTATGAGTCATGATCTATACAAATTTTAATCTCAAATAGTTTCTTTTACATAACTTTTTTTTTCATTTTATTGAAAAAGAGTATCATCTTTTAAAATGCTGTCACAAGGAAATCCTAATGCTTGACTGTCTCATGTGTCAGCCTAGCAAGAGACCCTTTAATATACCCAACTGAAGCTCTCAATGTACATAGGGGAGAATTTAAATAATTAATACAGAGTATTTTATATAGTACAAAAATTCTCATAGTATGTAAGTCAAATAGTACCCAATTAACTCTCAGAAAATAGAACCTTCTCTTTATTCTGACACTCAAACATGTGTAGGAGTGTCTATTATTATTCAAGCATAGTCAAAACATCCTAAGAATTTCCTTCAAATATTGCATTTGCTGGCCATTGACAGGTTTCTGTTTGTTCTGCTTCTCAATCCACAAGTATCACTGACTTCAATTTAAATCTTACTGATTACAGCAGATGCTTTTTGAATTGCTTTCCAGTCAATAGCCTTCATTCTAGGGTTCAGTTTTGTATGTACAGAGTATAGACAATGGTGAGAAGTTTGAGTATCCTCAGGCTGAACTTCCAAGGATGTGGCTGACTTTTCTCAGAATAATCATATTTATTTTTCTTTGAATCATTTCAGAAGACCAATATTTTGATTCCAAATAGATGTTAGTTTTCTACATTTGTTTTATTTTCATTATCATCTCCACTTGCCTTTTAAGTGAACAAATGCAGCAGAATGTGATTCAAAAGAAAAACAGTGATTACATGTGTTCCCTTGCAGTTCTTTCAATATATAATTATCTTCATCTCCAAAAACTTTTCCTAGCACAGCTAAGCTAAATCTTTCAAGCTGCAGATCTTGTCTCTTTGGACATAGGGATGGGTTTATTAATTTCCTTTGCTCCGTCGTTTGTCACATGTGTAAGCAATTTGCTTTCCTTTTAGTGCTCTAGATTAACAAAATCTGTTTGCTATATCTTCAGAAGTCATGCTTCTCTACCTCTAATTATCTTTAACCTGTCTCATCTCAACTATCTTCAGCTCATCCACATCTGACATTCTGCAGCCCTTACCAGCCTGCTATCATCTGCAAATTTAAGTGGACTTTTCAAAACATTAATGAACTAAATTAGATAGATTATTCATATATTAATAATAATAAGGCATGTTAACTTCTTATCTGACTAGATAAGAGGTCACGTATATAACCAAAATTTTCCTCTGTAATTAGTTTTAAAATTTTTGTCATTTTCAATGACCTTGAAACTGTGCAAATTCTATTATTTTGTTGCAGTTTAAAAAGCTTCATATGAAAACATCTACCATAACAAGATTTTTTCCCCCCCTTTTTCAACCCTTGAATGACAGTGTAAGTTTAGGATCAAATGACAGCTTAGCTGAGTTTCAAAGTTTGTATGATTTGGTCATTTTCCTCTGTATTTAAACACTTACATATTCACTTTTGAGTTCCAGTATGATATATGTATATACTTGCCTCTCTAAGGCAATAATGTGTTATTTATTAAATGACAATTCTCCCAAGCTAAAGAATTTGACACATTTAAAGTATTCTTCTATATGCATTCTATTTTCTGTAAACATTTCTTGACTATTTGTGTACTTTAGTTAATTTTCCTTGTTGATTTGTTATTTAGTCTTGATGGAAGTAGTTGGTCCCATCAGCCACGTGACATCAACCTTGAGAAAAGGCAAGTAATGAATAACCAGTAGGGAATGCTGATGAATGAGGACCTACCGAATTATTGCATAAATATGCGGCATTTGAAACACATATGGGAGTTCCTAAGGGCTAACTATTTTTGAAGTATTGCTACAAATGTCTTTTGGTGAGTAAGTCAAAATATACAAACCCAGTAAAACACCTTGACTGAGCCATCCAGCTAGTTGGATTTTGAATTTATACTTGCAAGTAGTAACCTTCAACCAGTTTTCCGTAGCTCTAAGGCCTAACACCTGGGCTATGAATATTATAAAAATTAAGGTCCTAGAAAGCATTGTAGTTGCTTTAGTTAGTGAACAATTAATTAAAAAATAAAAATTTAGAAAAAATTTATCGTGAAAGTATCATTACTCTGAAGCATACTACCCCCAGCCTTGAGTTTCTGAGGAAAGTTCAAATACCACTCTAGCTATCACAATCAAAATCTGGTTCTTTAAGTTTGAACAACTCAAAGATTATCATGAACATTTACTAGATAGCTATGTAAATCATACTTTATTGGCAATAAGGAGCCAATATGAACAAACCATAAAGGTAGTGTTCCAGTAAGAAGACCTAAATTCTGAGTATACTTTTCCCATTACTCATAGGAAATAAGGTTAAAATGAATATTCTAACATTCCAGACAGGTATAATAATGGATTACACTTTTTTTTTTTCTCCTACACCTTAGCTTGCATCTACTCACTTTAGTGAGGGTGACAAAACTCTTGTTAAGTTTTACAGGTACAGGAGCAGACCCACTTTTTTGCAAATGTCACTCAGATCAACTAGAGGAAAGAGAAAAAAAAAAAAAACACTACAAATCTTACAAAACCCACCACTCTCAGAGTACTCTGAGCCATGCATTAAATAAGTATCAGAACAAGTGATTGATGGCTGGGGATTAAGTTGTGATTTTTTGTCTCATGATAAGCTTCTTTATTTCATAACCTGTGCAATACAGGGGAGGTAAACATTTTTTGTATTTTAATCTTTGCTGGCAGACAGACAATATGTCACATCTAAGGACAGAAGTGTACTGAGCAAAACCTCAAAGCTATTTTGAAAAAGTTAGTTAGGCTTACCTTCTAGTTTTATAACCAGAAAACACGCAAGCAAACAATCAAAATATAACAAAAAACTTAAATCTTCCTCTCTTTGCTATAACTCTGCTCCAGGGTCATTCAAAAATTAGCCAAATGAGGTCAGGGTTCAAAAAGGTTTTAAAAGTTGTCAGGTCCAGACCTTGTTGGTACCGGTGTTCCTGCATACACACTGGTTTTCTTTTGAATTGTTTTAGATTTCTCAAGTAATGGGAATTCTAGGTTGCCTGAAACTGTTATTCTGTGGTCTAGCAGATGTCAAAGAGCACTTCTAGAGGTACCCACTGTTGGAATAAAGTGGCGGGAAAAGAACATCCCAGAGCATGAGAGTTGAGAAAAGCAGATTTGAGTGAATAAGATAAGTGAGAAAATATACTGGATGTTAGAAATAGAAGCACATACCAGGACGAATGACAATTAATGAAATATTCCCATAAACAAACAGTCTGTATAAACTTTAAAATCCCATAAGGGAGAACTTGCACATGGGAAACAAGAAATCTGTTCTTATCTTATGAAATCTTTGTTAAAGATGAAATTCATTGGAGAATTCCAGGCATTCATGAATACCAAAGCTTATCATTTTTTGCAACATTGCGTGTCTATTTAGACAGTGAATTTATAGCAAGCTCCAGGCAACACAGTCAGGGTGGGGTGAAAAAAGTAAATTCAGAGTTGCTCTGATTTCTCTTTGCTCCAGGTACGAACAGTTGTCTTTGTCCTTTCTGTTGTATTATTTCAGTCCTTTAAAAATTCAGAAGAGATGTTCCAATGCAAACCAGAAAGTAATTGCTATTTGCCAGCAAATAGTACTTTGGGATTCCTTTTCATGAGGCTGATTGTCTGAGAAGTGGAGTCCTTAAAACTTTTGCTAAACAAAAAAGCCATCCCCACAGTTGGGTACTTCTTGATATTCAGTGCAAACAGATAATATTTTTTTAAATTTTAAGTTCTAGTAATGTGTGCAATAATGTTTTAAATACAAAACAGACTTCATGACTACATTTTCTCATCAAACATAGCAAGGATTCATCTTTATGCCTGCACGTTATTTTAATGGTATGTTTGTTCTTTTGAAAACAGATCTAAAAATATAGTGTCTGTAAAAGGCAGCGCAGCAAGATGCAACTATGTTAATTGAAACACAAAAATAATGCATGGGTTTGGTTTAAGTAAAACACTTTCATGGATAATATATTTCTCAGCTTAAGGAATACATTTTTAGGGATAATGTATTTAATTATTGTAGTAATATATGCGAAAATAGTACTTTCACTGCACATTGTTTAGATATTACAGAGCTATAAAGGCATCCTTAATCCATTTTAACAGGGCTCTGTTAGAGAACTGGATTTGTAAAAGAAAACCAAGGTATTTAGATCAAGGTACATGACATTCTGAATGGAATAATAACAAATACCCCAACAACACAAATAACAAAAAAACCCACCCAAAAACCTAGAAGACAGCTGTGGCAGTGTAATTTTAGCTACTTTTGGGAATGGACCAGAAATTAATTTCAAGTGGGATTATGAGAGTGTCATGGGGCAGTGGGAAGGTTGGCTCAAAGATCAGTCATTAGTTCAAATGGCTTTTAGTAGTTGGTGATGAAAAAGCTGCGCTTGTCTAACAGTCTGGATTATTCAGCTTGTTAATGTGACATAATTATCAACTGGACTGCAATTGCCAAGAAAAAAAAATATATTATTCTCTATTAAGAATTTGTAGCTTGTCTCTGAACAAGGACAAAAGATCGCTGAGGATTATGAACCCTCGCATGCCCTTAAAATTATATGGCAAAATTAAAGAGGTGATTTGATACTCTTAGGTACATAACACTCATGCATCACTTAATCTTTTTAACATAGAATGACTGTGTCTGTCCCTGAACAGGTCTAATTGCAAATCTCCATCAGTCATTGGTGGAGGATCATTATTTTCCTCAGAGAAAGAAATATAAGAATAGAGAAAATCACAAAATAATACTGGACTTTTTTCAAAATAAGAGACATTTTTCTTCTTTTATGTTCCCTTGTCTTTTCTCCAACTATCAACACAAACTTAGCATGTTTTTAAAATGGAAATTCTATCCATATATTGAAATGGAGAGAATATTTTCATTTTCATGTTTTCACAGAATTAGCTACGATAATTTATTATATCCTTAGCACAGTTCCCACTGATCTCGAAAAGAGCAAAATATTGTTAGTGAGACACAGAAGGCACTGAAAACTACTGCTAGCTAAATAATGTACTGCAATTCCACGTACAAGTTTATAGCACATGTTCAAACTCCTACTTAACTAACTGGCACTCTAAAGGCCTGCATGAACATTTTCATTCAATAAAATCACAGCATTTTGTGGTTAAAACACGCGATACTATTTATCCACAGGGAGCACTTTTTAATGTTCAAAATGACTAACATAAATGTGTTTCCTAGGTAGAAAAGTATCTACTTGTAAGACAGCTTAAAACAATGGAATGGTGTTCAGATGCTCACATAAATGAGTACACAGCCAGCCTAGAAAGGTCAGATGTAGTTAGAGGACAATCCACAAAGCATAGTTTGTTTCAGCAAGATTTCATGTGTTTGACTCAAATATTTGACTGGTTCATTAGCACCAGTGCAAATGCAAGGACAAGCCTTTGTATTTAAATAACCAAGGAAGATGCACAGCCTAGTTCCTCATGTATTTTCTTGATCTATACAATTACCCCAGACTTTCTGGTGCATTTTCTTAAGTGATAGGGTAACTTGTTCAGATCTCAAATCTAAGCACATACTCTTAAACACTTGAGCACACAATACGTTTCCTTACATGATAATAAGGCAAATATATTATTCTAGTGAAACCATATGTTCTAGAATCCTTGTACGCTTAAAGAATGGAGTGATTTTCCACCCTATTCAACCTAAAGTTTTTAAACTACAGCCCATATAGCAATATGAAATGGCAAAATTTTTAAATCAAGCAGAAAATAACAAAAAATAACCAAAAAAAACCAAAAACAAAGNACAAACAAAAAAAAAAAAACCAGAAAACAAATGCAAAAGGCAAATCTATTGAAATCTATTGACAGCTGTATTACCGAACGCTGAAGTCTTCCACTAGGGCTTCCAGTACGAATACTAGTGACATAAATGCAGTTTTTTCTTCTATTTTTGACAATCATTTTTTCCATCAGAAAAAGGAATATTTTGATCATTCTTGCAGTAATGTGTAAAGTCATCTGGAACTTGGTCTGTTGTATGATACACTTCAGTTGCCCAAGCCAGGATAGATTCTCTTAAGAGAATCACCTTGATGCTGCACACATTTTTCAAACTACAGTCCATTGTTTATTGTAAAGAAACTTAAGTGTGATGACTTCCAAGTCCCATCCTCACTTTGTAACTCCTTAAAGATCAGGAGATGTATGGCTTTGTTTAACCAAAGTGGAAGTTATTTGTGGTAAACTTTGACCGAAATGCAAAGGAAAGAGTTTATCTTTAGTAATGTATATCACATTTAAATCCAGAAAGCTCATTCACACATAAGAGTTTTATATGGAAATTCTCAAATCTTCTGCTTGTAAAGTTACTAAAATGGAAACAGATTCAGTACCATTCATGCCATCTAGCTTCTTGCTCTCTCTACAATCTCCATAAAACTACAACATACTCTGACAGTCCTTTTCTTCTTGACTTGCATAATCCCACCAATTCCTCCAGGATGAGTTCCTGGTTGACATGAGTAAAATAAACACACAAAATATCATCAGAAATATCAGTATGTTCACTGAAGTATTTGAGAATCATCTGACTAGGACTATTTTTGATCATTAGATCATTTAAGGATCTAACAGGTGTGATTTACCCAAGTTTCCTACACTCTCAGTTCCCTCTTTCCCCATTAACAAAACTGCTCACCTTATAGCTGGGTATAGAAGGTTCTTAATTTCTACCTTGACTAGCCCAGAGAAAAATCTTGACTATGGTATTCTGTGGTACTGAATATCTTAACTAGTGTTATTAGTTGTTATGTGGTGGGTTTCCCTTACTTCAATCCTTCCCCCATATTTTCTTTCAGAAGCATCAACTGCATTCAAGTTCCTACTCTATAGAAAAGCCCCTCCACAGGGAGCTTTTTGAAATGAGAACATTGCAGGACAAATACATTGTTTTCTTAGCTAACATCTATATTTTTCCCAAAAATACTGTCATTTATTTTTTGCTTTTATCCTGATATTCCCTTCTTATATTGTGGCAGCATTTCTGAGTCTAGATTTTTGTCAGCTTGACCTTTCCAGCTTACTGGGTCCAACTGTTTTTGTAATAAAACACTTGGCTTTTCAACAGCTTCCTTACTTACAAGGCTTTTCACTGGCTTTATTAAAAGTTACAGAAGGTCAGTGTGAACCATTGGTTCTTAAAACTAAATCACAAAATGTAAAAAAGACAGGCTTTACAATCGGTTTTACAATCAACATTTGTAAGAGAAGAAAGCTTACTAGAATTTTTTTTTCAAATTTCCATGTAACTCTAAAATGTGTCAGCATTTGAAAACATATAATCAAACTATAAGGTTGCTCAAAACAGGGAAATCAAAATTTAAGAAGTTACAGCAGTTAGTTAGTAATAGCATTGGCAAAAGTCAAATTCTGCCTACCCGAATTACACAGAGCCTATAAGTCCTTTGGGTTCTTATCACCATATATATGCTGACGTATCAGCAATAGAGCTAGTGATAAATGAATTACCTGAGTCTGCAGTTTTTAGCAAGTCACTGTGGATTTACTCAAGTGAAGTCATTTTTGATGTACTCACTCTAATTACAGAGGTATTCAAGCTTTTGATACACCTGCTTGTGCAGCATCTCTCTTCTACTCCAGGTACTGTACTAGACAATCTTGCTACAGAGTAGAAGATACCTACAACTGTAGCTTTATATCCTGAAGTGTAGATGCCCTTTCTCCTGGCAAAGACTGTTTCCCACAAAGTAGTTTTAGCCAGTGTCACAAATAAACAAAAATTAACACACCAAAACTCTTTGGAGCCCTGTAGGTACAGCTATACAACATAGCTCTCTGGGGGTCTTCTGTCAGTACAGAATTATACAATCAAAAACCTACCCTAAAATTCTCATAGCAAAAAAATCTAACACAGGTTTGACCTAAGAAAAACATAAAGTTCCTGTTCTCAAGAACAGGAGGCACAGTGCTTTAAATTTTCTATAAAATGGAAGATAAGATTCCAATCCAGGAAGTCCCAGGATCTCAGTCAGGAGAAGTGATACACAAAAGCCAGTAAGGAAAAACATTCTTCCCCAAACCCTGCTATTTATGTATCATGCATATCATTAGAAAAGTACATTACAGTATATTGCTTCAAACATGCATGAGATGAATAAGTTGATCAGCACAAGCTTGGACTGTTGAGCTGGGGTCAGAACGGGAGAAAGCATGCAGGAGACCTAAGCTGTCACTGCCTCCACCACCACCTTTACCAGTTCTTGGCATGCAGAGGAGAAATGGGCAGATGACACCTGTTTGTAGTTGGGCCTTTAGGTACTCAGTTACTGAGGAAATTGCACAACAATCCAGAGAGTACAGATTAGGCCTTAGTCCTTCCATGCAGTCTCGGATACACAAGGCTAAGAATTGTCACTTGGCTGGGAACTTGACTTTGGTGCTGGGTTAGCTAAGGCTGCTTTATCAGCTTCTCTGCTAGTCTATGAATGACAGTTTGAAAAGTCTACATTGCCAACATAAGATTAGCATCCACGAGTCTCAGATTTGTTTCAAGTTATTTAGATTAACATTCATGTGTCCTACATGTAGGATTTTAGCATAGCAAGTTGATCTAAACCATTTTTCTCCCTGCCCCCAAATGAAAAATGTAGATCTATCAAGAAATTAAGATAAAAATGCAGGTCAATATTGATATATTAGGACATTTGAAGAAAGCAAAATGCACACATTTGCCTAAGGGAACTACAAAATTAGGAAATGCAGAAAAATGTATGTAAAGAGCCAACAAAAGTCATTGAGACTAAGAATAAATCTTAGATGTGCTGAAGTTATATTGAACACACCTAAAAATAGATAAGACTTGATTGAAAAGAAAGTCTTAAGACTTATGTTCACAGTACTTACAACATAATGTGTAAATATTAAAATCACAGTGGGAGTTGGAAAAGAATGAAAACTCTTAAAACTCAAATGCATTTTAGATGTAGAAGGAAGAGTTTCCAAAAGAAAAAAGATAATTAACATGTGAAATTCAGAATAAGTGACTCACAAGGGAGCACTGCTGATCTAGGAAGAGCTTAACTTTAACTACAAAGTATGAGAAAATTGGCACAAGAAACTTCCCCTATGAAATTATTAGATAAAGCAGTTGTTTGTAACTGTAATGCTACCACTGTTCTCTGTGGGATTTTTCTTCTTACCTGTTCTAAAGGTACACTAATAATTCATCGGTATTTCATTGACTTTCCAATTAAAAATCTGTCTATCAATCTGGTCATAATATTTGCATGAAACACAAGCCGCATACAGTATTTGTGAATCACGAAATTCACCTTAATGATAAGGCTTTAAGTTCATTATTCTTCCCCATCCTCATTTCAAGATTTCAATTATATGATCATAGAATTTTCCAGGTTAGAAGAGACCTTCAAGGTCATTAAGTCCAACCACCAATCCCCAGCACTACCACTTTGATAGGAAGCCCATACATATCATCACCAAAAAAGATTAAACAGAGCATAGACTAAGAGGTAGACGTGCAAAATCCATCACCAACATTAAAGTTTCACAGAAAAACAAATATTAAGTGAACAGGCAGACAGTTCCATGAGGACAACCACTCTGCAGATGGCTGACCAGCTGCAGGTCTGGTTAATTCAGGGCATACAGATGTTTGATTATGTTTGTTATGTAGGAGACTGTCATGCAGAGAGGTGTTCACAGGGTCAGGTAATGAAGCATTGTTTGATTATGAAGAATTCATAAAGTGTTATTATCACAGTGCTAAGGCAACTAGCATTATTCTTTATTTGAGCTCATTTTAATTTGAGCTCATTTTCCTTGACTTGCCACCATCACAATAATCAAAATCCTCTTTAAATATTGCAACACAAGCATAGTTCACGCATGGAACCTACTATGCATTCTTATTACATAGGGTTTGTCATCACTGTGGAGAAAAAGAGAAAGAATGAGAATTTAGTGACATTAAGCAAGAGCTTTTGCTTCTGTTCAGCTCAGAATGGGAGGTCACCTTGGTGAAGGCTTTTCTGTAAGCTGCTTAATTCTTCAGGGACAAATATGTAATAGCATCACACTTCACATCTCAGACTTTCCATATGAAAATCAATTGATGAGTCAGGGAACTAAGGCCCTCACAGTATTTATGGTTTCAGCTTTCCCTTTTTTTTAACTTAATCTTTCAATCTTGATTGAAAGAGACAAGTATGAGCCAAGAGCATTGAGAAAGACATTTCCTGGAGATTTACAAAAGCATATGAAAGACTGCCACTCTAAGACTTCATTTGTGGGCTACAGACACAACACAGAAATGAAATTCACATTTCAATTGATTTCTCGACAATAAAATGAACAACTGCAGTAAAGTATGGTTAGCAGTAAGTAGTTCTAGAAATTTAATGCAGTAGACATAATGCTGCCCTATGAGTAGGCATTGTGCAGTATTCAGTTTTCTGCCCAGCAAAACTGAAAAACAAATAAATATTATAAACACTGTTGAGCCCTAACATTAAATACAGACTTTCCCTCCTCTTCGAGATTCCTTTTTCCCTTGAAATCTCCCATATCTGCTGGGGTCTCTCCTTGAAAGCACTTGCCAATGGATCTTCCAACGCTACACATCCAAAGAAATTTCTATGCACTCAATAAATTTTACCCTCTTGCCAATATGAATTTTATCTTCATCCTGAATATTTCCCAAACTTGCTGACACTCTGCAAGAGCAGCAAAGAGCACTCCCTTACATGATATCCTCTCCAGGAATGTCCCACTAAACTTTTCCTCTGAAATCAAAACTTCTACTGCCTGCTCAAAAGTCAAATAGGACCCTTCTGTGGTCTTTTAAACAAAAGTCTAAGTCTTTTCTAGGTCATCCCAATAACCAAATTTAGTGGCAGAGATCCAGGTGCTCTTGTCAAGACTTACTAAGTCTTTTGGTTCCTTGAACTCTCTTGTTTTAAGTGAAGATTTATTCATCATACTACTGAAGTTGCTGTTTAGAAACACTATTGGCTCCCTAAAAATGAGAGACAGGAAAGAATTAGAAAAGGAATCAAGTAGTAAATAAAGTAGTAAAAATTAGTGATCTCCTATACTATCTCAACTTGTCAGTTTACATGCAGTACTTGGTGTAACTTTTTTTTTAATTGTGCCATTATATCATGACAATTATTATATTTTCATAAAGCATATGTTAACGTACACTAATGTGTATACATATCAATGTGTACCTGACAGGTGGAGTAAAGGTCATCAAGCACAGCAACCCAGAGAGGCTGTGGAGTTTCCTGCCTCTTTGGAGAACTGGGCAGTGTCCTAACTAACCTGCTCTTAGTGACCCTACTTTAGCAGATGAGTGGGACTGGGTGATCTCGTGTGCTCCCTTCCAACCTTAACTATTCTGTGATTCTGTGGCTTTGTCACTCTCTGATCATGTACTACCCAACACTGAGAGGCTGGGGAGGGTTTTCCCCAGTATCACCACCTATTTAAGTAGATATAGCCCTTCCAAGTTTTCTTCCAAATATAATCACTTTTCACACAGTGACTAAGCACGTACACATTATCTAGCTCTTCACAGTGCTGGCACTATTTCTGCTGGCATTTCAAGTCATGCTACAGATCCACTGGAGCACCAGAGACTCTCATGTGTGAGATAAGCTTGTGGACTCCTTGTGATTACAGCAATGAGAAAAGCAGTGAGGTTTTGGAAATTCATGTTAATGCATTTATTCCATTGTCTTCTCTTTTCTTGTCATACTTATACACTTATGTGACATCTAAGTAAAAGCACTGTGTCTAACCAAAACAACATTCATGTCCATAGGATAATATGTAATAAATATAAGCATCTCACATGCAACTCAAATATAGCTTCAAGAACAAAAGCACCTGTTGTCCCAAGGATTCAAAGGCACTATGGTAATCCATTTTGAAGCAAATTTTTAATTTCCCCATTCTTAATGGCAAAAACGTCACTGATCCATACTCCACTGAAATAATTTTATTTTTATTTGATTCCAGCAAGTTTTTTAAGAAATGAGAAAGAACTTTTAAAAGCATACAAATGACTACCATATGTGGCCAGAGAAAGAGTTAAGAGAATGAAAAATTCTCCAAACTCTCTTCAAAGTAGCCTTTGTAATCATCACACTACTTCTATTTCAGGGGTCGCTTTGTCACATATATAAGGCATAAATATGAAATTAATAAAAATGCTTGCAAATCAGTACATTGGTAGAGTAAGGTACTTGAAGTAGAAGAAAAAATTAAATATAACCATTAAAAAGATCAATATAATGTCTTCCATTGACCTACACCACTAAAACTATTCATTTCTTATGACACCCAAATAGTTTAATCATACATTAACCTACTGTTCTCATAACCCGCTGATTTTCATTACCTCTAGAATATGAAGATGGGAGATAACAGCTGAAAATAAGTTGCCAAAAAGAAAGACATAAAGCCAATTAATACACTGCATATTACTAGTTCTCTAATGTAAGGATGCTTGGTTTAGACAATAAATTTATTATGTAACCTAACTAACTTAGTAACCTAAAACTCAATGCAAGTGTCAAAACCTATTAAGTATTTGAGGTGGAATTAAGGGTATCATAAAATGGGTTATTGTGAGTGATGTGTTAGAGATGGTGAGAAAATCATGACACTCTTGATTTCAATAAGAAAGTGAACTATAAAGACTTTGTTTCTTGACAGAACTGCTTTGCATTTTCCTGTCAATGTATAGGCCAAAATTAGAAGTGAAAATTAATTTACAGATACATGGAGCATTGAAGGGTTTGATGTCTAGATATTTTAAGAAATATGGAAAAAAAAATATAAAAGGTGATTCCTGGGACACTGGAAGGGCAGTACTTTATAATATTCTATTTTCCATCTCTTTAGTTCTATTTTGGTACTAGAACTGCATTTTTTGCTATTAAGATCAGAAGGCATTTGCTTTCAGATCTCTCTAACTTTGCAGAATATAATCATGCTTGGTGAATGAGAACTAACTAGCTAACTGATCTGAAGTCACTTAGTTGAAGCCAGACATTTTATGTATCTAGGATGATCTGGAAGCCAACTGCTTTCACATGGTTTCCATAGATTCTCCACGTGGAATAAAGGCTTGTCAGAAGATACTTGCTTTAAGGAACTCATAAGAAAAGCTTTCATCAGCGTGTCAAGGGTAGTGAAACACTAGTAGGGTTTAAATGATTCAAAATTTTGATTAAATTATTTTGTTATTTCTTTCTAAGGTCTGTCTTGGGTCTATTGGTCCACCAAAGTAAAATTGGCACAACTTTGCTGGGCTTTGATTCATTCACAGTTTATCATTCCAATTCAGCAATTCTGTGCATTACAGAGAATTACCAATTTGCAACTCACCTTTCTAATTTCATTTTATGAACTAGAACAAGGAACAAATCTTACCATTTCATGGCAGTTTATGAGCTTGAAATTTAAGCTCCAGGTCTATTTCCTTATGTTCTATTTGCTGGTATACAATATGCTTTCTGTTACAAAAAACTGTACTAACAGCCTTCAAATCAGGTGACTCACCTGCATGCCATTCCTTTCAAATTATTTTCTTCCATGGAGACTAGGAAAACTTTCTTCTTGTACAGAAACTGTTAGACTGAACTGGGTTCCATGGGGAATCACTGGAGACATTATGGGATATGCTGTTCTATCACTCCAAAAATGAGCAGCACATGCCTCTGGCAAGCTTGTGCTGCTTGCACAAGTTCTGGAATTGGATAGATATCATGGCCAAGAAAGCTGCTGAGTGTTAGGTTTTATTTTTGAACACAAAGAGTGTCTCCCCTGCAAGACCAAGGAAAATATTCTATACAGGCAGAACTCTTGAGTAAGCAATAGCTTCAATTGCTCTAGGCTAGATATGATTTTAATTTGGAAATTGGGATAAGCACAAAATTGGGCAGGATAATCTTTTCAATTATTTGGTCCAGTGCCTATGATCATGCTATGATAATAGTAGTAATAAACCATTATTGATCCCCTTTCCTAAAAACAGTAGTACTGTTTCTATAGTAGTTACCTGTTCACTGCTCTGTAGTTTGATACACTCTGGATATATTTGGATAAGCATAGAAAAGATTTCATAGCTTACATATCAGTTTTTCTGGAAAGCCCAGGAATCATGATTACTGTGAAAGTGCTGTGAATAATGAATCTCCATTCTTTTTTTTCTCATTCTTATGCAAGTAATTTAAACTACATGACAACCCTCCTGATAGTTGTCAAGAGCAGCAGAGAGGCCCTGTCAATCAGTGCATGACTTGTGACTGTTTCCTAAGCAGCAACAGACAAAGCAAACCCTACAGTGACAGTATTCTCTGCTTACTTATCTTGGCAGTAGCCAACAGCTCTTAGTATTTTAAACATGACTAAAAATATCCACCAATTCGGAGAATGATATAAATGGCCTTGCAATAGACCGCATAAGGCAACATTATTTATCACCAGCAGGTATAGACGGGAAGCACTGAAAGCAAATTTGGGAAAGATGTATCTGCAAGCTCAGTTATCAATAAGCAAATAATTAAAAATAGCACACTGCCCTAATGTTTTGTTATTAAGTAAAAACCCCACACTTTCTTATTTAAAAATAAGCCCTGCAAACATTTGATTAATGGCTGTCCTCTGGACAATTCTGCTTGTCTCTTTAAGGGGTATGCTTAGCTATAATTGTCAAAAAAGATTTATTTTAAAAACCTTTGCTGCAATTCTATATCCTCTAAATTAGGGAGAGTTTATTCTTTTATATAAATCAGAAAAAAAGCATACTCATATTCACCTCGTTTGAAGATTTTACAAGGAAACAGGAAAAGGTTCCACAGTATCCACAATGAGTTTTGTACCTTGGTTAACATTTTGCTTTCTGAAACTAATCTTAGACTACAATATCTCATATACAAAGGTATCCCAGGAGTTTGCAATTAGGACAAGAAAGATACACATCTAATTTATATTCCTGAATCTTGGGAAGGCTAAAATAGCAATATTGCAGTATATAATGCAATCAAGAGTAAACACGGTAGGATTCATCCCTGGTATTGGCATAGTACAAAATGCGAGAATGTGGGGGCAAAACACAGTCAAAAACTCGTTCTGCTGCAGTCTCCCGGAAAAGACAAACAGTAAAGGCTGTTGACAATGAAAATTTCCTGTAAAAAGAAGTAAGGAATAGGAGATACTTGGAAAGCAATTTCTCTTTTCTTTGTTTTTCAATTTATTCTCCCCATAATAGTTTTTTTTGCCAGCATAAAACTTAAGAATTACATTAAAGTCAAATCACTTCGTCCTCATTCCTTTCATCCTCTATGCAGACACATTCAATATTGTCCCCATTTGAAAGGTGGTGAAATAAGATTAAAGCGTGAATATGCACACAGTTAAAGACATGATATATTAAAAGTACTAGCACTGTATTTCATCCCCAGCATTTTTTATGTTCCTTCATAAAAGTCTATGTCTCTGGCTTTTGAACTGCTCTGAGCATCTAGCTCATGTCAGGTGATAAAATGAGCTAAGAGTTTTATAAGAAGCCTGGCTTTACTCTGGACACTGTTCAGGACACTGTGGGAGGCTTGATTTCAAGCAATTGATCCAATCTCATGAAAGGAACCTACTGCAGTGATAAGAAGCTCCCATCACTGATTGCAGAATTTTAACCACAAGATAATCTGCCTAATTTTCTGTAATAACTTACCAGCTAGAGACGAAACTACTTTCTGCTGTCGATATGACTTGTACAATAAAATACTGGACATTCTCATCACCACCTAAAAAACTTGCTAGGAGGAAAACAGAGCAATAACACATATAGATTTTAACGCTATAAAATATTACTTTTGCAAAGCAGAATGAAGTACAGTACAAAACTTCAAGTTATTGATCATCATGCACATTCTTAATATTATTGTTGGCAGGGTCAGTGTACACTGATTTTTCATGGTAAGAAAGAGCACTATTCTACATAATTTTACAATAAGAATTGTATTTGCCAAGCTACTATTTGAATTAAACTAGATCTTGCTTCTGGCTAAGCTGTTACATGACCAGTTATTGATGAAATTATGTGCCTTGTATCAAGAAAGATTAAAATTACAGGAGCAGTATAAGACAAATATTTTAATGATACTGTACCTAAATACAGGTTTACAGCCTAAGCTGTAACTTGTCATTAAGGACCATTTTGTGCATTTGGGTTTTTTTAAGGCAGTACCAGTGTAAAGTTTGAGAGATGGAGGTTGGAAACTTGCTTTATTATTGCTTTGAAAATGGAATCTACCGGAGGAACACAGCATTCTTTTTAAACGGGCAACATCACTGCTTTGTTCAGTCAAGGCACAATCAAAATGTTTGTTTTACTTTTAGAATAGACTTTAGGGAAAGAGAAGTATTTCAAATATACACCACCTTTTAGGCTTTTAGCAGAAATTACTATTTTTTAAACCATACTCATTTAATTATTTTGCACAAATGCCTGAAGATTCTGTCACCTTTTTCTCTGGTAAGCATCTTTCTTATTCCTGTTCACTCAAATCACTCAGTATAGTACTTGTTAAAGATGCACACATTATCACTGAATGAGGCACTTCTCTAAGTAGGAGAAGGGTCACTGATTTAGTGCAGTTCTCTGCCCATACTTATTTACCTTGCTGAATGAGTAAATGAGTGCATACCCCTGATATGCAGTTGGATATACGTTTACCCTAATTACAAGTCCTCTTTCCTTACTTACTGTGATTTTTTTCTAGTTACTGTATTCACTAGTTCCCTTTTTATGCATAAATTTATTCTGACAATGTCTTTCAGATTCTAAAGACATCAGTAGCTCTTACTATTTTCAGTATCTTTTTAATGTTAATAACATTTTACTGCCTTATTTCAAACTGAAAATTCAAATTGTTGTTTAACTGTGAAGGGTCAAGTCAGAATCTTCCAGTAATCTGCCAGTTTCTCACTCCAGTCTCAGCCCCAGACTGAAATCTTACCAGACTTCCTTAGATTTTTCATTAGAGTGTTTGTATAAACTCATTTTCACTCTGTATGCCCAGGAAATTAGGATAATGAGTTAAGTGTCTCTTGTGTATTATCATTTTATGCAGACTGTGTTTTTAGAACAATATAAGTTTACACTCATCTTCCTTCCAAGGCTAACTGAAAAACATGAAACTCATTAAACTCTATTACGAACTAAGATTACCTTCAGTTTTTCTGGTACACTGTGTCTGCAAATAGAGAATGACAGTGCTGTCTGATTCTCTTTACATTGGTTTCCCATTTCCAGAGTTCAAATATGATCTCCTACATTTATAGTTTCTTGGGAGTTTTTTATCTCTTCCATTCTTTCTCTCAGGTTATTTTCTTGAGCCTGGATTTATTTCTGGCAATATGGGCTATTCAATTAGAATTGCACCAAAGAGAACAAAAGGCTGAAGCAGCTCTAATTGCTTCACTTTTCTGTGGTCTCTGCAGTGTTCTTCCTAAAGCTGCCTGGATGTTAAATCACCTGCACCTGAATCACTCTCACCATGACATGTAGAAGACGTTTGCCTGTGTTCCTGTACTATCTACTTTGGTGCTGCCAAGATCACTCGAAAAGTTAAATACATGGAGCTGCACTCCATAACTTGAATGAGACCCAGTCAGACAAGGTTCATGGGACATGTTGTCTGTGTTTCCTTTGTCAGGGTGTTTGTAAAAAGAAGGGGAAGTTCTTAGCTGCAGTATAAAGCAAAGATGCTCAGTCAGCAAAAATAGATTTTGGCAGCAGCTACTTTTAAATAATAAGAATTCTTAAAAGCATCCTACAAAATTTCCCACAGGGAGTCATATCCTAGAGAGCCAGTGGGCTATTAGATTGGGGATTTGCAGCGTTAATTAGGAAAAGAGAAATAACAAGCAAACTCCAAACTCATTATAAGATCTGGGAAACTGAGCTGAGCACATCTTAAAGGTTGAGGAACAGTTAAAAAAGGACAAAAAAAACTTATTTTGCATTTCAACACTGTCTTTTCCAGGGTGTGAAGTGAATCACGTACCTAACCTGTCTACCTATCACCAGCTAACGAATAGGGCATCACAGATTTGGGCTTGTTCAGTATGTTCTTCCTGTTCTCAAATATAAGAAACTAAGTCAATAATTACTCTGCCTCTGTGTATTTTTTTTCTTTCACAGCAGACTGAATCCATGTAGCTGCATCATTATCAGTCCTAGCACTAAACCCTTAATCTCTGTATACTCACGTTGTTTCATGCTATGCCAAAGAGATCAGCCTTGCAATCAGTTCTCTGATGTGTAGGTACAGACTTCGTTTTAGGGCCCAGGCCCCGGCTCTTGCTTTTCCCTCTTTTTTCTGGCTGAGCTGTACTCATTTGGCAGCTGTCAAAGTCCTCAGCAGTCTCAGCCAAGAAAAGCTGGATTGACACATTTCAAGATACTCATGGTATCTCTACTCATGGTATTTTGCAGACTAGCAAGAAGGATTTGATTTTTTCCAGACACGACTCTCTTACAAGTGGTAGATACCATTGTCCTCTCAAAATCCCTGTTTTTCCATTTCTAAAGGCAGCTATGTAGTAAGTCAGCACTGGTCTTCATTCAGCAGAAACCTGGACTCAAAGTATGGGAGACACTAAGGAAATTTACAAGGGGAGAACAGAGTGGCAAAAGAATAATCCTCCTTCCCTTTCATCTAGTTTTTCCGAAGTTTGAACATGTGCCAAAGTCAACAAAATACCCACGATGCTTGGATAATGCTTCCTCTGGTCTGTGGGAAGGTTGTATTGAAAGACATTTTGTGTTTGTCAATATTCTGTAAACGTTAGAAAAGTTTTGGTCAAAACATCTGTCCAATTCTACTAGGAATATGGGATCTATTCCTGCCCTTGTACTCAGAACAGTGAGCACACCATGAAGAACTCTGGGATGACTAATCCCAGGCACCAGTACCTGCTGGGGACTGACCAGCTTGAAAGTGGCTCTGTAGAGAAGGACTCAGGTCTTGGTGAAGAACAAGCTGAACATGGGTCAGTAATGCCTCCTCACAGCAAAAAAACTCCAACTGCATTAGGAAAAGCATTTGCTGACAGGTCAAGGTGGGTGATCCTTTCCCTCCACCCAGCATTGATGAGACAAATTTGGAGTGCTGTCTTAAGTTCTGGCTTCCCCAGTAAAAGGAAGATGGGGGTTACTGGAGCCAGTTCAGCAGTGGGTCAGAGCTAATAAATGGACAGCAGTATCTAATGTACAAGGAGAGGCTGGAAAGTTGACTGTTGAGCCATCCAGAGACAAGGCTTGTGTGTGACTTACAGAGGTGGTAAAAGAACAGTTACCCAAGATAGTCAGATCTATGGAGATACTGAAAATGTACCTGGACACAGTTGTTGGAAACCTGCTTTAGCTGACCCAGCTTGAGCAGAGAACGTGACTTAAATGCCCTCACGAGTTCCCTTCCAACCTCAACAACTCTGTGACTCAGTAAAGCACATGAGGCTCCATTCCAAGGCACTTGCCACTGGATACTTCCACTTGTACCAGAATCCAAAAGGCAGCGCGAGCTTCAAGGAGCTCTCATGAGCCATCTTTATTCCTGTGTTCTTTTGCCTAACTCCAGCTTGACTCCACACTTGATAAGGCTAAACATCATCCATAGGTGATGGATGAAGACCTCTTGAGAAATGTAATTGTCATCTGTTGGTTTGGCAAGTGTTCGACTCGTCACCAAGACTTTACCTAAGATACTGTTATGTGACTTATGGGTCCAGTTGTCAGACTAGAAACACCTGTTTTGCTGAAGTGTCACTAAAAATATGATTTTATTATCTTCTTAGTATTTTAAATTTTAGAAATTTTAATTTTAGTTTTATACAAATGATGTGCTAGAGAATAACAAAAATAATTTCTTCAAAAACAAAAAAGTGAACTTTACTAGAACATGGAAATTGTTTTCTTTTCCTCCCTGTGTAGCTGTTAAAATTATTCCATTAATCATTCCATTTTCTAATAGAGATTTAAAGAAATAATTCTTATGTCCAAGCAGATAATATGCATTCTGAAGTAGATAAAGATGCAATTAAAGAAAGGTCTTGGAAACTAGAGGCATATAGATTAAGAATAGATTAGGAGGACAGGCACGAAATCAGAACTGATGCTCCATTTATTTGCAGTGTCTACACCAGGGTATTTTAACTGATTACAACAGTAATCACTGTTTTATTTTCACTTTTACAAGTCAAGAATCAACACAGTGGCCTGAAGAATAAGATACCATAGATGAAAATATCTTTTCTCTGTATGCCACAATAAATGGAAACACATGCCATCAGTTCTAGTCAGACAGAGAACAAAGTGACCTCTTTTAACTAGTCCTAGGCAAATGATATGCAAATAATTATTATTCCAGCAATCTCTGTCCAAAACCACTGTTTGGTGTTTTGAAAGATTCTAAGAAAAACTTCAGTATCTTCTTTTGGTCTAAAGATTTCTTACCAATGACAATTGTCTGTACTCAGAACCACAGACCCATACATAGATGTATCAGTCTGTCTTTCCAAAGCTTGACATTTGCATGACTGCTGAGGGTAAAAAATTAAAAAATCATAATTTAAAAGTATTTTAATACTTGGATTTTTATTTTAAAATTGCAGAGTAGATCACACAGCATAGGTGGACACTGCAGCAAATGTTTGTAACTGTCACAGGAAACAGAGCATTTCTAGTAAACACCACAATAAAACCTCAAGATTCAGAACTATTTTAAGCCTCAAAACTCTCCATGCATGTTATCTTTAAAATTTTTATGAGACCCTTGGCTGAGCAGGTCTACAATTATTCTGGTCTGAGTTTAAAACTGAAATAAGATTTCCTCAAATCAACTATCAAATGTTGCTTCCAGCGGGAACATTCATGATGTGATAAAATTAGAATTCTAAGAAAACACACTCAATGCAAAGAGGGTTGATTTAAAAGTCAGACGACACATTTCAGCATCTCTGATGATATCAGCTGTGTTCTGCTCGGTGGTATCTGCATGCAGCAAAGCCTGCTTGGTATTGTGAAACTGCACCCAGCAGAAAACCCTTGTGAGCAGCAGGATGGGCCCAATGATATATGCCTAAAGATGGGTGAGCCTGGTGTTTCCTCAAGCTCTTTCAGCATTTCCTAGGTTCATGCTAGGCTGCAGGACCTTGGGCAAATGTCAGTAGTGAAACTTCAGTGAATGTAAAAATGAAATCAGGAAGAAAAACAAAAACAAATTAAAACCTTAAATTACAACTAATTGACACCCTCCGTGAGAAAGAGAAGGAGAGCTGATTCTTCTTTTCCCTGACTCAAAATCTATTATCTCACTCTTCAAATATATAAAAGGTTGTTACAGAGAAATATAGACCAGGAACAGTCTAATATGTAATAGTAGAAGATACAATAGTAGTAAGGAAGAATTAGGTCAGACATAAACAAAAACCCAAAAAACCCTGAAATCCAACCAACCAGAAAAAAAAAAATCCAAACCTCTAACAATACAGTTAGTAATATATTACCCTGTGAAAGAAACTCCTTATGAGACTGTAAATCCCTTCTCACGGGTGCATCTCACAAACAGGTACACAAACAATTGTCAGGAATGATTTGATACATCTGATTCTGCCCTCAGCAGGGAGCTTGACTAGACAAGCTCTTACGTACCCTTAGACTGTACTTTTATGAATAACATATGAAAACAGGGACAAATAAAAATATTTACGTAACATCTGCTGGTTTAGTATACAAGCCCACATACAAATAAGGCAAGTTTTTAAAAATTTTTTTTTCTTCTACTAGAGACATATAAACAACTGAAATTTGGTAGAATATGGCATGAGCAATGAACCTTCTGAAAATCCAAAGCTAATTCATTGGACATGAGACCTTGAAAAATGTGATTACTAGGGACTAACTCCATTTCAATGGAGGGAGGGTGATTCAATTTCCAGCATTAATCCTTACCAACATGAAGCTTAAGCCTAACAGGATCTTAGCACCACTTGTAAGGGTAGCATAAGTGATTTTAATTTCATAGGTTATGATTCTAAGCAATGTGTCTTAAATAATTACAGGGAAATCTCTGGGCTTTCATGGTTTGAAGCAAGTCATTGTCATGTCAGTGGATGAACAAATCAGAAATTATCAGCTTCCAAAACCAAATTAAATTAATTCAAAAAATGACACTGAATTCCAAAATAAGCTAAATTGTTACTCAGTAATTTGCAGACAGTGATACATTGCGTGGGGGGACAGGGCGGGAAGAAGTATGGAAGTTCACTTTAAAATTTTAAAAGAACGAGGTGTATTTCTCATAGTAGGCCAGTAATCTAGGATACTGAAGATTTAGTGTCCTCCCCTCACAGGGAGGCCTTAAGAAGCACTTGTCTGAGTCTAGATGTATTTGAAGTTCCTCTGGCATGGGCTTTTGCCATAATGACTTGCTCAATAATAGATAAAACTTCTAAGTAAGACTAAAGACCCATTCATTAGAGTGTTTCTAAAAATTTTGGACAACTAGGGCAACACTAGGAATGAAATCCAGTCTCCTGTATACTTCTAGAGTACAGCAGTGTCAAAACTCTCAAAGTCTTCAGCATAACTGACATTGGAATGTTGCTCCCTAAATCCTTCTTCTTGAGTCCACTCTTCACTAGATATCAGTGTTTCTTATAGTAAGAAAACTGTTCCAGTTAACAGACATGGCAGGCAGTGCAAAGGAACTTGCTGGTACACTACAGTCTGCTCCCCTCCTGAAGCCCATCTTTGATTATGTCTCAGGAAAAAATGGGAGAGAGACTCATCCAGTTTCCTGCCTGGAAGTCAAAGATTCTTGCATAGATGTTTCTGCCAATGCCAATGATCAGCTTTAGCTAAGTGAGACAAGCCTGACCAAGCAGATGCTGAAAAAACAGTTTTTTACTCATCTGGCCTAGGTTTCCCTGGTGTATCACAGTTTCTTACATATGTAAGAAAGTCAGCACATTTTAAAAGAGAAAGTAGAAACAAATATTGGAAAAACAAAATGCTGTCACATGAAATGCATGTGTTTGGTACCCAGTTTTTCACATGGTTCTTTATGGGTATATATGGGGTATACCTATATTATATGGGGTATATGTATATTTTTTTACTTGCCGACTATCTTCAAGATTTTTCCTCCAGTAAAAGTCTTTAGATAAATTTGACTGGTAATTTTGAACACTTTATTCTTAACAAAGAGAGGAATTTTGAGCCTAAAAACAATATTTCCATGTGCACTAGCTAGTATATTGAGTATTTTTATAGACAGCTTTAATGTATTTATGAAATAGATGGGGCTTCTGCTGAGTAAACAGAAACCCAAACTTCTCTGAAAAATCACTTAATGGCACTTAAAAGCAAATTCTATATTAAAGCTACTGCACTGGATTATTATCACAGAAATGCACCGAGTGACTTGTACTTCAAAAGTTAACTTAGTTCAAACTGTGAATGTACATGAGCGATGATCAGATACGCATATATTTTGATGAGATTTTCTTTCAATGGTTTTGTCCAATGAGTGAAGTTATAATGCCTCAGAAAACTAATGACAGGGTTCTTGTATCTTAGGGAAAAAAAAAAAAAGCACTAATAGATGATCACACAAAGTTTTAAGTCTGTTAAGCAGTTTTCTCAGTGAGCTTAAAGAGAGCAACAGATCTTTGAGAATTTTGACAAGGAAACCCATCATCCTGAAAGAGAGAAACAGATTTGTTTGAATTTATACAACACATTAAAAAATGAAACCTGCTTAGATGAGCAGAAGTTTAATTTATTTTCTTCCCCAAAATCTTTGACAGAGTTAAAAAAGAAGCAGACTTTCAAATGTTAGGAAAAAAATTGACAGCAACAGTTATCTTTTTTAATGCTTAAATATTTCAGATACAACCAAGAAACAGATTTCTCTAGCTTAAAAAAAGCTGGAAAGATTTGCTTTCTCTGTCACTCAGATACACAAAGACACACCAACAATCAAAAGAGCCAGAGTTTGTGTTTAGCATTTTACATTCCCTAACTATTTTTTTTGTTTCTTAATTCTGCCACAAGTAAATACTTCCTGAGTTTCTGAAGCAGAAAGTGACACTGAATCTGACTGATGGAGGTACAGGAGTATTAGCTATTTCATACATGCTCTTTTTTAACCTCTCAGGACCCACAAATATAGCCAGAACAGCTACTGTAATGTGAGACCTCTATTGTGTCTCAACCCTACAACCCTGACTGAAGATACTGAGCAACTTCTTCAATTCACCAGTGCAGGGAATCTGTACCTTTCTTGCCACTTTGTGAAGGCCATTCCAGAAGCTTCAGAGAGGAGGTGGGCTAGGGGTCTGCTTTGTTTAACAGTCATGTTAGAAAACACCCAACCCAATCCAAGGGACAAAGGGAACTTCCTCTCAGGCCAATGAGGTTCACTGGCTGTGAGTTAATTCATATTCATATAGTTTTCTGGTGCACTTATACAAGAGCCATGCATTTTAGGAACTTTAGATAGGTTACCCTGATTTTACTGTTGGCAAAGCACTCAGACACTGTAGGTTTGAAAGCACAACCCACTCAAACATGCTATTATTAGAACCAGGTGGGAAATAATTTTCCCAATCTGGGAACACTTTTGAAATTAAGAAAAGAAAAACTCTTTCCACTGTTCATTGGGACTAAAAGCCAAAATGTCTACAAAATCTGAAAATTGGAAATCAGTGGAAATCAGTAGAAACAATCTGGCTAACTAGAAACCATTAAAAGTTTGGGATGAAAAGTGATCAAGTTTGGAAAAAGGATTCAGAAGATACAGATATGCTAGAAAATACACTGTAGGAGAAAGGAATTGGTGAAAACATCGTCTGTCCTTCGAATTATACTCATTACTAATTACTGTGAAGGGTAATTAAGTATACTGGTGAAGAGCATCTACATTTTGTGAAAACATCAAACTCACAGAGTTCTCATTTCCTTTTCCCTTTAAATTCATATGCTTGCTCACAGAAATCAGTCATGAAATTATAGGCTCCCAGCAGGGTGTAGATTTGGGTGTAGAAATAGCAACAGCAGAATCTTCGGTATTTTGAATTCAAATTCCTTCATAAAGCCTCTGAACTAAAAGGTTGAGACTGTATAGGTTTGTATGCCTGCTTTTCAGTTTCAAAGAGAGGTACAATATACCACAAAGCCTATGAGAGACTGGAAAGAAATGTCACCTTCCAAATGTGTCTGTATATTCAGGAATGTGAAGAATTTCACTTCATGGAATCAGATGTTATGTTACTCCCATAGTACAGGTGAATATTTCCCCATAAGCATCGCTTTCTGTGTTAGGCAGCTTTAAAAATTTGAATAAAAAACCATAAAAATAAAACAACTTCCATTAAAAAAAAAACAACTTCTGAAAGCTGTCTAACAAAAACTCAGCATGGCTGTCTAGATGCATTTCATGATTATTTGTTTGGCTATGCAATGTCACACATTGAATGCAAGGTCAGATTCACCTGTGACATTGGAAGAAAACGGAGATCAATAGATTATGATCACCTATAGTAGTGGTAAAACTAAACTCCCACTTCATGCAGTTCCACATAATAGAAAAGATACAGATACTCTAAACCTCAGGGTTTGTTGTTTCTGCAGTTTTTAAGTTGTTCTTCCAATACCCCACAGATATTTATGAGAGGTATGTTTAACAACAGTGTATTTAACTAGGCAACAGAGTTCCATTGTCAAGACAGGGTGGCCTTATAGCAGAAATTTTAACATGCTTTCAAGTCTGGTGATGTGTTTTCCACTTCCATGATGAATCTTGTTTACATTTCTCTATTTCTTTGTAATGCCACCGCAAGAGCAGCAGAGCAAGATACCCTAACTCAGCTTTCAGTGGTACTAGGATTGACAAGGTGTGTGCTCCAGTTTTAAATCGATTTTTTGCCCCAGAAATGTGGTTATGATAGAGTTAGAGCAAATAAGTTGGAATCAAGAGCAAAATCACTCCCATAAATTCAAAGGTAGGTATTAACTAAGCCAGCAAAAATTAAGCATGCTGCCTCATTTTTAGTACTATTTCTCTTTTTTTCTGTTCAGGAAAGGAAAACAGAAAGGTTTAGTATAATATCAGGGTAAGAAATCTTTTAAAAAATCATTTGGCCATTAGACATTTCTAAGATGACAAAAATTTTCACAACAGCAGATGATAAGCAACAGATATTCTTCAGCATAATTATTTTTAAAACTGATGGCTGTAAATATGTCTAAGAAAAGACAAGTGAATCCGACATACCATAAAAAATATCAGCATTTCTGTCCTTACAACTTAAAATATTTTCTAGGCAGCTACCTCCTTGTTTTGGAAAGTATATGCTGTTTTAAGCAACTAAATATTCTGGTTTCATATGCAGCAACTTTACCATGATTCTTTACTGTATTTTGCTAGCATCCTGGTTTTTATATGCTGCAATAATCAATCATTCCCTGCTAGAGAGAAACGTGCTATTTCTAACGTTTTATTTTTAACAGCATGTTTCATAATAGATCACATTCAATTCCATTTGTGAGCTCCCCAAAGCCCAAAATAGCAGTAAAAGATGGACAGTTTCTGGGTAAGAAAAATATTTTGGCTGAGGATATTTACAACTTGGAAATATTTAATCCTTAATAAAATAAAGGTTAGTTGCTGTGAAGCTGATAATTAGAGCTCAAGAACACTGAGGCTGCCTGATAACTTCTGGTATGTAGGTACAGAAGTTCCATCTATGTTTTGATAAATTTTATTCTGTTCTCCAAATGCTGACTTGAACCAGGAGGCTAGGGCTGAGAGCATGAAAAGCTATTTTTAGCTCTCATTGCCTGTGTGACGATCTAAATGGGCTACATAGACCCAAGTGAATGGTGCTTATAAAACATTTGCATGGGGACAATCGTGGAAGCCAGAATAACGTATCTAGCACAGAAACCTCTCCCTAGTAGATATATGGTTCTTAAATTGGCCTAGGTAGCTTAGATGGCAACTGCAATGACCCTAAAATACACTAAATGTATTGTGAGGATACGAAAAGAGAATATTTGAAATTGCTGGAAGTTCAGCAACAGGAGAGGCCATATTCACATTTGCCATGTGTTTAATAGTACCAGAGACATGATTCAACCTGCTTTGGCTGTCTAGGGTTCAGTGACCCTTTGATCTGTGTGGTCATGCTGTATTTTAGCATATTTCATTACGAAATAAAGAATCACACAGGTAACTGCTGAAATTTTAGAGTCACTTTCAAGTCTTCATACTCGGGCACATAAATCTGGTTCAGGTTTTCAAAAAGACTCACTCTGTCTGAGGGCTGAATATTTTTGAAATCTGATCACTGATTCTGGCAATAAAATTGCTATAAACAGAGTTTTATTGATAAATTAAGACCCACTTATTACTGATTGAATCAGAAAAAGAATAATTAGAGCATATGTGAAAAATTATATCTAAAGAACTAATAGTCTAGAGGTGTAATAGATATGAGATATCATGTATCCTTCCAACAGAACATATTACAGTTATAGAAAAGGTGGTTAATTACATAGAAATTGTGAAATTAATCTTCTGATCCAGAATGGAATGAACTTGGAATAATAAGAAAAGAGGATGACAACATTAATCCTCTCTTAGAAGAACACACCCTGTACAAAATTTTAGAAGACTAAAACAAGCATATGTCTGCTGGAAACAGGTAAAATTTTGAGAATATGTACTGCAGCCCCACCAGATAACAAAAGAAATTTTCACTGTCTAGAATTAAAGAAAAAAATTTTCATTTGAAATATACTTGTGGTGCATAATTAGATCCTTTTTTTTCCTTTTTTAACTTTCTCTGATGCTTTCTTCAAGGATGCTTGATAGGATTTGGCTTGATTTTCATTGGCTAGCCCACAGCGATCCTTTGGAGACTTGTGTAACAGAGTCTATGAAGAATATTTAAAAATCTCACCTCCCAAATTTATAGCGAATAAGATGAATTTTGTTACACTTATTTGCAGCTCCTTCAAATATCTATTTGGGCATGTATTTTCCTACTGCTTAACACCTCCGAATGCTTTGCTTGGCAGGGTGATCAGATATTTTATGAAAGTACTTTAACAGAGTAAAGCAGACTGTTTTCCCTACAGCTGTCTGATTTGCCAATGGCAAAGTGTCATGTTATTAGCAATTATTTCCAAGTTATCATAACATCTCTAAAGCATTTAGCTAGCCACTGTCTTCATTTGCATTTTTAAATGAAGCCTCTAATGGAGCATTTTAGATGCATGAGTGTGTTTGATAAAGGTTTTGGACATTTAAAGTCGTAAAAGTTAAAAGTGCTTCTATGTTGTTGTTGGTTTGGGTTTTTTGTGACTATGTCAATTTAGAGAATTCTTTTGAGAAATCAGGATTTGAGCATTTCATGAAACAGAAAAGCTAGACTTTGTATTTCCCTCTGACAAAGAAAAAAGAAGAATGTCCATGCTTCCCTGTTTTATAAATGATGACATAACAAATTGTATGTGTCAAACTAGGAGAGGCTGTCAGAGCAAAGAGTGGGTTTATTTATGCTATATGTGAGCTGTGGCACATGATGATCAGCCAAAAGCTCAATGGATTCTAAAAACTAGAATATTTCAGTTGAAGGGTATTAAAAGGAGTCCGTGCAGACCCTCTTGTCTTTTCTGCTGTGATAACAATGGAATTTAAGGCTTTTCTAGAAAGGAAGTAGAACATACCTGATGCTTTTCACCCTTCTGACCATTATGGCAAACAGATTAGAAGGAATCATCACTTGGATCATTTTATCAGTGATGCAAGTGAAATTACACAGTAAGTTTACCATATGGTGGGAAGACTCTACATTGTGTTTCACTGGTTTCAAATGCATTGCACCACTGCAGGAACACACAACGTGTCCATTTGAAAGTTAAGTTGATGTACATTTGGTTGAGTATGAATGTGTGTTTATGGCAAGATTTCCTTGCAGGAAATTGTCCTCACCTGACTCACAGCTTCTAAACACCAGTATTTTGATAATAGTGGCCATGCAGAATATGTGACCTTTTCATACCAAATGTGAAAGTTTTTCTTGCATTTCCATGAATCCATGTCTGTTTCAGGATTTCTCTTAGGCTTGTTTCAGACAACGTAATGAACTTCTTTTTTGATTTTTTGCTGACAGTTTCTTTCCAATGATCCTAATTAAATGTCTTCTAATTTCACAACATGATATAAAAAACAAAGAAACTTCTCCATAATTAAAAAGAATTAATTTGTATTCACATGAACATAATGTAAATTTATATCTTCAGAATATGAATATAATATAAATTTGGCACATGGCATTCTTAGATTACATAAACATTCTTTATATTGTAGCACTGCTGGTGGAAGGACATCAAATATGGTGAACTGATCTGTTTTATTTTTAATTGATAACCTTGGCCATAGGAAATCAATTTAATGGAGCTACTTCTGGAATGAATCCAGGACTCCACATAACTCCAGGACTGTAGACCTCTATTCCAGTGAGTTCTCTCTAGCTTCCTGGTGTTATCCTGTGTGGTATGTGTTAACATATCAATAGTTTTAAGATCTAAAAAAATCTTTGTACTGACTTCCCCATTTTGGACCATCTGTTGTCCTCAAATCACATATGCAGTTTACTTTCCCCTCCAGTTCTACGTTTGTTTCTACAGTCAGCTTGGGCAACAAATTAAAAAGCAAAGTATAAGGTGTATGTACCTAAGTATCTGATTTTTGTTGAATTAATTATACGGTTGTATTTTGCCAACAAGGCAGACAGAATTCTCGATCATAATGAAAATGTTGAAAATCATACTTTAATTCCTTTGTCCAGTGCATCAATTTAGTTTCAAATACAGCACAATAAACGTGTGTTGTATTTAAAACTAAATTGATGCACTAAGTCACAATATGGCTCTTTCTCTTTTTTTCCCTCTTTTTTTCTTTTTTTTCTTAATGCCAATTAATGCTATTAACACAGACCTAAAGAAAATACTTTTAAGCTCTTTAAAGATTAATTATGAAATCATGCATCAGAACGGTGCTTACGCTCCCACAGCACTACAATACACACAATGGCAGTGTGTAGGTAAAAGCACAGTCATTATACCTTTGTAACCTTTTCTCAGTTTAGAAAATACAGATTAACAAGTAAGGAAAAGAGGAAAAGAGCTGGCACAGCAGTTTGCTCTTTTGTTCATTCACTGCCATTACTGTGTCAGATTCTTTATTTTTCAAGACTGCCATTTTCCAGCAAAGTGAAATGCTAAATTGCTCGAACCATGAGAAATAATCAGAGAGAACTACATTCATCTTAGAGCACTGAGTCAATTTGTAGTAGAAAGTGAGAAAAAGGGGAAACCTGTTCCCTCTCCAATGTAAATAATGTGCCTGACTTTTATCTCAATTATATTGCTACGAAAAAGGGTAAATTCTGCTGGAGACTTGCACACCATCAGTTATGTGTCACTTTCCTGGGATCAAAAGGACAAAATGCAAACACATTTTATTCTTGTATTATTCGAAGAATAAAGTTGTCTCTATGGTTTGAAATATGACAATAATCCCAAACTGAAGTATATCTTTAGTACTACCAAAGAGAGAAATGTATTAATGTTCTTTTATATGGCAAGTAGTTATATACTTATATAGTAAGAAGGTTGGTTGTTTCTAGGGATCCACTTTGAAAATGACAAAAGACAAGTTCAACAATCCACTTGCCAATAAACCAATATTTTTTTCCAGTTTCGTTCACCCAAACTGTGAAAATAAATTTGCTAGGAAAAAAAGGATTTGTATGGGGAACTTAGGATTATTATCTTCAAAGTGAAGAGAAAAAACAATTGCATCACTTGGAGAAGCAATTCTGTTTCATAACGTAAACAACATGAGTGACCACACACATATCATGTGCCCCTACAGCATGTGAAACTAGTTGTAACCAAGATTCTCTGATAAAAGCTTTTTCTTTTGGTTGACCCATCTCCAGAAAAAAAAAATTAAATTACCCAATAAAACAGCTCAGCTCACTAATTTTAAATTTAAGACTCCTGTAGGAGGAAAACAGTGCTGATTTAAAAGGGAGGAAAGGGAAATTCTCTCTCTGAGAAAACCGTATCAAAGCAAAAAACAACAAAGCCACCTCCCATACCTTCTCAAATTTCTTTTCACAACAAACTTTTTTTTTTGCTGCTAGGATGCCTTTGAAAGCAAGGAAGGGTCATCCCTCCCCCCCTTTTTTTTTTTTGTGATGGTTTTTCCTGTTTCATAAGGCAAATCTGTTTCTGGACTCCTGCTCTGTCTCTATCTCACAACTCAAGACTTTACAGCAGGGAAACTGAGTTTCTGCAAAGTAGAAATGAAACATCAATCTGTTAAGTGGCAGGGCAGAGCACTCAAAACCAAAGCCTTTTTTTCCCCACTCTAGCAAATTTCCCTTTGTTTACAACTCAGTTTAAATCAATCTGATTAAATAAGAACACAGTGATGACTCAGATGAACATAACCTACATAACCTTGTCTGAAACGCTAACATTGTTATTTTTGCAGCTGATGCTTCAGCTGCAAAAATTTGACAAATTTAAACCTTAGCTAAAGCTAGATGGCTTTTAATGTGAATGAAATCTTTACCACTCTTACTTCTTCTTACTAAAGTGCCTATATTATCTCGTGAGTATACATCAATTAACCATAAGGATGCAATTCAGAATAAAATCTTCTTGACAGTGAGTGTAATCCTGCCTAATATCAATTCTCCTCTTGGCTAAAGCTATTTCCTTTCCTAGACTTGCCACTGTGCAAACAATCCTAATCAATACCACGAGAAATCTTAACCAGAGAGGTCAACCTGCCACAGAAAAAACACAGCACTAATTATTACTGAGAATTAGTTTCATTTAAATGATTTATTTCCAGTCAACCTTGAAAAGAATCTGGTGCAAAATTAATCTAGAAAAACAGTTGTTTACATCACAAAAATGTTATTATTTAATCGGAAATTATATCAACAGAAAGAAATTATAAACTAAAAATGCTTTAATATTGATGGAAGTGGGATTTCCTCCCCTTTGAATCAAGAAAAATTTCAATAAGATCTGTAGGTTAAATACTGTATTGCTGCACTGTGGTTCACCTTATCTCCTAATAATCAAGCTGCTGATTTCACCATACATTATAAAAGGTATATTCTTTAAATGCTAATTTTTAAACTAGAATCTAAAATTTCAAAGTGTAGTCATGGCCCAATATTTGTACTGTGCAGGTAGGACCTCAGGCTGATATTCTTCCTGAGGGTTTAAAAAAGAGATTTTTTGGCTTCTCTGTCCACAGTGTCAAGGTACAGCCTGGATGCTGAACAGAGCTAATCTTTAAGGCCATCCAAAATACAGATGAATTGTACAGCTCCAACTGGTATATCTAAAGTGAAAGAAGGGTAGATTAACCAGAAGTGTTCCTTCCAACTTGTCTAACTGTAAGAATCATTCCAATATAGTGCCACTATCCATCTTGATTTCATTTATTTGGGTAAAATTGATATGAAGAGTAAGAGCTCTTGTTCACTTACAGAAATTTTTACCCAGCCTCTGGAAATCATACTGTCATTATATGTAACTGCTGGCTATATCTTCACCATTTCTTACAGTGGATTATGTTGATGTCACTCTTTTCCAAGCAGCTCTATTCATTTGGTTTTCTCAGGTAGCCTTTTTCCTCTCTAGCAGTAAAAGGGACAGGAGAACATCAGTTTCAAGATATTGCAGATCACCTGCTTGACATATTCCGTGTGCACTGCTATAGCTGGCGAAAACAGGGAGCAAGTGGATACCTCCCTGAGTAAACAAGTTCAGTAGTGGTGTTAGATCCAAAGAAGGATTGACACAAATGGGCAGAGGAACTTTAGAAAAAAATCTAATAATATAACCATTACTCTCACTAAGGGACAATCAATTCTTGAACTGCTCATAAATCTCCAGAGAATATTATGCAAGTTTTTCAGTATTTCACAGCTGTATTCTGCCCTCAGAGTATGTGGGCAGCTCTATTCAATTAAAAAGGATGCAGATGAAGGGTATGATATGTCCTGAAGTGATGACAATTTGATGATTATTGTGTTTGATTTGAAACTCTACCCTTACCATTGAACTTACATTTCTTTTATAAGACCTATTTTAATGTGGTTATAGAAACCTTTGTCTCATTTCACCCAAGGCAGAAAATAGCATGTAAGCCTAAAAGCAGTATTTTCCTTTTTTTCCATCAAAATTAGAGACAGAACATAAGAAAAAAAAAAGATGTGTCTATTCTGCTATCTATTTTCGATTAAGGCCTTGTTTTCTGATATATTGAGCCTTCAGTTTAATAATTCAGGAAATAAATGATCTAATGTGATCCTTTTCAGCCTTAAAAGATGCTTCATGGAGGTAGCTAATTTTTCACAAAAGATATTTTCTCAGCAGTGTATTTGAATTCAGCTATGAAGGATTTACATATTAATTTGCAGAAACCCTCTTCATTTGAGGAAGGAGAGAAACATCCTTCCATATTCCTCCAAATCGGAAAGTTTTAGTAGCCTCTTTGAAGCCAAATATTTGGTTCCTCCAGTTTGCAACGACATTTCATTTTGAATTTCACATCATTTTAACGTTCACACATGAAATAACCCCCAAATTTTTTTTCTTAGATTCAGTAACAAACATTTTGTTAGATTCAATAAACATTTATTGGATTCTTAGATTCAATTAACAATTTTTCGATATTAAGACAGGATCTTTCTTTTTCTTTCTGACTCTTTGCTATTTGTTGCGATTGAATTCCCCTTTTTCAGAGATTCAGAATTTATTCATAAAATCCTTAAAGGGAAACATTCTAAAAAGCTATTTGGTTTGCTGTTTGCACACCTACCTTTTGGGTTTAGGTTTAAAAACATATATGTAGCTAACCATATTAAATACTTCCTAACCCTAAATACTCTCTTTTGGGTTGAAAATAGTTTTTCATTTGCCCAAGATGTTAATTGTCACCATACATTCAGCCAGAGAACCCCATAGCAAAAAAAACAAGATATACCTTATCAGTGAAATACGACTGTCTCTGATTGATGATGCTGACTTTCATTTTAATATGTACTTTCTAGCCATAAAGAGAAGAGCTGAATTGTTCTCACCATGCACGGGAAACATTTACTGCATATTATGTCTAATCAGTCTTTTAAAGAAGCACATGCACATGGGGGCTCTGTCTGCTATGTGAGACAATGATTCCTGTCTTGAATAATTCAATAGAGTATAGCAAAATTGAGACATCACACGAAACAATAAATTAACAATTCCCATCAAAATGAAATGCAATTTAAACTAAATCAGAAGGTAGAGCTGATTTCCTGGCATGAATAGACTGGTATCAAAATTTTCTTTAAAAATAAAGCAAAACAAAACACAACAAATTAACTGTATTTTTCAATCTTATCAGCACAGTTACCAAATTAATTTCTTTCTTTAAATTATGAAGCAAATTTTGGATAACTGGACTTTGGTAGTTTTGTAACAAAATAAAAGATTGCACTAAATATAGAAAAGCTATATGATACATTGCATTTCATTGGGAAACTTCAAAAAATATACATGACTGAGAAGTAGCATTAGGCTGTGTACAAAAAGAGTTCTGGACCTGTTTATCTCTTTCCACAACCCTTACATGTACCTTCTTGCTTTACAGTAACCTTCTGATTTAATTGCAAACTCTTTGCCTTTTTCTTTAGTCACGTTACATCCAACAGACACGATATTTTTGGATGTATACAAACAAAAAAGAGCAGACAGTGCAATTCGAGCATTGTTTGCTAAACTTCATTATAAATAAACTGGTTTTATTTATCTCAGCAAAATTTCGCATAGACTTGAAATCTAAAAACTTCCACCTTCTCTTTGGGTAAGAAGTAGCTTTCATAGGTAATCAGTGCTTTTTAAGAGAATTCACCATTCAATCAGGGGTTTACCAGGAAAATTGCATAAAACAGTAAACTATGGGCTTATGTAGGAAGTGTTGAAAGGAGAACCCTCTTCTTCACATGTTTACAAACTCAAGGCCAAGAACTTGCTAGTTTAGAGTGCTTTCTAAAGGAACTAGCAGCTTGGGATCTTCCATTTTTTTGATGTTCAATTTTAGAAACTTATGGGCTCATTAAATCCCACAGTAGTAAGTGCTTATCTCATGAAAATCCTTCACTGAGATACTCATAATTGCATGTGCTTATAAGAATTAGTTGTCTATAAATGTTAAGTGACAAATTATAGAATATTCCCCAGTAAAGATCAGATGTTTGGATATGAATGCTCATTTTTTTCTTCTAAAATCATAGTTCTTTTCTTGTGTGCATATCCAAATCACTATCCAGTGGTTATTAAATATCATTAACAATATAGAGAAACAGGAATTCTAAATCTCAAATAAGACAGGAAAGTCTTTGGATGACTGAGGATTTTTATAATTTAACTTGGCTTTAGCAGCTGGAGAACTCTTAGAGATTTTTTTCAGGTCTTCCAGTTTCTCTTGTCTTTTCTTGCTACATATGTTTGCATAACTCTAAGGAAATTGTCAATTGTTTCATAGGTTTAACTGCAGAACAGAAAATTGCTTGGTTTTTTTTCATTTTTTAATTTGCTTGAGCATTCATTTGACATTATTTTTTGGTCCACATAATCTATTTTGATTTTCTTTAACACAGAAAATATTTCTGGGTTTAGATGTCTTCCTTTGTTTAGTGGGTTCTCTGACACATATATATCATAATGTTCTTTTCGTTTTCTTCAAATTTATATTCTGGAAATTGTTCTTTTAATAGCCTTTAAGATTTTCCAAGCTGTACCAATAATTTGCTGCTTAACAGTGTAAGTGCAGCAGCTGCTCTTTCATCGTTCTCCTGTAGAGTAAAGGAATCACTTTTGATAGTCAAAGCTGCCTTTCTGTCATGAGAAACTAAGATTGTGATATGCATTCAGAGACATGAGGATAAAGAATTGCAGAATAAAATGAGAATTAAATTCCAGCTTAATGAATCATTTAGAAACAATACGTCTTTCCCAAATAATCAGCAATCCTCCCTGTCAAAACATAACTTTGCCAGACTTTTCATCTGACATGCTGTTTAAAAAGAGACAAAAATCTTACAGTCTAATTTTCTAGTTCCTTTGAAAACTTCTCATTTTACAAAGGGAAAATAAGTCATTCACAATTCCCTAATCCATGAGTGCTTGGAGAAGTAAAAATGAAAGTAGAAACTGAGTTTGTTGCTTGATTACGGCAAACATCAACTACTCTGGTAAGTGGCTAAGTGGACACTCTCCTGTTTTCACTTGGTACATACATGGTTTGATGTAACAGAGCAGACCATTCCTGCAGTCACCATCTTTATAAACTGAAGTCAATTGCATTGAAAGTAAAGTTAACATTACTTTGGTTTGTATTACCTTATTTTCTTGAATGGGTAACATAGCCTGTTAAGACAAGCTCAGAATTCAGCTTTTCCATAATCAGTTAAGGTTGACCAAGGGGCTGAAAATAACAATAATTATTTTTAAACAAAAATACTAATTTCCACAAAGAGTATACAAACTGGCTCAATTATAAGTCATTTTCTTTGAGCAGTTCCTATGTTTTCCTTAATGTGAGTGCTCTGCTTACTTGGCAATGATAGTATCGTTCTCCTAGAGTGTCTTGAGAACACGGGTCTCCTCACTTTCCTTCTGTAAAACCACAGAAAAAAAACCAATGCAAGTTTCTTCCAAGAGAGATACTTTACTCAGAGAAGCATGGATGAAGGATAAATCCAGAAGAGAACAGATTTGATGGATGGCTATGTTGCTCTGCTATGTCATATAAACATACTAACAATATGTAACATACAGTGATGAAATGGGAGAATAAGCAGGATAATTCGCATCCAGCCAAATCAGCTAAAATGTTCCCATTGACTTCAGATGTGACTATGGTCATGAAATGTCTGATCCTTACCATTTTTCAACCAATAGAAGAGATGTGAGATAAAGACAACCTTCTAGCACCACAAAATAATCTTGCAATAGGTAGTGTTATTGAGAAAATTGAACAGTGGGTGTAAACTGATGAATGGTAGGTGGGATTTTATTACTAAATATAAGCCTTTACCTGCTTGGAAAATAGGGATTTGATTTTTTTGCAGTTAAAGATATAAGACCAGAGATCTCTGCCACATTAATCACAACTTAAAGATGATCTTATCAATTCATTAGAGCACTCATATATCAGAAAACTTCAACATGGTCCAAGCTCATTTTATGAAAAAATTGAAAATGATCTGAAGATTACACTGGAATTCTTCAAAAAGACAAAGTGTTATGGTTTAACCCCAACTGGCCACTATGCACCATACACCTGCTCACTCTCTTTCTTCAGCAATAGGATAGGGGGAAGGGAATTGGAAGGATAAAAGGGAGAAAACTATTGGGTTAAGATATGAATAGTTATACAACTGAAATAAAATAATTAACAGTAAAAACAATAATAAATTGAAATGAGAAGGAAAGTAATAAAGAGAGAGAAATAAAACCCGAGAAGTCATGACAATGAAAACAATTTCTCACCACCATCCAATTGGTGCCCAGCCTGTCCCTGAGCAGTTGCCCCCTGGCAAAACTGCCCCTTTTATTGCTGAGCCTGCTGCCACACGGTCATGAATACCATTATGGTAAGTTGGGATCAGCTGTACCAGGTATGTCTCCTGCCAACTCCTTGAGCACCCCCAGCCTCCTCGTTGGTGGGGCCATCTGTGGCACAGAAAACTCTTGGATGCTCTGGAAACCCTGCTCAGTAATAACAAAAATATTCCTGCATTTCACAGGAAACACAGTTTCCAGCGCAAACTGAAAACATAGCCCTGCACTAACTACTTTGGAGACAAGCTGAGCCAGTTCAGACTGAAATATTTGATTAATATTACAATAGAGGACAATCCTAAAATGGAAGTCCCATCCCTGTTACTTCCAGCTGAAAAGATCCTCAGTGTGACTGGTGAGATTTTGTAAATGTTGCTCTCCATCTGTCACCATTTACATTTTTTTGCAACTGTACAGATAACTCAAAAGGTTTTACAGTTACAGGATTTCCCACTCTGTTATATGAACTTTTAACCCTTTAGTCCAGAAAGTCAGAACAAAGTGGAATTCTACAGGACAAGAGCGAATGTATGAGCAGAACTCTGTTCAGTTCTTCATCCCAAATCAATCTATGCCTAGTTCTAGTTGATGCAGCCAGTTCCACTGGTTTCTACTAGTTTTAGTCAATTGTTTTTTTAAAGGAGACAGGGAGAGGAAAGAAAGGTCGCCAAGGAAAGTTATCTATTGACATAAGCATATGACCAGTATGTCAGAGAAGGAACAGCAAACTGGACAATTCTTTTCCCATCTATGGCTTTTTTTCTAGATTGTCTATTAAAACCCTATTCCCAAATAGCAACAGTCTCGGTAGTATTAGTGACCTTTGGCAACAGCTTTTCTGTCTTTTGGGACTACATCGATTTTTTTTTTCCCCTCTGGCTTCTATATAGCAATTTGGCATCTTATTGACCCAGATCTACAAAGTGGGCAGTATCACTAGCAGCAAGGGAGTTTGAGAGATTTTTTTAGTACAATAAATAACATGATCCGGCACAGGCTGCAGTGAAAAAAGCACTGATAGTACTCTAGATTCAGGCAGCTCTAGTGGACTGACAGCTGTGTCTGGTGGATGTGGCATTGGCTGATTTTTCTCAAGATTAGTTTTTTAGCCACACAAAGTACTTGGTACTTGGTAGCCACACACAGTTTGCTGGTCTTCCAGAGTGTGTCTAGCCCCAAAGGCTTTAGTTTCAGTTTTCAAAATTCCAAGTGAGTAAACGCTTATGTGCTTGTAGAGTGTATTAATATAATAACACATAAGAGCACAGAAATTATGAGAACCCCCTCAACTTCTCTTATTTTCTTGCAATTATTGAAACATCCCTAGGGATTTCTTGTATAGACAATGGGCCTTGTACATCCTTTATATTTTTCCGGGGGTTTTAGTGAAGGTTAATGCGTATTCCTTTTCCCTGTAGAATACAATAATCCTGTCAGCAGTAAATGTTTGGAATCCTTGTATGGATTTATTGTCATAGTGAAATTACCCTGTATTCCTATTTAAAACTTTGTGCAATGTACTAGCTTACTAAAGGATTGAAATGGATTGCTTTGAACTACATCCTGTGGAGGATAGTCTGCATCTATCCAGCCTAGTTCATTTTAATCCTACTCAACACTATTACTCAGTAATTACAAAATAAGTTGGTCTAAAACTGAACTTTGGTCCTATTGCCTTCCAAAGACCCACACTGATGCTTCCCAAGAGAGCACTATTCCCCAAGTACTGTTTGAAAGTTCTCTAATTATTCTGTTAGGGGAAATAAAGCTTTTTTGTAGACTATTTATGAGACAACTTTCTGACTGTTTAGCTTTACAGTGTTATAAAGAACAGCATGGGTCATGCACATATCACAGCCTTGAGATTAGACTCTTACCATCACAGCAAGCAATGGGTTCAATCCCAGAACAACCTTTCTTTCTTTCACAGCTGTTTTTCTCTACAGTTATATCAGCTATACAGTTATCTCTCTCTGTATTCAAACAAGTGTACTGCGACAAAAACTCACAAAAAGAACCAAAACCAGAAAACTAAGAAACAGAATTACCAGCCTCAATGAGAAAATAACAAGGAACAATGTGAACTGTCTTTGAAAATAGTGAGTTTTTTCCAACTAAAAACGTGTAGGTTCATTTACTTCAGTTGAAGATACGTTTTTGTGCAGAACAAGTCTTTGTGTATGGACCCAGCTAAAGGAAAATAGAAAGTAAAGGATATAGGTTCTGAGTATTACACAGAAAATATCTGAAAGTTTTCTGTTAGTGTTAATATTCTCCTTTCAGTTAGGCAGATAAATTGCTGGAACACCCACTACCAGAGGCTGATATATTTTTAAAATCCCCAGTTTTACACTCTTTACTCAGTTGCAATTTTTCCAGATGTCTGCCTGGGGGTTTAAGAATTCACTACTCCCTACTATCCATTTTGCAACTCTTTTTCATATGTTTAGCAGGGTTTTGTACTCCTTTGATATCAGTTCATTCCTGAAAAGCATAAGCATCTGACACAGAATTTTAGTGAGGTACTCCAGGAAAGCCCCTCAGCACAAAAGGGATATAATACCTCTTATTTTCAAATCTGCTCATGCATAACCAGGGTCAGCATACACTTCCTCAGAGTATATTTGTCTTCAGTAAGACAAGAAAGGAAAAGACTCCAGTGAATTTATTTAATAATTGATAGTGGAAATAGACTCTAATGAAATTTCCATCATCCAGAAACATGAACTCTACTTCATATATACTGTCATTCATTTCTTGGCTAATAACTGACTTGGCAGCTTCCTTGAATTCCCTACCTGGATAGAAACAGGCAGCCCACTCCTCCTAGGATAAAGCTCTTCAAATCTCAAGGGAACCAGAGAACTGTTAGGGCTGTATCTTTTGAGGCTGTGTACCTCCACAGTAGTACAAAGCTGCAAGGGAAGCCACATTATAGAGATGAACCTGAATGTTTCAAAGTGTGTTTATCTATTTCTTTGTAAATCCTTTATGGATTTGAGCTAACAGAGGACCCTCCAGACAAACACTGAACCCAGTCCTTTTTCCAGTCCAGATTCCAATTCGTTTTAGCCCCTATTATTTACACATGGAAGATTTGTGGGCTGGAAAGTGGATCTATTGAGACAGAAACTCCTAATATATGATGGCAAAATAATTTTTCCATAGTATCCAACCTTTAGTCTTTTTGTATCAGGTGCACTGATACACTTTTTGTATCAGTGTAGCTGCTGTGACTTCTTAGGACACCAACAGGCATTGTGTAGGTATTAAGTGCTGTATTTTCATAAAGCTTTAATGTTTATATAACTTCCTGTGAATAAAAGTGCATGTATTGTATAGATGCCTTGAGAGAGATGAAAAATATAGGCTTCCAACTATAAAGAGTCAAAATATTTGGAGACAATGATACTGCCTGATACTTAATGGCTGCCTAATGAAATATATTTTGCAGGAAACACTGATCTTAAATTTCCTATTTGACTATATCTAAAATTCTGACTTCCACTCTTTCCATGATTGAAAGAGATGAATATTATACAAAAGACAAAACTTTGCTAAAAAAACTTTTAAAAAATTCTTACCCCTATTTTTTATTTTAATCAAATTTTCTTATCTCAGCATTCCATTACTGTCCTGTCTTACTATAAATATTTTAACTAAAATGCACAAAGTAGAAAAACAAATCTGTCGTTTTCTAATAAAGTATTTTTCATCTAATTTCAGGCCTCTAACATGTAATCTTCTTACTTGTTATACAGATTTCCTCTTTGATTTCAGTAGGACTAAACTTCTGCAGGTGTCTCCAGAACCAGGTCTTTCAAAGCAGTCATATAAAACACCTTCAAAAGACTGTCTAATGATAAATTTGTATCAGCTTTGTCATACAATAAGTAATTTTATGAGGTTTAAAACATGCATCTGTGACTGCAAATACCCAATTTGTGGTGAATATTTTATTCTCTGCCAGCAGGTGTTCAATCCAAGCTTTATTCATCTCCTTAGTCAGAGAGATTTCAGGGCTTAGTTTAATTTTCCATGACAGCTAAGCTCTTCCATGGCTGACTACACAAGGTTGCTATTAAAATACTTCTTCACCTGTTACACTCAGTAATCAATAGTCTGCTCTAATATTTATACTGTCAAATACCTCAGCTTAGTAATGTGGCTTTTATGTTACCTGTATGTCAACAACATGCACATGTGCACGTACAAACTCATAAAATGATACTTTTTGTAACCTCTACTCATTCAGTCTATTTAAATAATGCTTTGGAAGCACTTTTAAGAGCTCCTAAGATCAGTAGACCCCAGGGAATATACAAAATTCTTAAACTATAATTAGGAACCCTAGAGGAGCATTCCATGCAAAAAATACACTGTGCATATATTGCAATAGATCAGGTTCATAGCAAGCATCTTGAGGTCAGAAGCAAAGTGGGGAAATTGAAAAATTGAGTATTATGAGCACAAAGGAAAAGTAAAAACCTTACTAATGCATTAAAAAATCAAACTACAGCCAAAACAAAAAGAATGTAATGACCTCCATGTATTCAAAAAATAGTTGTTGATCTCGTTGTCTTCCTTAAAGCCTTTAAGGAAAGCTTTAATTATTTAAAAATGTTACAGACTGAAAATAGAAATACCTCATTTTTTTCTCATACATACCAATTTTAAGTGATTTCAAATAAAATGTGATAATAACAATATCTCTGATCCACAAGGAATAAAATTATTAAATTTATTAGCACTAACTGCACAGAGTAAAAGTGGGAGAGGGCATGGAAAAGTGAGCACTCAGCTAGTTGTATGATGCCTTTTTTCTAAAGTAAAGAGAAACTTTGCCCTATAGAAATTTTTGTCTACTTCTCTTCAACATTGTAGTATCCTAGATATCAAGACTATTACAACTTTTGTCATATATGCAACAGCTCTGATACACTTCAATAGCCTTTAGAAGATGTATAATTTAGATATGATACTGAAAGGTAAAGATGCACACAGTGCAAACACAGATGAGCTAGACATTATGAAGGTGGAATGCAAGACTCAGCAAAGTATGATATCATGAAGATCAGGAAAATTAACTGAAGGTTGAGCAAACAGAGTGTTTGAGTGACAGAGGAGACAGCAGCCTTCAATATACAAGTGGATTTGCAAGTGACAGACACCTACCAGCAGATGCAACAGATATCCTACGAGCTGACAGTATGATCCAAGTGAAATTTTCCACTCTTCAATGGAGCATTTCATTCAGTCAATGCTCTCAGCAACACAGTAGAAGAATATCAGAAGGGAACTGAAATACAGGAAACTTAAGCACAAATAGAAGTGTTAACAAACTTATTGTCAGTGAATATTTTTGAATTATTCTATAGCCAATGGCAAATGAAGTCTGGAATGCAAAGCATAAACATTTTACTTTGACACTAGGCAAATACATTTTGGAGTCACTGAATCTTCACTAAGTAAGACATAAGAGGACCTCAGGCACAGACCTAATTCTATCCCATATCATCACTACTAAATGGAAATCTTTATTTAATCAGAAGCTCTGCTAGTATAAGCCAAATTACCTCCATTGATAATAATGGCATTATAATGATTTACCCATCAAGAGATTGAGGCATTGAATATTTGAAAATGCTAGAAAAATAATCTCTTTCCTTAGAAAAAAAACATGACTGAATGGTTCCAGCACTTCCAGATCCCACATGTGAAATTATCTGTATGTCTCCAGATGCTCTGAGATTCTCTGTGCAGTGTAACGAGAGTGAGGAATTAAGCAGTGAAGACCACAGAGGCTGTAGTTTCATACCTCTGGTTGGTGCATATCCACTTTTGGGACTATATTTCTTTCTGTCATCAAATCAGAATCAAATCATCTGACAAGCCAGCTATCTGTCAAGAATACATACAGAGTGGTGAACACTGTGACATGCTCTTATGGAGATAGGATTAAGTTTCTGAACAGTCTGTAAGGCACACTCATTGTGGATTTTGCCAACCAGGGCTTTCCACTTGGCATTGACTCTCTGTGTAGCTGGATTTTGTCTCATGGCATGACAGCCAAGCTCTGAGTGTTACTGAGCATAAGGGAGCCATTGCAAATACTTTCAATTTGTTGGTAAAATTACAGAAGTCTGTACACTGCTGAAATACTTAGGCACAGGACAGGATCTGCAGGCTCAGAAACAAGGCAGAACCTTTAACAAAACTGGAATGGACCAAATGTTCATCAGCTGATAAAACCAGACAATCTTTTGGCCAAATGTATAGCCAAGCAGAATGTGTTTGTCAATATATAGTAGTAGCTAAAAGGTCAGAGAGGATGAATAGGGAAACAATACCTTCTCCAAAAGGAAGGATAAGAAAGTAGATACATTTTTCTCAAATAAAAACAAACAGAACAGGCTTAACTCACAGTTCCTACTGATTATATCATGACAAAGAAAAAGGCAGAGCCAGGAACCCATTCAGAAACTATTTAGTTGCATTTCATTAGATCAGGAAAGGTGATGCTAAAAATAAAGTATCAGATCAATATAAATGTATCCTAATATCCAAGAAAGTGTGAATCACATTCAGATGCTTGAATGGGCTAGTAGAAATTGGATTTAACAGTTGCCAAACTAAGTGTTTGGGGTTAAATGAAAGTCTAAAAATGATAATAGAATCAACAGAGATTTGGAGATATCGAGGGCAGAAATTTCAGCTAAGAATGCTAGTTAAAACAGCATGAAGATTAAGCTGTTTATGCCTGCACATTTAAAAAAAAAATCTATTCTTTTATATGATTCTTATAGAAGGTGTAACAATGGCTATGCAATCTTACTATAACATAATTTAAATAAAATTGTCAAAACCACATTTTTTTTATATTTAGCCAAAAATTTAAAAAAAATTACATAGATAAAAAACTACTGATAGTTTATATTGTATGCAATCATTTTTACTATATAGCATTCAGATCAATCATACATTCCTGATCTTAATCCTCTCTTTATATTCTGAGCAAGGATAATTTCCTGGTCTTGGATTATGTTGAATAAATACTAATTTCACTATCAAAACCAATAATTTCATAGCACTTCCTACAGAGAACTGTACTAGAATAAATATAGTGAGCCCTTTGTAAACACTGTTTTTAACATCTGATTTGTTAGCAATGACACTCTTAATATAGGTTTACGCTCAAAGCATTTTGCTAGTTTAGCCCCTAAAATTCAAGAAGGTATGGAAAATCAGAAAATCTGGTGGAAATCTCGAAATTCTATGGCAGAGGGAATATATTTATCATACCGTGTGATTCAGAAAAGATTGCTATTTGAATAGAAGTAATATCTGGCTGAGTAGCTAAGCACCTAGAACACTGCTGTGTTTATTATTTATTTATTATAATCCTTTAAGGATGATCATAATCATTCTTCAAAGAAAGTCATTAAGCAGAAGTACCATTCAAGCATACAGGGAATCATAAGAGTAGGCTTTTTAAATCCTAATAATAAGCAAACTTGTTTTATTCCCAACTAACGTTTGGAAAATTTATGTTTTCTACAAATAATTACATTAGTATAAGCCAGTACTGATATTTAGTTTTAGATAAGAACACAGTATTATTCATTGTTCATTAATCTTTATTTGCTATTTGTCATTCATTATTCTCTAAAGCTGATGATTACCTTAATTTAATCAGGAAGGGAAGAAAGTAATACTATACAACATCATTCACTCCTGAGAAATAAAAATTATTCAATAGGTTAAACAAGCAGTTTATCATCTGTTAATTCAGAGATAATTTATTTGTCAATATTAAACAGTGAAACATGCATCTTCCAAAAAATAAAACTGAAATAAAAGTAAAATCAGAAGTTCATGCATTAAAAAAACAGGGAATTGATTCTTCCTAGATCTGTTGTGATATTGACTGTGATGAAAAGCTGAGAAACAGGTTTCTATTCTAATTCCAAAATCTAGATAGTAGAAGTATAAAGAGGAAGTGTTAAAAAAAGTAAATTTTTGAGGCAGAAATAAAAGTATGAAGTTCCATAACTTTCTGAATTTATTCCACATTCCACATGGGTTATAAAAAAAAAATTAAAATATAAAAAAGGGGCAGGTTATTTAATTTGATGGCTTCATTTTCAGATAATCATCAAAACCTAGCATTTAAGTGTTCTAAACAGTTATATTTTTAAATGCTTTACCCGTTCAACAATCCTTTTATAGTTTATGCATATGTTTATCTATAGCAAGCCCTTTTCAACGAACAAAAATGGAAGCCAGAAGAAACAAACACAAAAAACAAATTGTCCATTCATATCTTCTCTGACCCCTGCTGCTCCTTCTACTCCTACTAAATATTTTTACCTTACTTTCCCTGGTATTCATGAGTTACTCAGCCAGTGCTGACTGCCCTCCATGGATTTTTTGCTTTTGCAAAGAGACCCCGGCGTGGAGATATGTCTGACTGTACATAAGAGTTCCATAAGAAAAGATAAATTTGACGACAACATTGTTTTGCTTTTGTCATGCTCCTTCTGTTCAAGTCTGTTTATTTAGCCGAAAGCAAAAAGCAATTTCCACCATCAAAACTTCTGTAGCTTTCACAAACTAATCGGGAGCCTGCAGTGGTAGGTAAAAGCAGAACATTCGCTGGCTCTGCAGGGCACCATATCCATCAGCTCTTAAGCTTGTGCTATACAAAGACAATTTCTCATTGTTGAACTTTAATATGTTTTTGCTATGAGCTCTAGATCCTTAGCAAAAACTCTTTTCTTCAACACTTCAACATGACTGGAGAGAGTTTTACACTGCAGCACATCTTTTCTTTCACATCTATTTCCGCACTGGAGCAAGGGTCTTCCTGACTTCTACTAAGAACTACATATCAGAGTTTATCCTTGTTATTTTCCTTTATTTAGGATAACTCTGGACAACAAAGTCGTGTTAGTGGTTCCCATGACAACAACCTTTCTGCTACTAGTCCTGAACATATGGTTGGAGTAAAAAGAATATTTCAGGGAGGTGCACCCCTACTTACAGGAAGTCAAGATAACCTGAGGGATGGTTTACAAAGCCCCCCCAGTCAGCGGGAGTTTGAGGGATATTCAAGCAATTAGTGCAAACAGTTCTTCCATTTAGTCAGGTTGAGAGATTTCAAAACTATTTACTACATGCAAGAAATTGATGTTGGTTCAGTTGGCTCCCTGAAGGAATAGAGTAGAAGGTAAAGCGCTAGGAATTTTTGCAAAGAGGTTGTCCAAAACCATACGTGTCAGGGAAGGCTAACACAATTTTTGTCACAGAAACTTCACCTAAATATTCAAGTAAATCATGATTTGCACAAAAAGGAAAATCCATGTATTAGAACAACTACTCTAGCTGGAAAAAAAAAAAGTCTTTTGTGAACAAAATCTTTTAGAAGATTTAACTGATTCTCTTCTAAGTATGCAACAGGTCCCAGCCTTGTGATTCACTGGTCCATAAACCTGTGACTCTGCTGTCCTTATGCCTTAAGAAAATGTTTCATAAAGTTACTTCTTTCTCATTATCAATATTTCAGCTGCACATGGACTGCAAGGCTGAACTAGGCCTTTATTAAAATACAACTTGTTAAGCTTGAAATAAAATACCCTGGGCTTTAGCCAAGAATTTTAGCAGACCAGTAACCTCAGTGATTCAAGCAACTAACATTGATCAACCAGTTACCATAAGCCTATCTTTATCTAGAGGATTTGATGATTTAATGAGTGGGTGAAAGGTGACCTGATGTTGAATTTTCAAAAAAACACAGTCCTATTAAGAAAATATTTTATTCAAATTTTAAATGTGTATCAAGGGAATATAAATACAATTATTCTCAGATTATTTTCTAATTAATGATCAGCACTTGTAATTCACAGTGATAATCTTGTCAATAAAATTGTTTAGCATCTCAGACTTAGCTTTGAAGCAGTGCAAGCTCTGAAATGTTATTGAATTAAATGATTTTTCTGGATTTCTCGTGATCATCCAAACTTCCTTTGTGATGAAATACCTGAATACACAACACATTCCTGCAATCAGCATTGCATTAAATCTTTCAATTAATGGAAAGGAACTGTATATAGAAAACTTTCACCAGTAATACAGTTAATTGGACTAATTAATTTATGCTTTTTTTATTCTTTTTTTTCCTAATTTAAGAGGGAGCAGGCATAAAGAATAATGTTCTTGGTCTATATTTTTTGTTCCAGAAATAAAACTGAAAACCACTTTTACTGAACAGATCTGGAACCCCATTTGCAATGGTGAACATAAGCAATAAACAGAATCATAGTGCATGACTTCCTGCAGAGCCAGAAAGTAGCGATGATGATGCAAGAGGCCCTTCCAAATTTGTCTTAAATGAATTTATCTTAACTTAAACATCTTAACTGCATAAAACTATCTCTATTTCATTCAAAATAGTAAATATTGCGTAATTATCAATATTTGTGTATATACATATAAAACATGAAATACTTTATCTTCTTGCTCTAATTTTCACATTGGTTAAGGAAAATGGAAGCTTCTTTTATTGTCTTTGAATGTGGTATATTCACCCTTCACATATAAAGAGCTGGTGCCAGTGGTACAGAGTCAACAGAGGCCTGGTAAGTTATATGAGCCTATTGCAGAATATTATCACATTGGATTTCTTTTATACCTATGGATTAATCTATTCTGACATTTGTATTTAATCATTTCCAGCTCCACACAGGATAGGTACTACAGATTATCCTTATGATTTAGATAAAACAGAATTAATGACAGAAGGTCTCCATTAGTATTCAAACCCAGCACGTGCCCTCACATATCTGTATCAGTTCCTTTTGCCTAATTTTTAACACAAACCCACCTCTAGCTGAACTCTGACAAGGTACCTGATATAACCCCAGCTGAATGGATCCCTTATATACAAAGCATTCATGGGATTTAATACTTAGAAACATTATTTATTTTTATATGAGCCCTTTGAAGTGAATTTATCTGGAAGAAATTTTGAAAACTTTTTCCTATCCAGTGTCATTTCTGTAGTTTGAGGAGCAGAGATCTATACAGCTGAGTAGAATTGAAAAGAATGGTTGACCCTCTCACTGTAAATTATGTGACTGTCTTCCTAAATCCACAGAAGTATAAAGTAACAGCCAAGAGAGTAAACTACTCCCAATTACTTCAGCAAGTACTGACATAGAGATAATTCAAATGTCATTACTCATCCAAGAACATATTTCAAAAAAAGAGAAAATATTGCAGAGAACTATACAAAAGCTAAAGATCATCCTAGATCAAAACACAGAAAAAACCAGATTTGTGAGCCTGCATATTGATTAATCATATTCCATCACATTAAGCTAACTCAAATGAGCTATGATTGAAAAATACAGCCAATGCTGACTATTAACACAAAAAATATAGTTAAGTCCATTGTGAGCATTAATTTTGAGCAGCTTCTTAATATAATCTAATTTATCACACATGTAGCAAAGTGGCATGGTGAGTGTGTTTTCCTGAAGGACAAAGCAGGTTGCCAGATTTGGGGCACTAGAGCTGAATAGAAATCGACTAATAAAATCTGGTATTTATTACTGCAATTGCCTTTGATGGAGTAGGTTTTTCATATTCCAGCATAAAATTTTGAAGAATTTGCACTACATTCGATTGGGCCACAGTGCCAAAATGGTTTCGCATTCAAGTTACCATAAAGTGCATGTAGAGATAACATTTGTCAAAACATTTTGAAATCTGTGATGATGTCTTTAATGCATATCAAAGAGGTATTGAACTATGACAAAGTTAAAAAACATGAGCTGTGTTTGATGTGCTAAAATGCTGCATACATATCTAAATAGATCTTAGAATCGAGCTGATTCTCTGCAAGACTGTCACAATCAAATATAATGTAAATAGCAATTATAAAAAAATCTTCAAAAATAAAATCAGAACACTGGGATTTTAAAGCATCTTCTCTTTTTCTTCAGTCATAAATTTCCCCATTTAAGAAGACTAAAGTGAATTCAAATTTGAGTTTACAGAGTTAATTTGGAAACTGAGGGCATCATCTTTGGAATTTAACATTTCCCTGCTCATAGTGTTGTCTTTTTAAGATTACAAGATACTGTGTCTGAATGCCTTGTTTTTTACATCTAGTCTTGATACATGCTTTTGAATAGTATCCTATGACAATTTTTAGAATGTGCATTTGTCATTTTTGACTAATCCTTTTTATTCTCTTGTGGTCAGAAAGGTCACTACTATATAATGGTGTCTTTTTCTACCATCAAAATAAAATGCAGTTGGAAGAGATATAGTTTTTTGTTGAGTTTTTTTTTTGTTTGTTTTTTTCTGGGACTATAAAAGCGCATCCAACTGCAAATTTCTTTCTATGATGAATTTAGACTGCTTACTGCATACAAACAGTGAACCAAGAATATCAGTACACCACATAGCAGGGAAAAAGTCTGTGTTTTATATACTTGCAAAAAAAATTAAAAGTCTATGCGGGGTCAGAGCCTTTGAGGATATAATTCTGTTTTTTCAATGGAAAAAGTAGAAAAAGAAAATTTAACTCAAAACTGACTTCCATATGAAGACTAATGGTCAGAGTAGGAATATATTTATAAAGAAACATAAAAATGATCTTGAGCCAAGAACATACTGAGGTGACATTCCTAAAGAGACCCTCCAGGAGAAATTGTACCTCTGATATCTTAGTCTCAGTCCCCAGAACCAAAGAGGTCTGCTCGCTTTATCCCAATATGATGAAAGCATGATACAAACTACCATATTCATGAAGACTATCACTCTTGATATGCACAAACCAGGACAGACTGAACTGTGGACTGTTGTTTTATTACTGTTTCAGTATTTTCCTCATGTTCTCTATTTCTGCATTTCTCTTGTATGCATCCTGGTGTAGTGTCACATCATGAGTTCTTGAGGGCAGTCCTCGGCCAAAAATAAAAAGAATTTTTAAGCTCTTGTAGCTGGCAGGAAGCAAATCAGATTAGCAGGGAAGCTATACCTTTCCTCCTGTACAAGAAATTTTTGAGTATCATAAAAGCCAGGTGAGTACTCAACCTACATGAATTCAAAATAAAACACATGAATACACCATTCCAACAGCAAATATTACTGACTGCACATTTGACTTCAAACATTCAGCTGGTTTTCCACACTACTTCATGCATGACGACTTCATATACTAATTAGATCTGTATTACCTATTAGAGATATGATCAACTGAATCCAGATGATAAACTCTGTTTTGAAGTTTAAGGCAGAAATTTAATTCTGAATGTATCTTTTGTGCTGGGATGTTGCTGACGCATATACACCACACTGAATTTCTATAGTAATTCTGAATTTCTGACTTATAGTTCATTTTGAATCACTTCACTGAAGCTGGTTTTCATAGATAACAGACACAAGACTTTCTTTTTTCAGATACTCAGATACTTCCTAATGACTGTTAGCATGAAATTTTTTAATTGAAGGAAACCTTAATTCAAAATTTCATTTCATTCTACTTTCATTTAATTTTACTCACATTTCATCATATTTTACTTTACTAAACCACAAGATATGTGTTTCTTACACACTCATCAATTTTTCAGACTACCAGAAGTCATTAAGTACTGGGGTTTTTTTTAATTCTGCCACTGTAGCCAAAAATAAGAGAATGACATCAGAAACCAAGATGAAATTTAAAAAAAAAAAAAAAAGTTAAAAAAGCCTAGCAGTATTGCAAAGAGAAATCTGGTCCCACTGATAGAAGCATCAAAATATCTCCTCACCCAAATGAAACCAGAATTTTCTATTTTCTAGTCTGTATACTCTATTTTTGACGTTATTGGTCAAATACATATAAAGCATAACTGGTTCTCTATGTCTTTTCAATGTATAAATAGGAATAAGACAGATAGCTATATATCCAAAAAATTATACCCCTGATTCCGTAATGAACAAGACCTACTCAACCTTTCTGGGATAAATATTTCCTTAGCAATTTGTATGCAATTTTTGCATGAAGTTAGTCAGAATTATGAAAAATTTGGGCAGAATTATTTGCTCAAGTTTGTCTAAAGCATTGCTGGAGAATCTGTAACTAAAACAAAGAAGTATTCTGGTAAGTCCTTAATATATCCTGTAGGAATCTTGGGAAAACTTAAATGCAAATCTCATTTTAAAAAACAGGTTCTTCAGCGAACTGTGTAACTGATTTCTCTTATTATGAATTAGAAGAGTAGTCCGACTTATCTCTACTGACCTTCAGGAAACAGATATTTTTGATTAAGATATCACTGTCTCTTGGAGGAGCTGTAGTCTAGATCCAGCCACAAAACATGTTTTATGTTAGTCCATTTGTTTAAATAGTGATTTCATATATATTAATATTAATTTGCCATGGAACTTTCAAGATGATTGGACAGAAATTTCTTTGAAAACAAATCTGCATGTGGTTAGATCATGAAAATGCTTGATTATCTGTAAGTGTTTTCCTTTCAAACTGTGCTAGAGTCTGGCCATAATTGTTACACGATTCTCCTTAATGTATAATTGGAACACTGTAGTGAGGCTGACTGAAAGCATTTGAGAACTACTGTAAATTATTAACAAAGGAAGGAGCTGCCAAAGAACACACAAACCAGGTTGGCCATAGAGGCAAATCCTCAGGCTTTGAAGATGGCCATGCTTGTCAGCTGAGTCCCACGAGTCATATATTTTTAATGGAAATGCAAAATTCTTTTGTGTACAGGGTCAGGAAAGTGTTGTGTCTGCCTATCTCATATTCAATTAGCATCTTTTCCAATAAAAGATATTTTGCTTTGACAAAAGAAGCATTTTCTGAAGACAGAGCAAAACTTTTTAGTAGGCTAGTACAGATTTTCCATTTCTTTATATTTTTCACAGCTGAATAAATGTGAGCCACTGCAGCTGCTCTGTGTATTGTAAATATGGTTTTATTCTTATAAAATACCCAATCACAGCAAAATTCATATTTGTAATTTGGTTTTGAGCATTCGAAAGAGAATAAACAAGACTTTATTCCTAATTTGTAATCAGTTAAATAAACTTTTCATTTATTGTGTCTCAATTTGTAATTCTGGATCCAGAACCTGGCTCAGGACTATCTTCAACTTCTTTTCTGTCAAATTACAGTCAAAATGCTGGATGAGAGAGCAGTGATTTAAGATAGGTGATTTTACCCAGAAAATTTTGCAATAATTTTAAAGCAAATACATTCTGTACTGACTGTTAAAAGTTTTAAAGATCATCACAGAATTATAACCATGTGATAAAGCTACTGATAGGAAAGTGATAATTTGTATTCAACTCTTACCCTAGATCTTTGTTTCTCTTCCTTCTAAAGTTTTAAACAGTTATGGAAATATGACACATTTACAGAAAGCAAGCTTGGCACATAGGTCAAGTCAGCCCTAGAGGCAAATATATGTTGCTGCTTATGATGTACTAAATCTATGAAAGCAAATATGTTTGGAGCCTTTTTGGTGATTAATGCTTCTTGCCTTTTTCAGTTAGAACAATGCTGCATAGCTGAAGGAGAGTGGTATTCACTTACTGTAGAGAATATGCGAAAGAATTATAGACTCAAGCAGGTATATACCATTTTGGGAGAAGGAGAAAAACAGGCGCTTATGTGAAAATGCCTTCTTCCTAAATCCAGGAAGTGTATGGAATATGAGATGAGGAGTGGATTCCTTCTACCACATCTACTTGCTAGCAAAGTAACCTTTTTCATAGCTGCAACCTTTTTGTTTAATGAGCAGAATAGGGAGGCCAAGGACCTGAAGCTCTTTTATGAAGGTATGTCCAGTAAAATACTATATATAGGTCTGATTATTGAGGAGGAAAGGTCAGGCTTTGAACTACCTTCTGGCTTTCCTCCCAAAGCTAAAAATACAACCAACCCCAAGTGATGGCATAGATTTTCAATCATGATACTCATTTATGTCTTCTGAGCCTGTGATTTTTCCTTCAAATCAATAAATCTTTATTTAGGATCCTAACAGTAGATATGTGTTTTTACTGGAAAATAGTTGTGTTCAAATGTTTCGCTAAAAGCGTCAATACAAAAAGATGCATTCCAACTAGCATCAAGATAACACACATACAGGTGCATGAGTCTATTTCTCTGCAGAATGACCTTCCTGGCTTCACCTAACATTACAGGTAATTTAGGGTCTGACAGAACTACTCTAATACCACATAGGAACTGTTACTGTTCTTGACAAATTTTCAGTAGAGGACGTAGCTAATGGCTAATGACTATGTATCCCTTGCCCATTAGCAACTTCTCCTAGCAAATATTCTTAATTTATAATGCAAAATTCTACAGAAACATATTTTTTTTAAATTTGGCAGTAATATTTGTGAAATATTTCTTAATGATTTTGACTGCAGAAGTTCTCAAGTACTCAATTATCCACTTGTTCAAAGATTATTTTATACAATTATCTTCATATTCCATAGGTTTGATTATGTGACTTAGAAACCATTTTTTAACTAAAAATGGCACTTCAAAAATTGTGAAGATGTGACTGGCAATTCAATATTTACTTTTCTGAGAAAAAATAGATCTAAAAACATTAAATAATTTTACAAATTTCAAAATTTCTAATCACATCCACTTCAGTCATCCCACTAATCAGAACCTTCATACCATGTTATCCTACAGTTCCACAGGCGCAGAGTTCACTCTGGATTTAAAGAAAAAAAATGTGCAATTTCTTGCTGTGCATCAGGGCAACAAATTGATAACTTTTCTGTTTCAGGAGAAGCTCACATCTGTTTATTCCTTTCTAAATGGTGCCATGGTTTTAGCTACTCTTATGCCTTTATTTGTATAAAGGGAATCTGTTGACTTAGAGAGGCTGCTCTTCTAATCATGTATAACCTGAAACTTCTATACAGCAGATTTTCAGTGGTACTCCCAAAGATGGTAGACATTGACTTACTTCTCAATTTTTCAATTATTGTTAATTTTTTAGTCAAATTGTTGCAGCAGGAAAGAATATTCCAGTTTGAACAGTAATCACAGTATGTAATGTAATGGAGATGTATTAATTGAGACACTGGTGAGGAGGTAAATGGAAATAACCATTGACTTGCTATTAATACTATCGTGAAGGATAAAAATAATCCTGCAAGTTTGTAAAAAGCGTTTGAAGGCATGGAAAATCTAACTGGAAAGCAGATTTTAGAAGGTATTTCAGTTGCAACGGGAATGTTAAGGCTGAAAGAACTTTGATGCCACCAGTGACAGGACTCAAGGAATGGAGGAAGCTGAGTCAGGGGAGCTTTAAGCTGGATATCAGGAAAAGGTTTGTCTCCCAGAGGCTGGCTGGGCACTGGAACAGGCTCCCTAGGAAATGACCACAACACCAAGCATGGCAGAGTTCAGGAAGCATTTGGCCAAAGCTCTTGGGCACATGGTGTGACTCGGTGTGTCCTGCACAGGGCCAGGAGTTGAACTCAATGATCCTGATGTTTCCAATTCCAACTCTCTTCCTTATTCTTCTGTGAAGTCCAACTTGCATCTATTGCAGAGAATCACACCAAATAAGCTGTTTACTAAACTTTCAAAATTTCAACTTAAAAAAAAAAGTAGGGGTTCTGGATCAACTGCTTGAAAGTCTATTTCAGGATTTGATTGTTGCTATGGTTATGTACATTTATTTAATTTCCAGATGAGGTGTGTATCTGAGCTTTTAATAACTGTTCCTCTTGCTGTTGATGTTGACTTTGGCTCAAATATTTCTTATCTCATGACCATTGTGTTTCCACATAGGACTTGTCTGCCTTCTTAATCTAAGACTAAGGCTATATAACACCTTTTATTAGCAAGATAAGCCTCTCATTCTCTTGCCTACCTTTCTCTGAATCTGTGCTGATTTCTGTATAATTTTCTTGAACTAGAATGTCCAGAATGGCATTTAACATTTCATATCAAGTGTCAAGAGTGCCTTATAAGTGAAACACAGCTTAAGATCTCATTTGTCTTTCATACAGCTTGTTTCCTAATTAGCTGCTAGATTTTGTGTATCACCATCTTTAGTTATGTTGGAAGATATTATGCATACTGAACAACTTGAGCAAAACTACTTTATAGAACTAAAAGATGTTCCAAGGTTACGAAATCATTTTCAAACACCACTTATGCCATAGACTAGTATTGCACCAGTATACATCTGTGAATAGTTGTCCAGTGCCATTTAGACACCTACTTAACTGAGGTTTTAGCAATCATAGTATTCTTTACATTGTCATATCTACTTCATTGATCAATGCAGGAAACTTCATAAATGTAGATAACATATTTTCCAGACATTTCATAATTAGCATTGCAAGATGAGATATCATAATTGCTTCCTTGACAGTAGTTTCTCATAACTTATAATGTCTTGATATATAATGCATATCCTGTAATGCATTTCAACTAATCTGTAACTATTACAGTCAATCATCTTAAAACAGTGTCACAGTGCAAGCTGCTTTTAAGTCTAAAATAAGTGTTCTGTTTCAAAATTGTGTTGTATTACAGCAGGTAGCATTGTTTTACAACCAGGCCCCCATAAACCCAGGAAAGCAATCAAAGAGTAATTTAAAATTTACACTTTTCTGCTGTTACTGGAATATGACTGATGTCAACAACTGTGTTACAAGATGGAAGTTTTACATTTGCCTAGAAAGCAATTGAGTTCTGACACCTGTTAATATCATTCAAAGAATAATCCACACTGCCTTTGCAAACAGCAGGTAATCACATTGTAGGAACAACTGACACACAGCTGAGGCAAAACATAAGCTGGATTTCTGCAATTGCCAAAGAAATGCTCAGTGCTGGCAAAAGAAATTGACCAATTGACCCTGCATAATCTCTTTAATGAGGTAATTAGGAGTAGCTGTTTCTGAAAAAGTATCTTTAACCATAAACAACTTGTCAGTCATACTGAGACAAAGAGCTTTGTACTCTGTCTGCTCCAAGTGCTTATTTTTGACCCCAGGTTTCCTGCTTATACAGTGGGATGTGTGTCTCTCTAGTGATCTGGAATAGGGAGGAGACTTGAATTAATATTAGCCAGCCAAAAACCAGTTTAATTTTAGTTCACTCTGGTTTCACAGTCACACAATCATCTGTATTTGCATAAAGAAAGGAGCTGAATGAAGTGGAAATGAGCAGGCCAAGACTCGCCAGGACTGCTTCTGTTTGCAAAAATACTATCTTACATTGATAGAAAACTTCTGCAAAATTTAGCCTTTAGCTGCACTGCCCAAAACTTCTATTCATGTAGATAATGACTGATCCTTGAAATTTTTAACACTGTAAAGGTATACCAAAAAATATTTATTAAAAATCTTTTAATCAAGAAGGTAATTCTAAAGATGAGCAATGATTACCTACCAGCAATTTCTAAATGTATTCATGTATAATGATTTGGATGATTGGATTTGCTCATTTGTGAGTAAATTTGACCACTGGGTACTCCTATGCTTTGTCAGTACATAAGAATAATAGCTTGTAGATACAGGAAACCTAAAGCTTCTCTCATCCTTCTTTCACTGTCACCAATCTGCCTACTCTTGAATGACTGCAATTTGTACTGGCTGACGCTGGGTGCTGGTCTCATTCATCTGTATTTAGAATCCTTCCTCCGCTTTCAAATGTAGTAGAGACAAACAGGATATCTAAAAGTGGCCCTGGCATCTTGTAGTACAAAACTGAGATGAAAACATATTTTAAAGAAAGCAAAACTTACATAGGATTGAAAAAATGCAAGTCTTGGCTAAGGTGTGGAGACAATAGCATGAAATAAGTGTTAACTAGGGAACAAAAGTCTTGATGTAAAAATTGCTTACAGTCTCCTTTTCTGTATGTCTGCTCATCTGTCTTACAGACACCTCTCTCCCTCTTAGCCCTGCAGTATCAGCTTCATCAGTGGCTCCCTCAATCATTATTTTTTCTCTGAAAAATTCCCACCAACCTAGCACATTGTCAGTTTTAGCTGGTGTAGCAATTGTAGCCATGGGGTTTCTCAATTTGCTATACAGAGTAGCTCTGTATAGATAAATCATTGTGATAAGACCAAGGCTGCTGCTCTTCAGTGTATCTTCAGTAGCATCTCATTGATGGAGCTGCTCCAGCATTAGAGCAAAGGTTAAACAGTTAGGAAAAGTGTTAAAGAAATATCTTTCTCCCAACTATGTGATTTGACTTATTTTTAGGTTTGGGCAGAAAAATCATTCTTTTTCATTCCAGATAGAATATTGCTTTACTTCATATTAGAATAGCAATGTTGCAACTACTTTCTACTATATCTTTTGTCTTTCTTGCACAATATCTGCTGTGTTTATTTTGAAATAAAAATTAATATATTTGAATTAGGTAGTTATTTTTTGTTATCCTTCTTTTGACAAGAAAATAATTGCTCTTACCGTGTTTTTTGTACAACAGTGAAATAAAATAAAGTCCATTTACATTAATTTTCTTGTGGCAAGAATTTCATTATTTGTTCACTATTGTGCTGGATTTTGTAAACCTCCTTCCCCCAAGCATCTCTGTAATTGCTTTCTGTTGAAAATATTTTTAGTTTTATTTGAAGATGTTATAACCAATAGTCTGTATATAGAGTTAAGCAATCTTTTGGTGAATAATAGCATATTACAATAGCTCTTTTAACACCAGTAGATATTAAAAGAAGTTTAGTGCAAATGTGGTGTTTAATTTGTTAGCATGATTGAGTATGTGGTTTTACTGAAGGAGTATACTAACCAGCATGAAAATTTTAAAATATATAGTATTTTGGTGTCTAATTTTTTCAGCTTCTGTAGCAAAATAATTGAGGTTTAGACACCTAATTTCCATTTTAGAAATTGAATTCCTCCTTCAACATGGTTTTGGACTTGTATTTAGATATCAAGTTAGGTGTGAAGGTTAACAGTGATATAGGCAGATGAAAAATGAGATTTTCTTCCATCATTCAGCATCAATGGTTTCTGAGTATCTACTCAGAAATATATGGATAGCCTAAAAAGATTATAAATGCCATTTATAATTTAATAACACTATTAGAATGGATTTTTTACAATCTTGTAATGTTGTTCTCTTTCTTCACAGGCTTTTAAAAACAAAAAAATATGTAAACTGAGTCAGTTATTGTCCATAAAAAGTGCAAAGTATTATTTAGAAGCAGCAGCTACCAGATGCAAGCAGCTAATGATGATGGAAGTAAAAATCTTTCCCACTGAAAAAATACAGCTGTCTGGCTAGACTTCATCCTTGATTTGTTCTTTAGGGACTAAAGGTGTTTGCTTTGGTAAAAGCACTTTGTATATATTACCAATATTACAAAACAAAATATTTGCTAAATATTAGCAAGTACTTATTACTGTCTCAAATATTGCATTCAAAACAAGGTAATGCAAAGATATAGTTCCAGGAAAACATACATTTGATGGCAATTCCTGTATGTACAAAACTGAACAGAAAAGGTTGTTATATGTGCCATGCGAAGTCGTTGTGTAATGCAACTCGTCCAGAGTTACTGCAAGTCTGAGCTGTTGCAGGTATAGACAACTAACAACTAAGCATGGAACCTTTTCCACATAAAACTACATTTTTATTTTAGTCCTACTACATTAGTAGCTATTTAAATTTAGGCTCTAATTGAGGCAGTCAGTCAGGCATTGCCAGTCATGGCTCAAAAGTAACGTGGTCTCCCTCTTGATCTGTGGAAGCCGCAGTATTGGTATGGAGGTAGAACATGATACTGCATATCTGGGTCATCCCAAAATACAGGAAAAGACTTCAATCAAGCTAAGTATCTGCTTAGAAAGTCAGTAGTAATAACAAATAAATTTTGTTTTAATCAAGCCAAGTTCTGCTGCGGCTAAAACACACAGAGTTCAAAAAGGGGAGCCAAATTGCACATTCCAGTTTACACTGTAGTTACAGAGCTGTTAAGCTGTGGTGAGCCTGCACCATGTCCCACATTCCATGGGAAGGGCTGCTGTCGGCACCCCAACCACTGAAGCACCACAAGGCTGCCAGGCAACTCCTTTTAGCCATGCCAATGTCTTTTGGATACATACTGAGATTTCTGTTGCTAAGTACTCAGCATAGCTCATACTCATATAAGTCATGACTGTTTGTTTCTGACATTTTCAATAATCACCTGAGTCATGAAGCGATGTCAAAACCATCCAATGTAAGTATTTTGATAAGAATAGACCACTTCTACAGTTCTATGTAAAATGACTCAGCAAAAAAAAAAATAGCTAGTTTATCAACAACCAGAGCAGTAGGCTTTCCTGTTATTGCATAAAACAGAAAGAGAAAATAATAACTAAGTAAATTGGGGCAGGATCCTAAAATTTAATGAAATTATTGTTGACAGTAGTGTCTGGAAACACTGTCTCACAGTATGTGTTGTGACTTTTACCAAACCATTCTTTCCCATCTGTGTGATGTTAAACACAGTCAAGATGTAAGCAGCTGGAATTAAAACAGATTTTAACATCTACTGAAGAGTTAGATTAAGTATTCTTAGGTATCAAAATAAGAAATAAAAAAACCTCAACCGCTAGTGTGAGCAGGAAAAATATTAATGTTTTCACAGTCTGAATTCCTTCCTATTTCAAGATGAGACTGTTAAATGGCAAAGGCAAAGAGCTGCTGAAGGGTTAAACAGAACTAAAGGCTGGAAACATACAGTCACACATGTTTATGTGTATTCAGCTCAAACCGTCTGCTGTTCATATGTGGAAGTTAGTAAATAGGATATTGCATCATAGTAGAAGTTCTTGGGGGCAGGATAATGACTGTTCAAGATCAACCTGTGAGAAGAGGACCAAGCTGTATAGCAGATAAGGAAAAAATAACCCACAGTATATTTAGGAATCTGAGACACCAGAAGGATACAAGGGCAGACGGGTGAATTTAGCAGTTAGCTGCCAGTCACTGAACTGTCAGTATTTAATTGTAATGAGATGTTCATGCAAACTCTTAGCTATCTGTATCGTTCATGAAAATACCACTTCAAAACATCTGAGTTTTAGCCACTGCACTCTAAGTCCTCTGAGGTACTAATTTTTAACTTTTAAAACTATCTATACAGGTAACAGGGGAGTAATTTTGAAGTTTTAGCTAGTACTTTATACTTTGTACCAGCATATATTGGATTTTGAGAGGATAAATACAGTTATTCATATGAATATTTTATTTCCTAACATCTCCAACTTTTCTAGGGGAAGGACTAATACACTTTTGTACTAAGATTCCTCTTTCAGCCAAAGTTTAGGGCTTAGTCTGGCACGTAGAAAGTGATCAAGGAAATTATTTCTGATTCCATCTCATCAAACAGATGAGAAACTTTATTAGTGTAAACTGATTTGCAATATAATTTACAATTCTTTTTTCAGTGGAAGGGAAAAGATTGAAGAACAAGGTACATTGCATGTGCCACCACTGTTGCTTTTCAGTAGCATGACCAGTTTTCTCACATTGGCAGAAAGCACAGATGTTATGCTGCCCCTTAGGGAATACTCTGTCTGTAGTAGAGGCAAAATTTCAATATATCTTGACTGTGTAGAAGATTCTCCTTGTGTTTCCTGGGGGTGTGAATAAAGCTGAATATTTCTGGCAGACGAATTTGCAAAGGGAAAATTATAAATAATGATGGATTAAATAGTTCTGGACAACTTAAAACAACCCTGTGTGATTCAGAAAAAGAATGTAGACAGTTTATTCACATTTTGTATCTTACTGTATGACAATTGCAGATGTGCAATATTGTGCTTCAATGCAGGCGCAAAATATGAAATGTTCGTGACTAGAAGTAATTAGACATAATTGAATGTTTACTTTAAAAATATAAATTTGTTCTTCTCTGCATTAAATACCATGTCATCTTATAAAATTAGGCCTAAGCTATTTGAAGGGCACACTTTGGCTTCACACCCACAGCATTCTAAGAAACAATGAAGAATTCTGCCTCTGCCATGTGAAAAGAAATACATGTTGGATGATACTAGTCCAAAGCACCCTAGCTGCAAACTGGAACAGAGCCCATACACTGGACTGGACTGGAGCTCTGACAATAACACTTTATTTACAGCTGATAAAACAGTGATATTTACTCTTCGTATGGGTGAGAAATTTAGGCCACAACAAAACAGAAAAAAAACAACTTATTAATTTTGTTTCAGGCAAAAGGATAGGATTAGTGAAATAGAAGTAATACAAAAACCTTTAGCACTGTATTCCTACCTTCATTTCCCTACCTTCTGAGTATTGCATCAAGACATAACCCATATGATATTTCTGTAGCAACAGGTCTGAAGATGACAGTCCAGTAAAAAATTAGTCCTCAGGTATTCCGTACTATTCTTTGAATTTCTGATGTAGTAAACTATTAGATAAAGTTATCTCTGTTGGATTTCATAAGGTGTTTATAAATAATCCTTATTTAAATTTTAATAGTTCTTAAAAATTTCTGCCAACAATATATGCACGTTACTTTAGACTACCTATGTTAATGTAGACTGTGCAAGCAATACAGCTCCTCATTTTCTAATGTATAGGTTTCTAGTGCTAGTCTTTAGCTTCTGTCACATTTTACACCAACTTAAATATTTTATAGGACCCTTTCAACTGCAAATGTATTCCAAAAGCGTAGTTCAGGCAGCCAAAAAGGGGAAATAGAGATCCACCCCAACCATCCACATCACCTCCCCAGTCAGTGTAACTTTTGTCTACACTTTGAGCAACATTTACCGCTCTTGGTCTTCTGACATATTTTGACTTTGAATGTTATATACCACTGTCATTAAAAGATATAAATTCACATTACTAACAAGTCAGATAGACAGGTGAAAAGAATAATGCTTTCAGGCCTGCCAGCATCTGTTTGTGGGCTTATGTTACTCAAGGACTTGCATAGTTCTGCTACTTAAAACCTCCTGGTTTAGGAAAGCATTACATGCAAAATTCAATTGTAGTTCACATCTGTAATACCACTGAAAGAAGCAGGACTTCAGTCCTTGTCAAAACTTGGCACTTCGGGTATCATTTGTGGTGGTAACAAATTAAAACAAGACATGTATTTTACATTGCAACAAAGCTCATGAACTGAGCTTTCTATTATCATCGGTGTCATCCAATGTCAGTACTTTTTAGGATTAAAATGTATATAGCATAGTCTAAAATACTGATGATTAAAACCTTGCCATGGCATCTATTATTTTAAAATTTTAGCAACAAGTGAATGCCAGCAAGTGCCTAAATAGTGGTTTTACTACATGCATTTTACTACTGCTTAAAGGAAGCCTCATGGGCAAATAATGTCATTTTCAGATTCTTGTGGGGAGGAATTACCATGAAAGCCTTTCTATGGTTTGTTGTACCACTCCTCAAATATTTATTTAATGTGAGTTTAAACAAGGTAAAATAATAACCTACAAAGTGTTTCATTAAATTAATATTAATTTGTAATAGTGAATTCCAGCAAAGCATAGAAATTGAGTTGGGCATGCTAGCATGCTAACATGAATAATGGATTGTATTAGCAGAATCTATTTTGAGTTGGATCTGAACTGACTTTTTACTTTGCAGACACACTTTAATCTTGATTAATGTTTACCTTGGTTTAGGCAATAGGTTTTGGCAAGGAAGAGACAGGATTTTCTTTCCTTTTCCATTGACTTTTCCAGACATCTCAATCTGTAATGCTTGCTAGACTTCCCTTTGAGCTTGCAAACTGCTGGCTTGCAGAACATGTAGTGTTCCTACTCTTTTTTCTCATGTAAGATTGATTTCTACTGCCATCTTTGGTTCCCTTGCTAGTTATGATTTAGTGAAATTATTCCCTTTGCTCTTCTTGGGTGTCAAATGGCAGCACAGGGTTGAAAGGGAGTTTTAGAAGTCCATTGCAGTAGCAGCACAAGATTAGCCAGAACACACAATAAACTTGAATGTGGAAAAGTAATAGTGTACTACTTCAAAAGTACATAGGCTTGCATTTTCTGATGTGAAATAATGTGTGTCTTCCAAAGAGTATGTACACTCATTCTAGAGTGACCCTGCACTTGAACCTTCTGACTTCAGAGTTGCTCAAGAAAAGAAAACAGCCTGATTTTTACAGTGAGAGAATTTTAACCCCAACCAGAACTCTTTCCCTGGTTGAGGGATGTGAATTTGGACGTGTTATTCACAACGGTACAGCACAGGTAGACTCTATTAAAGTCAATATTTTAGTCTCAGCTACGCAAACATAAAAAAATTGAAGGAAGCCCAAGTGCACAGTGCAGCTACAAAATATAGTCTGTCTAAAAGAAGCTGATGCAAAACTTTTTGGAAAAGAGAAAGTTAATGGAAAAGTTTTAATGTTTAATAAAGATAATCCAAATTTATACTTTCCTGTTCAGAGGAAATGGAAACAAATATTTAGACCTGTATCAAAATAAATGCATAGAGAATTATTTCATTTCCTCAGCCATTGTAAGTTTGGTTTGTTTAGAGTTTTTTGAAATATTTGACAGTACTTCGCCATTTCAAAGAATTACTACATTATACGATATTATGGGAGATGAATCACAATCAGAGAATTCAGCAAATACAAGGAGGGGATAAATAAACTGGAAGTTACACCTATTCCAGTAGCAGTTTAGTATTTCCCACTTGAAAGAGTTTTTGCCCTCTAAAAAAACTTCCATTTGTTACTTTTATTTGTTTCTATTTCCAAGAAAAAGTAAAAAGTTCTCCTTAGAAAATGTCATAAAATTTCTACATTAATCAAAAATGTAGATGAATGAAATTTCTTTTCTTTCAAATGAAAATATTTCTGCAATAACTTTCAGGCAGACTTTAGCCTAGTTTGGAATCTCAAAAGAGAGATACAAAGCAATTGTGACATAGGTTTTGAAAATGCACAGCATGGGTATGAAATCCTCTCTTACATTTGCGCAGATCAAGAGCAACTCATTCAAGATCTGTATTAACAAAAAGAAAATCAAACTCTTCATTTGGATACTAAAATTGATTTTTAAAAACCTTGAAGTAAATTTTCTGCTGCATAGACATCAGTAGACTTGATTTGATATCACTTTGCCCTGGGGCACAAACCGTGACTTTCTTCTGAGTTAAGAGAGCACTACAGTTTCCTTATATCCAGATTTATAGGATATATGGAATGATTTGTAAATATGAGTAGAGATTGGAGTAAGCACATAGGGTTGTATGCCGAAATTCAGATACTCTGATGATCAACATGGTGCAACGGCGAGCAGGGAGGGTGTGGCCACAGTCCTGACTCAGAATGAGCCTCGCCAGACTCTGCACTGAAGACAGGGAGGGCTTTACCCCCCTTTCTCTGCCTTTCATGAAGTCAATGTCTAATGAAAGTAGAAATTAAATATGAGGAGTAAACTGCTAACTACAAGTTTTTCAACAGTAGAAAAATGCCAGGGCAGAAATACAAATTTGACTTCCAATTACATGTTTGTATGGATGAATTTTTTTTCCTAAATATTTTTTTGAAATCTTCATCAATTTCTCATATTCACAAGGGGCTGAGTAAATACTTCTGTTCTTCCACCTGAAATGTATCTGCACAAAGCTAAGATATTAATTGTAATGTCTAAATAATATAAAGATAAACAAAGTAATGTACAAAGTACAAATTGCTGACATATTCAGCAGGACATTTAAGTCAATGGAACTTCTCACAAGCTAAAAAATTGTCATCTGCTTAAGTGTCCAGCTGAATCACAGCCAATGGGCTTCATTATACTCTTTATTGGTTTTATCACTTTGACCTTTACTGCACAGTAAATTTTGCCCTTCTTGTGGTATTTATAACATGTTCTATGCCATACTTGCAAAGGAGATTACCACAGATTTATCTACTGCAATTTGAAAAGGATGAGCTTAATGACTGTAATGGTTTCACCCCACAGGAAAATGCATATTGTGTATATTAAATAATTATTACCTTAAAATAAATAGACCATTTAAAAATTGTCAGAAATTACATTGATAGAATGTAATTTGCACATTTTAATTTCTTGCGGTAAAGGTAACTCAATCAGGACATAAAATCTGTGCAACTCCATTAAATCTTAGAAAAATAATGTAATCTCAGGCATTTAAGAAAGCAAATCTGGAGTTCATCTACCAGACTTTAATGTTACGATGAAGCTACAGTGTGAAGTTTTGACTGTTGTTTTCTGCACTCATGTTTCTTATTATTATTTTACTGTTCTTTTTTTTTACACTGCTCAGTCTTGCATATCATGAATAAATTATTCAAGGATCACTGTAGCATATTTAACTATTGCCTATTAGAACCAGTTTCCCTGAGATACATCTATAACCTGTAGAAGATAATTCAGAATACCTGAAGTTTTTTTCCAGTTCCTCATCATAAATGCCCTCTTGTCTTATTATGATGAAAACTTACTGATTCTATGCAACACTCCCACAAAGTTAGAGCTTTGGAAGAAAAAAAAAATCTCAAAATTTGAGCTGGACATTTCAGCTGTAAACAGGACTGTTACACAATTAAAGGTGTCAGTTTATCTTGACCTTTGATTACAGTGCTTTGTGTATAGTGTGTGCACTGTACATATTTTCGATATGTGTAAGTTCAAGGGCACTGTACAGGTAAAACACTGAAATCCTTAAAATTGCCAGGCACCAATTTACATGATTTAAGTAGTCAGGCCTAAGTCACACATCCCTACTTTTTATGAAGTTCAATAGAACAAGAAACCTAAAATGGAGATGCTTGGAAAATACTAGTAAGCATTGCTCAGTTGCTAAGGGTCATCAGTTTAACAAGCTGAAAGATAACCAAAATCTAGAGTTATTAAACCTCCAAATCAACAAGGTTTAAATTCAGCAAATAGAGTATTATGAGATAAATATGCTTTGACTTACATTTGACAGGTTTCTGCTAAAGGATATTGTCAAGACTGGCTACATGATGACTTAGCATCAACCTTTTTTATTCTTGATTATTAGCCAGGATTTCATTACAATTTAGCCTATCAAAAAAAGGACAAAATTATTAGCAGAATTCATTTCTCATACAGACACCTAAACAAATTATTAAAGTTGTCTTAAGAACCAGCACATGGAACATGCAGTTTGACAAGAGTAGGCTGTGGCTGTGAACACTGCATCATTTAGTATTATGAATTCCATTTTGCACTGTGCCTGAAGCATGTTATGTCTTAAGCAAGTTACTGTAAGGCATTTGAAATAGATGTCCAAGGAAGGCTGAGGGAGTGTTAAGGAAAATGAAAGTCAGGATGGCACACAATAGACCTTAAACTCTGAGTTTATTCGTTCGTTTTCCTAAAGAAATGTTTGTGAGTGGGGTGAATGGGCCATAGCCTCCCACAAGAGTATATGAGGCAGAGCACAGTCTTTCTGTTAGCAGCAACCAAAGTTCCTCCTAACATGAAACATTAGAAAATATATTTCAGGAAAAATTGTATTCATTTGCAAAAATATTAATTTAGGTTTTAAATTATATTGTCCCAGAAAATCCTCTACTGCACCTATAGTTTTCCTTTCCTCTGTTGTCCCAGTAGTAAATCAGAAGTCAAAACGGTGTGTGCTCTGTAGTAAATTTGACAAGAGATGCTAAGGGATCTACAGTCTAATAGGATCTCCTAGGAAACATGCATATGTGATAGAAAGGAAAAGCAGCAGGCAGAGCATCTCCTGGAGGAGAGGCTGAGTCAATAGTTGTAGGGTTTGCAGAGAGAGGACTTTGGAATCGCACATTTTGCTTATGTGGATTGAGCCTGGATGTGTGCTCTGAACTAGATACCACCCAGAAGCGGTTGATAAGAAAGGCATAATTTTTCAACTTGAAAAGCAAAGCTGGCAAAATGAAATCATGATAAGCAGGCTGAAACACTATGCGAAGACTTTCAGCCCTTTTAGGAAGGATACTTTTGTACACCCACCTCCATTTGGTGTTTAGCACATGAAAATTTCATTCTTGTGTCCATAAATGGTCTATCTCAAAATTGCTATTTACTGTTGACTTTTTTTCCACCTGTAGAATTTGCATTTCTTCCTAAGAAAAAGCAATGCTTTGCTATTAAACTGTTTAGATTTACATACTCAGCTTGGAAAATCCAACTCACTCCATGGAATTGCTTACCATTTTTCTATCAAAAACACCCCTATCTAAAGATGTTCTGGGTTACATTTAGATTGTTTTGCCTGAAGCAAATTAGGCAAATACCTTCCATCCTGTCCATTAGAAGCAGAAGGGTTACAGAACACACACGCACACGCCCACACAGACAGGAAGTCACATAAGTATTTAAGTAAGCATTCAGTCCTCAGCCCTGTCCTAGGGCCAAAGTCCAGCAACTTGTGGGAGGGCATTATGCCAGCCTAACAGATGGACATACATATGGGTAGTCAGGACATCATGTGAAGCCATCAAGTATAGATACTAAGGGCATGATTCCAACCTAAGAACATGAGCTTTCTGTGAAGGGTAGGGGATGTTAAGCTGGATTTACTGTCAAAAATAAAGAATAAATTCCACTGCCATGTCCAGGAACAGTTATGCTCTTTGTTAATCAGGTGGAGTTGTTAGTAGATAAAAAGAGCTTTTATTCTAAAAGAATTATTGCAAAAGAAAGTTTTAACATTTCACAAGGGAGATTTCATTGTGACAGATAAATATGCATTATTTGTGGGGAGATGTAGTTAATGATGATGATTTTGCACCGGCCGTGCTTTCACCCTGCATCACCATCTGTCCTGTGCCTTTTTCCTAAAGGAGACAGGAAACTGCTATTTGAGCAGCAAATGCAGCCCAGACAGCCAAACACATTATCCAGCAACCATTATTGGGAGGGTCAGTGTCGGGAACCACTGCCCTTTGCCAATGAGGAGAGAATGGGAAAAACAGAGGCACGGCACCTCCACACACATTGCCCTGGAGAGAACTGACTGAGGCATCGGGGTGAAAAACAGGCATGCGCATCCCACAGCCATCTGCTGCTATGTCCATCAGCAGGAGAAAGGAAGAAGTTAGGAATCATGCTTTGTGAATTTAATCCACTGCTACACCACAGTTATGAAAGGATGTGCCAAAACATGCTCAGATGGGATCCCGTGGAATCATTGAATCATGGAATATGCTGTGTAGGAAGGGACCCATCAGGGTCGTCAACTCCAGCTGAGCTTTGACCACACAAGATTTCTCCCTACAGTGGCAAGTAGCCTCTCTGTATTCTTCCCATGCCGCCTGGCCTTGCTTCCACTGTAAGGATCCCACCTCCTACTAAGATCAGAACACTGAAATCTGACAAAATCATGAACAGCTTTTGAAATTTTACCAATTGATTAAGGAGAGCGCATGAAATTTTAATCCCAAGCACAGGAAGGACAGAGGCAGCATCTTAGTTTATGGAGCACTGTGTATTCAGAGCAAAGCTGGGACAGGAATCACTGAATTCCTCCTTGATTGAAATGAAATATTCAGAAGAAACATTAGAACTTTATGAAAGTGAATATTACATAGGTGGTTTTGTTAAATAAAAGGACGTGTTTATTTCTTCCATCTTGATCTAAAAACACGAAGAGGGATAACCACTGCTTCCTCTGATCCTCTGTATCCAGAGGATACAGCTTGAATTAGCTACTTTAACTTCCAGGCATTTAGGTTCTTTCTGCTAGACTCAACAGCTCTAGTATTCAGCACTCCTTCCATTAAGTTACTGATTGTAATGCAAGTCACTTCTCAAACCACTTTTCACTAAACAACAAAGATTGACATCTTTAAGATTCACACCATTGTGAAGAATGCTATTCCTCTGGTCATTTTTATGCCCCCTTCTCTTTATCAATGGACTTTAAGAATTCAGGTGCCAGAAAATGTATGCAGCAATCCAGTTTTAGTCCCCTAAGTGCCATATATAGGGAAAGGTTGACTTCTTATTTTATTTCTTTATTCAGGGTCTGTTCACCATTCTGACATATTATCCTATTTCTTTTGTGAGACAGTACATTCCAGGCTATAGCTAACTTTTCTCATTTCAGCCTACATGTCCTGGTTCTTTAACTGTCTGACTAAATTTACCATTTCATAATGCATTTTTTGTATTTTATGTCCTACTTACAGAATAATTTAAATGCTTCTACTTTGACCCATTAATGTATCATTAGCCACTTCACAACAGGTTTATGAAGCATCCAAGCATTTCATAGAAGTATTTTATATTTTCTTCAGATCTTTTCAAAGCAAATTAATGCTACTGTGGTCATTTCTGTGGACTTTCACTAGAAACTGGCACTGCATTGTGATCCATTAATGATGTTTCGGAGGCTCTCATACAGTTTGTAAACAATGTAATGTGCTTTTCACAATTATAGTGCTATTATTTTAATAGAATATTGCATAAAAATCAGTGGACTACCTTACAAATGCATACGTCTGTAATGACTATTTGGTTGGGTTTTTTATACAAAGAATATAAACATGAAATGAGATTTCTTGTTCATTAATAAAGTCTGCATTACCATACTGAGTGACATTAATTACATTCCTGTCAGGTATTCTTTCTTAAAATAATCTAACATCACAGATTTCCTTATTTTGCTTACAACTGATGTCAGATTCACTGCCATACAGTCATTTCATTGCCACTGTATCCCTTTTAGGGATGCTGGCATAATCATAGAATCATAGAAAGGCTTGGGTTGGAAAGGACCTTGAAGAGCCTCTCCTTCCAATCCCCCTGACATAGAGCAGGGGCACCTTCCACTAGAACTGGTTACTCAGAGTCCCATCCAGCCTAGCCTTGAACACTCCCAGGGATGGGGCATCCATAGCTTCTCTGGGGAACCTGTTACAGAACCTCAGTACTCTCACAGTAAAGAATTTCTTCCTATTACTGGAGTTATTTTTTTTGCTCCTTGTATTGACTAATGAGAGTATTCAGTTACTCTCAGTAGTCTCCTTAGTTGTCACATTCCTCTCTCCACTTGAGGTATTTCATACCTCTCAGTTTCCATGAATTTGTATTTACATTCTCCATTCATTATATAGCTTTTAATACTTATTTGTAAACCTTACTTTTGCACTCAGTGCAGATAGACTTGCTAAGATCTTCGGCATCATTAAATTGTTACTCTTTAGTTACTTAACATTCTCATTAAGAATTTCAGATTTTCATTCATATATTTGTCTGACTTCTTCTCCCAATTATTTCTGCTTACATCTTTCTCAACCATAGAAAATTATCCATTTAAAAGGACCACTATTTTACTGCTTTGGATTGTTCTTTGTTTGTCTAAACTGATAGCAACCAGGTCATGAAAACCACCCCAAGGGCAGCCATGAATTTCTAGTCCAGTAAGTTATTCATATTTATCAGTTCTAATGAGAATTTGAATTAAAAATACATCATGTTTGGCTTGGAGATTTTGCACCAGGAGACAGGTTCTTTTTCTTTTTACAAGAAGTTTAATATTTTGTGGGTGTATTTGACAAACCTTCTGTACATAGACCTCCCACTGCATTTATTAATATGCATTCAAAATCCCATGATTTTGTGTTATAAAGAACTCCCAAATATTACTTTGTTTGTCCTGGGAGGTTACACCCATTTGCTTTATGATCCAAGTAGCTTGATTACTTCCATCAGCTTTCAGGGCTGACTTTCCCACTGATGAGGGTTTCTACACCATTGTCCCTGTTACTGAGACCTTATCATAGTTACTACATGCAACAAGAATCCCTCATTTTTTGTCTGGCCATTCTTCCCCTTTAGACACATTTTGCTGGATTACAGTAAAGCACTGTAACACACACAATGACTTTGCATTTGACCCTGTATACGATGACATAATTTATTTTTTTCTACAAGTTTGGGGTTGTGTATTTCAAGCTACACATGATCAAATCACTTAGCAAATATCAGGAAGGGTATGTTTCCATGAGAATGATTTTCCAAGGGTGTGATTTCAGTAAGAAAGGCACCTATATTTGGAAAATGGTACTCCTTCCACTTGGCCAATGGAACTGAATGTACATTGCACTTGTGAAAATTTGCAGAAATGACAGCATTTCCCTTTTGCCTTAGGGGACCTGCTGTTGATTTGTTTTTCTGTATCATCCTTCATACTGTATGGACATTTAATGACTTCTTTTTTGATATATTCTAATAACTGTATCACCAAAAAAAACCCATACTCTCCCCTAAATTGCAGTGTCAGTGAGGACAGAATCTAGATCACTCTTTTACTTCGTATTGTAGTCTGGACCAACACCTTGAATAAATGAAACAAATTACAAAAATGAGGTTCTGGGGGTATTTTGTGGGTTTCATTTTGTGGTTTGATATTGGTTTTATTTGGGCTTTTTGTTGGGTTTTTTTTCTGTTCCATTCTACTTTACAAGGTTATCCAGTTAGTTCTTAAAATAGTTTATGTAGTTTAATTTGGGGAAATAAATGAGGTTACTTCCACAAAAAAAGTCTTAGTCTGCACATTTTCTGCAAGATGCGCAATATTCAACAAACCTGAGATCCCTTTTCTCATGAACATAATAAGACATTTCTCAGTTGAATGCCCAGAGGTGCACAGCTTTTAATGAGGGTTTAGAAAAGAATATCTAGGTGGAAAAAAAAGAACTAGAGAGGTGGAAATAAAAAATTGAGGGGGAAAAGTAAAGAAAAAAGGCATCTTCAATTTTAGCACATGTAAGTAAGTATTTCCTAACTCTTAGCCAACTAGCTAAAAATAAGAAATTAGAACAATTATTTCTCACCTAATTGTTTTTGCAGCGATTTATGTTTAAGGTATATTTAAATTTGAAATTATCACAAAATGTTTTTAAACTGACATTGGGATTCTGCAATTCTTTATTTTTCTGTTAAAAAAATGTGAAAGAAAATGTGTCCTACCAATTTTTTTTCACTTTGAATTATACCATTGCTATTTGTTTAAATAAGCTTACTGAAAATGTGAATGAAAGAAAAATCAAAGCATTTTCACTATGAAATCCAGTTGTTTTCAAACCTATTCTAATTGCACATAATTCTGCTGAATTGATGCAATTCCTACTATGACCTTCCCTAAATAAAATTCTCTGTCTTTACAAAGATTGAAAAACTATTATTGAAAATTGCTTAAACTAATACAAATGACTGTTGGTACCACTAAAAATATAGTTCTGCATTATTGTTATTTGAGCCAAGTTATTATGTTTTTTCACGCACTTCTTCAATTTCAGAAATTAATCTGATCTTTCATCACTGACCCTTCTCAGGTGGTACTGACCCAGGTCCAGTGACATTGGACATTGGTAATTTTTATTACTGTCCCACATTGGGATGCTATATGTTTTAAGATATTACATTCTAAGTTTTCTTTTGTTAATAGACAGAAAAACTCTAGTCAAGTATATCCACATTGTAGAATCTAAAAAAAAATCCTCTTATTTTAAAATGCCATCAGTTCTAGTGTATCACACAGTTGAGCAACTGGATTTACTCTTCACTATTAATCCTGAAAATAACTTCTTAATATATTTTCAGTAAAATTCACATTTAAAAATGCTTTTTCTCACAGGAATGATGTGAAATGTAGAAAAAAAAAATCACTTTTAACATTGTTCTTTAAAAATAATAAATAAATAATTTTGAAAATTTCTCAGTGAAATATTTCCGTTTCTTTCTTTCTAAAATAGCACTGTTGTTTGCAATGTTTCCCTGTTAAAATCTTCAGCTATGAAATTCATCAAGTGTGGTATATCTCACATTCACTATAACTATATTGCAAGTGTCTGCAAAAGTATTTATACTAAGAAAATAAGATGAGAAGCATTTGATTTGCTTCTTTCACATAGCCTGCAACACATACAACACAAAAGAATGAAAAATCTTCCTCAGTTATTCAACAATCGATTTGCAAAGGGTTTACAGGCTTAATAATTAAGTTCTTTTTATAGATGTACCCCTTTGTGTAATGTGTCTTGACCTTACATGCCTGACTTCTTAGCATCAGGTAATACAGTGTGCAATACACTCAGAAACTTTACATAAGTGCAAGGAACTGGTCCCAAAATCTTCAACTGCATATGCAGAGACAGAAATATCCCTGTTAAATAGTCAGAGACATTGCTTTTCAGAAGTAACACTATTTGCTATATACTTCTGGAAGAAAAACACAACAGGTGAGAGATTTTAGACTAAGTTGAGGGCCTGAATGGTTCCAAGTAACACTCACATTTGAGCATACCATCTTTCCAAACTGCCAGTAATGAGAACGCATCCAGAAAACAATTTCAGATCCAGCTTTCCCCTCACTATGCATGTACAAGAGTGTATCTCTAAGATCAGCTTGAGTGTTCAAGACTGTCAGAACCAGGCCTCCTGACTTCAGTCTGTGCTCTAGACAAACCCCCTCTGACAAAACTCAAATGTATTTTTAAGGTGAGCTGAGACAAAAAGAGAAAAGCCTATCCTGCAATTTCTAGCCCAGCTGTGGTTTCAATAGAATTATTCTACAGGCAGCCTGGAACATAAACAAATCCTTACCCTCCATGCAGAGTTTTCAACATTTTTCACTCCATAATTTTTTATTGTATTGGTCTTTTCTTTATAAACATGTCACTGCTTGTTTTTTTTTTACTTAATTTCATTTTTCTTTCCTTGCCAAATATTTAATTGCTCTGTATCTTCTGTATGTGTTTATAGATGCTTAAACAACAAAGCAGGAAATTTTCCTCCCATACAAAATGTTTTCAGCATTACAATTAATCACCAAAGCCTATTAGTGTAGGTGTAGATATTATAATTAGGATCTTAGAAATAATTTTAGCAATGCAGTAGCCTAAGAAATGCTGGAATGAGCAGTTGAACAGTATTTATCTGCCAATTTAATTATATTACAAATGGGATTAAAAGGAGAGCAAATGAGATGTTCATATTTCCCATTCCAGTAATGAACATGTCCACAGATTCCAGAGAGCAATTTCTTCATAGTTTGTTACTTTGAAAATTCTTCCCTCACCTTTAAACAGTGTAAGTTAATACCTTACAAAACATAAATGGTCCTATAAATCAAATTTTAGTGTCAGCAACCATTTCAATGACAGAATGAATATTTGCTAGGGAGGGTGGAGTAAAATGTCAAAGGAAGTAGGTCTCATTTAATCACTGAAAGGTCTCTAATAAATATCAGCCAAATACATTCTTCTTGTCTCTACCCATCCCCCTTAAACATAGTTATTCAATTGAAAAGGGATATAATACATTTCAATCTACTATCTATTTTTAATTGTGCTCTGCAGTGAGTATTTCAGAATAGACAATCACACAGATATAGGAAGTGTGTGAATTCCCCATCCGCGCCACTCACTGCGGCTCATTTTCAGTCAGACGGAATGGGAAAATGGTGACATACAGACACAGCTCAGAAGATACAGGTAAAAGATAAAGAGAATTGTATAATCCATTGCCCAAAGTTCTATATTGAAATTTATGAGACACAGCTTAATACTGTGGGGCTGTTATCAACTAATTCAATTGTGAAAATGGGATCAAGAGTTTCTTTGAGTTATCCTTAATTTCTTCATTCATTGTTAATGCTGGTTTGATTAAAACCCTTTTCATGTCTCAGTCTTAACAGCTTTAGAAGTAAAATTATGCCAGTATGCATTGAAGGGCAGCAACAGGCAACACTTGCAATGCAAACTGGGATTCCCAGAATAGATGCCTTTTGTGGCTACCAATATTATCATCATTATCATCTTTAGTCCTGGCATCAAGTTTTCTCCTATTCCTTATGTGTGCAGCTACATAGCAAATGCAGGGCAGGAGAGAAAGGAACACCCAAGGGTAATTCTTTCCTATAAGCCAAAATTTGGGTGAAATTTAAATAAGGTGTTTACAAATCAGATTTCTCTAAAGGTCTGAATAAATGATACCAATGGCAAAGGTGCAAAAAGGTGCAAGTACAAACAGACAGAGGTATTTGTCCAATATTTTTTTCATGTGGATGTTACTGAGTTGAGCAAGTAATTATGTGGTATCTGTCTCCAGAGATGTGGTTCTACATCACAAAGTGCTGGGAATCTCAGGGCAGATTCTTCAGTCCTTCCTCCACTCATTTTTATTGCATAAACAAGACTAAGTTTTGAAAATCTGTTAATAAATACTTATTTTCAGTTAACAGAAGAATAGGTTTGCAAAGGTATTTACTGCTAAAGGAGCCCTTTAGCATAAAACCACGTGAAATTTTGCAGGACTATTTTCAACATATTAGTAGACATCTTAGCATGATTTTAGAAAGAAAGTAAAGCTTTGCATCGTTGCAAACAATATTCCTTATGGCACACTGCATTGTTCCTGGCTTATGCTTGAATAGAAACAGAAAGAATTGGATTTTCAGTCCTTGATTGGTCATGTTGAGTCCCCACATCACAATACATATCATGCCTCATTATTTGACAAACTGGCTTTGCTTGAATATTCAATGCACATCCCCAGTGCAATTGTCCCTAAATGCCAACTAAACATCACCTAACACAGTGTTTGCTTAGAGTGGAGTTCAAAGTGGAGGTAAATAGGCTTCTGAATTTTAAGCATAAAAGAAAGGACTTTCTTCAGGGATAAGTCACAAAAACCACACAGAGCAGAGCAAATATTCCCTGGATACTGTTTTTCTTTCAATTTCTTTTTCTTTGTCTGTAACCTTTCAAGAATACAAAATGCTTTGCTATACTGGTCTCATTAATAAATTACAACCAGTCAATTTCAGGTGTCATTCTTCTGCACCATTCACAGTATTTGTTTTCTAAAACGAGTTTTTAAACTTTTGTTACCAGAACCTTGACACAGGAAAAACAAAGGTTTTGGCTTACTTCCATCACTTTTCTTAAAGTTTGGCTGAAAGGAGCTGTGGAACAACAAGGAATTAAGCCAGAATTACGTCTCACAAAAATATTCATAAAAATATGAATATTCTTCCTATTCTTAGGGCATTTCAGGAATGTGAAAGTCTTAGCAGCTGTGTGCAAGCAGCAGCTTTATTTCACAAGATATTTTATCCCCCTTCCCATCTTGACTTCCCAGTAATTACCACACAGTTCATGTGGCTCTTCCTCACTCCATATTAAAAACATGTCTATGTCCTTTATCTGCCAGCATTTAGTGATAAAATGGATTATAAACAGCAGTTTAGGCCAGAAAACAAGACTTATACTTAACTGCATTTCATATGGTCCTAAGGGACTTGTTACTACTTGTGTACTGGGCATGGTGGATGAAGTTCACTTTCTCAGCCTTCCTGAATGTCTGCACAAAGCAGGACAGCATTTCTTTTCCCAAGACTAGCACATACATTTAATTTCATTAAATTCCCTTTCTGTTCTGCCTGAAAAAGTATTACATCTTTCCAAGACTGTCCCCAAGCTGAAAGCAGTAGAAAGTGGTGGGGATTTTTTGCCATTAGGAAAGAAGAGAATATTGAATTTGTGAAGTTTAGGAGTCAGTGGAAAGCCATGCTTTGGCTTCTCATCCCAAAGATGAAGATTCCATGATGAAAAGGCAAAGATAGTGAAGGTTTTCTGATCTTCCACATTATTTCTCCCACAAATTAGCTCTTTTCTTTCCCCAGAGAAGTTCTTATTAACACCAGGCAGTCCCCACAAGCCATGCTATGATGAAAGGACAAATAAGGCTATAAACAGGGACATAGGATAACAAAATAAGATTGGTTATGTTTTATTGCATAGCATTCTTTGTATTTGCAGAAGTCAACTCCTGCTTAACAGAGAAATATTAAGTTTGTACTTATTATAATGGTGATCACACTCTAATAATGTCACAGTAACTAGCCAAAAAAAGAATCTATGTAAACAACATTTCACTGCATTACTAGGTGCCTGCCTTGTACTGCTCTCTTGGAGAAAGTCAGTTTAAACACTATGCAGACAGATATTTAAATAGGTTTTCCTTCCTCAGAATTGCTCAAATGGTGCAATATATCCTTATATAACCCTAATATACCCTAAGTCATTATTTCTTAAATATTTATTGTCACTCATGTATATATTTTGGCAATTACTTGTTTCACACAAGGCTGTGTGGTCTTGTGAAATCATACTGTTGAATACATAAGCATGGAATCATACATCATATCCACACAGCAAATAGGGGAGTGAAATCTGTTCTTCCCATATGGATATTTTTCCACTAATTTAACTAGATGAAACAGTGGGCTTTGCAATGTCTTTAAAAAAAGAAAACAAGTCCCTATCACCATGGAATTTAGCTGACAAGAAAATATCCAACTTTTCCTCTATCATCTCCAATGATGATAACAAGAGAGCAAAACAGGTATATTTCATGATCACTCCTAAGTAGTAATCATGAGAAAATTCAGATATATTGCTGGATATTGAATTTATTAATTATAAAGGTATAATTTTCTTAGTTTTACTTAAATCATACACTTGCCTGGTTCTGTTAGATAAGAAATGCAAATTCCAGAAACTACATTACCATTTTTATTTCTCATCGGAAGCATGTCTTACTTTTGAAATATTCAGCACAGAGACAAAACAGGGAAAACATGCTGAGTACAATGAAGAGCAGTGGGATGCCAGAATACAAATACTGAATAAGATTGTTTGTAAACAAGCTTCTTATTATTATGTCTTTATTGCTATCAACTCTAACAACTCAAAGCTTATCGTTTGAGTTTGTCAATGTTATTTCTTTGTATCAATCTCTTCTTTTTAAATCACATTAGAGTATTCCTTGCAATTTTGAATTTTGTATTTCCTTATTGTCCCTTCAATGGAGCTAGATGCTGAAAAGTGTATAGCAGATGGCAGTGTCTGTACTAAAGACAAACACTAACAGTGTCACAAAGAGTGTCTGCGTGTCATATTTTGGTTAACTTGCAGCATTCCACTTTCAGTCATAAAAAAAAAGGACATATTCTTTTGCCATTAAAAAGCCTAAGTTTCTTGGAAAAACTTCAGAGTAATGAAGTGCAGTGGACTTACTAGTCTGTGGTGTATTTGGTCTTCAAAGGAACCATGCTAAATTAAACCACACGTGTACCTTTCCTATTTTTTGTTCCTAAAATATTTCTACATACAGCTTAAATTTTCAATCCTCTGCCCTTTTTGCCACGTTCTTAAGCTGTGAACTGTTAAACAACTCTTGCATCTCCCCAGAGATGCAAATCCCCAGCTCCAGTACAAACGAGGTTTGTTAATTCTTGAGGGTGGAATTTTCTACACAAATGGGAAAGAGCATCATTACTTAGCACTGTGGGAAGCGTTTCAAAAGCTGAAACACCCTTCCTTGCCTTCAAAAGCAGGAAAGTTTCTAAAGAAGTATCCTCATAATCCTCCTTTGCAAATACTGACAAACATTTGATCCACTGAAGTTCAGTGTTATCCAAAGCCGTGCACACCTCAGCTGAGCCCCAGTTCCAGATATTGGGGGATTCCTGCTCGACCTATAAATCTTCATGTCAAAGCCCTCCATATAATTTCCTTCCAAGCAAATCAATAAATATAATTTTCACTTTTTGAACTCAGTATGTATTTTATTTGTTAGCTAAAGCCACAAAGATTATTCCAGATTTTCTCCAGCCCCTCTGTTTAACCAGTCTATGTTGCAATGGTTGGCCTACAGCACTTCTATTTTTAGCTCTAATGGAACAGTCTTAAATTGCTTATTTTCTGTTTACTAAAGACATTGAGCTTGTAACCATGGAAACTGTGGCAAGTGCCACAGCTTAACTGTTTTATTAAATGGATGGGAGTTACAGCTGCAAAACTTGAAAGGCCAGCATGTCAATTTTATACATAACTCAAATTGCCATATATACCACATTATAGCAAGTACTACATTAAATACCAGAAGCCAGAATCTGGCCTTGGTTGTAATGATATAAATTTGACTATCTCTCTCCTCGATGGAAACAAATAATAAAAAAAGTTGTGCAATCTAGATCAAGATCTGTTTTTGTCAAATTGTACAGGCTGTCAAGTTTCAGTTATTACAGCATTTGAGCACCTAAATAGCAGATGATGTACATTAAACCTGTCCCTAGGTATCATGGAAAGACCCCATCTCACAGTTGTGTCTGCATGAAGTTTTTAGCACATTACTGTATTGTTTACAGCAATCACACTGTTTTTGAAACCACAGTGTTCTGTAACATTAATAGAAAGAATTAAAACTAATGACTTTGTCAACTGGAACTCCTAAAGCTGTTGTGGAAGAATTAACACAAAGGACTCCTTAAATCTGTAATTAAGTTTTTGAACAAGAACCTCCTGAGCACCAGAGGTATTGGAAGTTTACACTCTCTATTGCTTTTAGTATAGGCTGAGTATGCTCCATAGGTGTGAAAGCTAGGGTATTTTTAAATTCATACTTCAAATTGTAATAACATTTAAGTCAAACCCTTCTGAAAATTATTGAAAATTATTAGCACAGTTTAGAAGACTTTTGTGATGGAATATAAAATAAACAAATATAATTTTTAACACAAATCTTAACATTTCCCTAAAGTCCCCAAAAGAGTAAGAGCTAAAATAAGAATAGTGGTACATTTACATCCATAAATACTTAATGCATGACTCATCCTGTGCAATAGAACCAAATGCTTGAAGAATGTTCGGCATCTAGAAGAATCAGGTTCTGCTTTCTTCACAAGAACTGTGGTTGGAGCAGTGTTCACTTTTCTACTTTTGGTGTTAAATGTCTCCAGATTACAAATCCATCTATACAGGCACTTCCAGTGAACAAAAACCAAAAGGTAAAATTGTCATTTTAAAGGAGACACCTTTTGGTAAAGGTAAGACTGCAAGAAATTATGAACAGTGGTATTTCTTTCTATGAAAACATTACTGTTTAAATTAAATAATATGTTTTATGCTCAATTATTGAATTCCAAGAAATGCTCTTCACTGTCTGCTGGCATAACTAGACTTACTGAAGTGAAAAAAGTGATGTTTCCTTCCATTTATATATATTTTTCTCTTTTTCTAATCCATCTGCAGGATCTACCTTCATTTGCAACACCCATATAATTCCAGTGAAAAATCAAGAGGGAGTAGCAATGATGTTTATTATTAATTTTGAGTATGTAACAGATGAAGAGAATTTGACATCTCCTGAGAAGTGCAAGCCAATACTGCCATCTAAACTTACAAATCGTAAGTTACTCAATGAAATTTCTTTGCTTACCTCTACTTTTATCTGGCAAAGTAATCGACATGGGCAATAAGATTAGCAAAGGATGCAATCCCATTGATTGACTCAATAATCCAAAATAAGAAGGAGCTAAATGTAGCAAACCTACTGCAAGATGTTGGTAAAATAATCTATCAGATCTGTGGTAGTAATAACAGCATAGATCTTGTGAATAGTACTATGACATATAAATTCATAAAAACTAAAGCCTTTCACAGAAGTGCATTACTTTTGACAAAAATCAATTACAAATGGAAAACTGAAAAAAAGCATTGTGATATAGCCCAAATATTTCATCTTAGCCTACTCAAAATTGAATATTTCTATTTTATAAAAAATAATTTGTGTCATTTGATTAATGATTGTTGAAATGTGATTAAATTTGACTAGAAAATAGAAAAATCAGTTAAAACATAATTAAATATCCTGATTTTATCCAATTGAAGTATTTAGATTGACTTGAAGGATGGGGGGAGCGGACGGGTGAATGTACATGAAATGCTTTTGCTTTCATTCTACTCTGGAACATAAGTATTGTCAAATTTAGAAAAGTCAACACAAATGTCCACTTCTTATACAACTACATTGTGTAGCTCTCTGTCCCACTGTCTGCAGAGCATGTGCTCTTTCGCTGACCTTCACTGTGTGCAGCCACAGCACACGACCCTTCTGCTTTGCATTGCCACTCACATAATCTACTCTGACTACAAGATTTCCCAGAACACATCCAATTTGTACAAGCTCTTAGTAAAGCAGAGAACACTCTAACAGTGAGCATTAACACTTGGAAAATACCTTTCCACAGAGAGATAATCTTTAACATTAGTACAATCTAGGAACATAAGTGTTCCAATTGTTAAATCAACACTTCAGCTTTCTCTAGTTAGGAAGACTGGTACAATTCTCACTGTGAGAAGCAAGGAGAGAACTTTCTTGACGCAAACACTACACAGTACCTGAAGTGTCCATAGAAGCCTACAATGATAGGGTGTATAAGAATGTGGCAAAGAAAATTTCCATTACTGGAAACTTGCAGGCTGCAAATAATTATTGTTCGCCAAATATCACATTTTTTAAAAAGTCTCTGTACATTTTCTTTACAGTACATATTTAAAATCTTGTGCTTTTATGCTTCCTTTTCTTATTCTGTTTTGCATTGGCTTTGAGGTTTTTTAATAACCAATACAGCAGTTTCTTGATGGGATTTTTTGGTGATACCAAGAAAACACTATTTTCCTGCTAGTGATACAGTTAAAATCCCATTAAGGGGTATCAGGAGAAATAAAAAAACTGCATCAGAAAAAATTTATAATAAGTACGTCAGGCAAACCTTACCCATATTCTGGTTTTATTTTAGTATACCATGGTTTTGTGAGTTTGAAACATCTTGTTTCTCCATTTGAAAAGCAATTTTATAACATATATAAAATTGTTTGGCTTGTTCATGCTTACTGTGGTTTTATGGACAAAATCAAGGTAAAATACCAGTTGGGGAGAAAAAACAGTCACATCTTGACAAAGAACATTTTTTTCTGATATCTGTGGCACATCACTGCACTTTCAGGTATTATCACTTGCTGCATTTTAAAGTGAGAAGCTACTAAAGAGAAAATCTGCAAAAAATACCCCTACTTTGTCAAAACATCCTTCTCTTGTTTTATGGTATTTACATCTGACACACAGGGGATTCCCTGGCTGAGAGTTCTTGAAAAATTAATAGGTGGGCCTCCAAGCTCAGTACATCACTGATCTCTGTCTGAGAGAGATCAAGATGCAAAAGGAGGGACAGAAAGGTGACTCGAACCATTTTCCTGCTAGTGGGTACAGCCAGATGCCAGAAACTGGCAGAAACTAGAGCAGGCACATGGCTGCTCCATCTTCTACTGAGCTGCTTATGGTTTCAGAGCAGACTGTTATGTGGGCCGGATGGGATGGATGGTGATACAAAATGTGCTACGTAGCCAAAAATTCCTCTTGGCAAGAAAGAGGCCAAGCTATGCAAAACATCCAGAAATAACTGCAAGATATTGTGTACAGTTCAATGGCAGTTTTAAACTAAAACAGACAAAAGCCTTGAAATACAGAAAAGGCGCAGAGAGATCAATAGGCCAGAAAAGAAGTCCAAAAAGATGGATTGTTTACCAGTAAAAACATCTTTTAAAAAGTCATGTTCCTAGCATAAGAAAGGTACACAGCAGATTCTCCAGGAGATAGTTTTTCATCATCATACTCTATTTAGAACGGGTAAACCAGGTGATCTCTTTTCAGTGGAACACACACAAAATGGACAGTAATAGGTACTGGTTCAGTAAAAAATAAAAAAGTAAAAAAATTCCTTTGAATAAGGCAACAAATTTAGAGAATAAAAATAGAGAGATAACCAGACACATAACAAGTGCAATATATCTCTGACAAAACAACAAGGAAAAGCAACAGCTAATAACAAAAGACAAAAGATTTCAGATTACATTAACATCTACTACCCAGAAGCATACAGATCATGAGAGATTTCTTTCCAGAGTTCCTTAGATTGAGTTTTCTCATATTGGAATGCCTTTTCAACATGAGAGAAAAAAAAAAGTGATTGAGTCAGGTTGCAGGAGAGAGGAAAAAGTTATTAGGAAGCAAATGGATGGCAGCTGTTTTCCTGACCCTAGGAAACAAGATAACTTTTCATAGTCTCATCCTTCCTTTAATCGGTTTATCAAGAGTTGATCAAATTTATCAAGTGTATCTTTCAAAAGCTGTTCCTTTTTTCTAAATGCATGTATTCTGCAAGCTGCAGCCAACAGTTTTGAATAATACCACTTACCATAGGCTTCCTCATGACAGAAAATACCACTGAGCTCAGTGACAGGTGAGCTCAGTTGGTTGCAGCAGAGGCCTAATAACATCCAGGTTGTGGATGGTTGTTGATCCCTGTATGGGTCACTCACTTAAGAGTTGGACTCAATGATCCTTCCATTTCAGAATATTCTGTGATACTGTAAAATCTAATGCAATGTAATAAAAAAGCATTTCATGCCATGAAGAAAAGAGGGATTTCAATTTGTTAAAGGGCTGAGGGCCTTCTGAACAAATTAAAACCTATGGCAGGCAAGTAACATACTTTATGTTTAGCTCAGTGACTGCATTTAGCTCTGGATAGGCAAAATTTTAAAAATTTATCAGCTGAATACAGACAAATATTTCCAACAGTGTTTGTAAGTTCTCTAGTACAAGGATCCTGTCTTTTGTTATGCGCCAGGATGATGGCTAACACAGGTTCTGATTCAGCACTGGCCTTGACAGATGATGATAATAATAGATTATTGAAAAGAAAAGGTATGTTTCAGGAGCTTGATGAGTACATTTGAGTATAAATAGAATTCTTTCTAGTCTGGTGCTCAAGAGTTCCTATCGTATGTGCAGCAAATGTCTGAATAGGCAGTAATGTGAAAAGTGAAGATAGTGGCTTCACAATAGATGCTTAAAAGTCATTTCAGTTGATCCTTTTCTTCCCTAATATTTTTCTGGCAAGAATTTATCATCAGTTCTCACTGGCAGCTGGAACAGTTTTTGTATAACCAAATAGTGAATTTTTGGAAGATCCTAGCATGCACTAACCCTGGAAATATATTACTGTCAACTGATTTTTCATTCTCTTCAGTTTCATTGTTTTTTTATTTTGTCGCGATTCTATTTTCCAATGTATGCCAGGTCCCTAGTAAAACTAAGGAACCCTTTGTTCATATATAACTCTTTTCTTTTTTGAGGAAAAAAGGGTATAGCTCAAAACATTTTCCATATCTTTTCATTTAAATGTCTCATCAAACTTATTTAATACTACTCCTGTTCCATCTTTGTATTCAGAGAAAGATGCAGAAAGATGCAGAAATTTCTGTACGTACTTATCCTACAACTGGGCAGCATCCTCTTCTCCAGTAAGAATATATTTGTACAATGTGCACTTAAAGTGAGACTTAGAGAAACTGATTCCTGCTATAGATGCCCCTCCATCATTCAATCTTTATAAGCTTTGTCTCATTTCCATGTATGAGAATTCTACTCATTCTTACTTCAGTTCTTTTCTAGTAAGTTTGCTTGGCTTTTGTGTTGCTTTTTCTTTGATCATGTCAATGTTTTGGAATTCCAGAAATTAACATCTATACCCAAAGATAAAAATACATAATAACTTTACCCCACCTCATTTTACATGTGAAACACTTGAAGACATAAATACCCGCTTTGTAAATGACACAATATTTGTGTAGTGTATTGAAGTGTTAAGATTCATAGTTTTGAGCTACATAAGCCCTAAAAATGGATTTTACTCATCTCTAACACTTCTTATGGACTGTTCTGTCTTACATTTGCTAAGACACTAACATTTGCTTGATTGTCACTATAGTGATAAAAAAGTATTCCAAAAATGTACTTTGTGAGTTTTCATTAATCTAATCATTTGCAAAGCTGTATAAAAATTTGAACTCCAACTGAAATAATGCATAAATAATGCATATTTAGCAAGATACTTGTGGTAAAAGAGAACTCCTTCTTGTTAGACTCAATCTAAAAAAGATCACAAACCTTTGTGTAGATTTTCTACAATGAACTAAATTAAGAAGATGTGATTTTATACCACCTGAGCAAAAAACTTCTTTGAACACTAGCAAATTATAACTTCAATTTATCTAATAGTAACATTGGTTAACAAAAATAGCATATGAATTCCCCTTCAGTGTGTTGTACAAACTTCATTAAAATCATTAAAATCCATATTTTAAAGTGTTAAGCTCTGACTTCTGGGTGTAAACATGACTTTTATATCAATGGTTGAGGAAAGGGACCCTTAGTGTCAAATTTTATTTCCAAATCTTTCAAACATTCATTCCCCTGTGGCATGCTCTTCCACTCCATTATTTTATGAGGAGTTTTTACAGAAATTTACAGAAGTAGTGGGATAAATTACTATTTGCTCATGGCACCTGATTCTATTCCTCAAAGCTGTGAAATACTTCTTGTTTGTAAAACTAGTGACTACAAGATATCAAAACCAATCATGACATAGATTGAACAGTTCAAACTGACAGAAACCCATGATTTGAAGACACTGACTCCAATATGAAGAATGTGGCTAAAGTTTTTCTACCCAAAAGAGACCATTTGTGGAACTGCAATGAGAAAAACCTTTCAGAAATTAATTCTGAGCTATCTTCATTTTCTGCCCCACCCAGAGCATTCTGCCTTTTTACTGACCTATAAGTGCTTTTTCTAACATTTAATCCAGTCATGTCTAGATCAAAACTTCTATTAATCAGTAGGCTAAAATAGCTAGTCAGATGAGGGAACTTTGTCACAAGTCTTATTCCTTTAATTTCAAAACAGTTTGACTAGCTAGAAGTACTAATCTGCAAGCTAAATATTGGTTCCCAAACACCATGTTTATTACCGAATGGGAGAAAGCCCAGAAAGTTATTTGATTAAACGTGTAATTGCAATCTGCCAAAGAGGGATATTTCAGGATTGTCTTATCATTTTATCGTTTCGAAATCTATTAGCCTAATAAAGACACCCTGGAATAATTTCTTAGGTTTCTTTCTGTGAAGGAAATGAGAGGTTCTGTTATGCATCCAAGAAATGGATAATAACCTTCTTTGGATAAGGTTCAAATAAAATTAAGAGGCTAATAGTATTCTTAAAACAGCCAAAACTATAATCAGAAAACGTTTGAAGCAACTTCTTCAAGGTGCTTACTCTTCAGCATCTTTTCCTCTTTCCTGGCCCTAGCAATGGAGTTACATCTGATAAGGAGACAACACTCTATACACTGGTGTAAACAAGCACAACTGCAATTGAAATCAGGCCTTTCCTTCCAGTCAAAGAGCTAGCTCAAAACCAGTATTTGCTTTCCTTCGAGCAAAGTACTTTGCTATATAACTAAGTATAGTAGTTTAGTGAAGAGCAAGCATATATTTTTAGTCCTAGAAGTATTAGGACTGCAATGTTGTAATGAAATACTGCCTATTGTTTGATGCATGCAATTTTGCCTCACAGAATATGGTATGTATAAGTAAGAATAACCCCCTTACTTTGCCCAAAAATGAGAAATGAGAAATTTGTCCAGGATCTTATTTTTAGCTGCACCACTGGAAGCAAATTCATCTTCAGTGAGGGCTAATCAAGAAAAATTGTGTTCAGGAGAAGAAAAGTTTCTATCTAGCTAACCAGCAATAAAGATCTGAAAACACCGGTGTCAGTTATGTGTATTTGTCTTCAAGGTAAATTAGAGTAAATATTAGGTAAAGTGAAACAGTGTTGAACTCTTAGCAAAGGAATATGGCCAAATATCAATCACCAATAAAAGATAGAAGAACCTCTGCTATTACCACCTTTAGTGCTCCACAAGTACCTAACTGCCTAAACAGAACAGCCACTGAGATAAATAATTTTCTTAGTCTTCTTCTGTAGACAGAGAAATACGAGTGGGGTAGCTCTACTTCTGTTTCCTCATGATGGCTGCTGTTGGGACTCAGCTCAGAAAGGAAGCCTCCCTGGATTCCATGAGCTGTAATTAGCTGTTTAAATTACAGACTCACACAACTATGATCACAGAGATATTTTGCTATATCTTGTACAAAAATTCAGTAAGAAAAAGCAATCTCTGCTTAAAAAGATTGAAAATGAAAAAGAGGGAGTGACACAGCTTCTTTCAGTAGCTTTCAGTGGAGGCAACTTCTGCATACCACACAGGTCTTCCAGCGATATATTTTTATTAATTTTTAACAGGTCTCCCTATCTATCTGTTCCTTTCAGGACATTTAAAACAGGGGGGTTCTGTGAAGGCTAGGATAATGATTTTCTGAAGTCATTCCACATTATAATACATACCCTCAGGAAAGTATAAAGGTAGTGAGTTTTACTTCATTCTCTGATGGAAGAAAGAGACACGTCTCTATTATTCATAATAAGAATTAGCAGAGAGAACTTTAAACATCTGTGTGCTTGCTAAATTGAATTATAGATTTTGACCTTGAAGAGGAAAAAACCCAAAACTATCAGGGTACCTCAAGCTTAGTGAAAAATGACTCTACTAGAAAACAGAAAAAATTTCCAATGGATTTCAGAAGCTTTTAGATGTTTACAAGAAATATTGTTTTTTATTTATAATCTTTAACATGAACATGCTTGCTTTAAGATAAGCAAACAAAATAGATCTATAGATAAAAATGAGGGAGTTTACCTCCACTGTGTCTCACTCCTGAAGCACAGAACCCTATCACTATTATTTGATGGTTTCAAGCACTCAGGCAAGTTGGACATTTCAAAGACCTGGGTGCAATTGGCAAGGACACATAGTCTGAGAAGAGTTCTTGCCATGAAGACATGAAATAAGAGAGGCCTATCAGGAATATGAAGCTAACCTCATATTCTAAACAAGTGTCAGTGAATAAAGTCTGTTCTTCGGATGGAAATTATGAATTCTTCAATATTTTAGTAAGTTTCATCCAAATAAAATTGTCATTGCCTAGCAAAAAAAATTATCGCTAATTAGAAGTTCCATTTCCTGAGAAATAACATGTTTACTACTTCAGTTTTCTGCCTGGAACCTTAGCCAACTTTGAAACTTGGTAATTAGAAACATATATTGATTTATGAAAAAAAAACTTAGTAATTATTAAAAAATTCCTAATTGAATAGTTCTTAAATTTTCCAAATAAAAATTTACTTTGAGAAAAATTCCTCTGCATATTACATATATTGTATGTGAATTTAAGCTACCTGAATTTTCTTCTAAAATGTGTGGAAATTCAATATTCTGCCTTCTTTTCTTAATAGTCTGTTTATTTTTTGAATCTGTTTCAAGCAAAAGCTTTTTGTAAATTTAGTTTAATTGTATTTCAGATGGTAACAACCTTTCAAGTGGCTCTTCTTCAGGTAAATCTATCTTCTAAAATTCTATCTACTAAAGTCCTTTTATTGCATTGTTCTGGCTATATTATTTCAAGATCTCATTACATTTTATATATTTCTAGAAGAGTTCAAGTCATAATATGGCTCTTTCTCTCACTGACTGGATATTTATTTCCGCAAAACTATAGATATAACAGGTAAACTATTATATTTAATATAATTATATGACATCTAAAATCCAAATTTAATGATACTTCTCATCTTATTATTATTACTGAAAGTTGCAGTATGCAGAGCATAAAAAGACTTCAATCAGGATATGAGACAAAACACATTGCAGAAATGGATAGTGCTATATGAATTCAGTGTTAAAACATAGAAAACATCTTCACGCTTCCTGTCTCAGAGAAAAGCAGTATTTTTTATCCTATAAAGCCTAAGGCAGCCAAGATGATGAAGGGTTGAGAACTTCTTGAGAGCTTGATTTAATAGATAGAATAAATTCTTTTTACCAGCTGCCAAAAAACCTACCACATCCCCCCCAGCACAGCTAAATATTGTTCTAGGTAACAAATAATTTAGATATAATATTTTCTGCACAGGTTGCTAATTTATTTCATTGCAGTTATTTAATTTTTTCTTTTTTCATACTTCTAATCATATTTAGGAAATAAAAATGCAAGAAATAAAATCTCTTTCCGAGAGGACAAAAAATTCTTTTTTCATATGGATTTTCTATAAAAACATTTCAACTCCTGTAATTCTAATGAATAACATATAATAAAATGACATTTCTATCAACGAGTGGAAGAAAAGCAGGTGAATGTACCAATTCATATTAACATTCAAGGGTATGTGCATTGTCTTTTGAGGGAGACCCTGTTAACGCTGTTTGGACTAAATTCACTGTTCAATCACACACAGCAGAGCCCCACAATCAGTCAGAGACTTCATTCCCTTCCTTTCATATTCTGACTGAGTTCTATGTGCAGATCAAAGTTAAATCTTTCTCACTTACAAGGGAACATAAAGAAGATTGCTGATTTCTTTTACTGGTAGAAGACACATACAACCTTAAATTTTAGAGAAAACTAAAAGAAGTGCCAAAATTAAAGGAGACCATACCAGAGGATTAAAAAAAAAAGTGTACTCAGTGTCTGAGAATTATGAGTTCTGGCTTCTAATGTTAATAATTGCCTATGCCCTGCTTTTTCCTCCTGAAAATAAATTAAGATTATTTAATGAGAAGAGCAAGAAAATTATCCACTTAAGTATGCTTCAATACATTTTGGGGAAAAGAACTGGAAATACCATAATTGTCTCTTTCTATAATTCTTTGTCCCAAGGCCTGCTGTGCCCAGACAGAAAATAAGGCATCATCACATGCCTCAGTGTTTGCATAAAGTACATTCAAGTAGTTGCTGCTATTTTAGACTGCCACTATTTAGGGATTCCATTTCTCAAAAGCAATTGTTTCCTTTAGTCTGTTGCATGAGTAGCTAGATGGTATTTTCAAGCCTTTGAGCAGCAATTTAATAACTGTCTGTATTTCTGATAACTTAAATCCTGGAATTCTGTGACAGTAGACATTCAATTATGAGAAAATATTTCAGCAAAGGTCTGACTTGTGCTACTTTTGTGAAAGTAGTTTTGCTTATTCTTTGGGGAAGTTTCAGAAAAAAGGTATTATGGATTTTATGGAGTCAGCCCATGCTCTGGAGGACAATCTGTCATAATTGACCCATCTTACCTGCCCCTGTCAAGGAAATCTGTTTACAGTAGGTTGGTCATTGTGGATATATATGTTCTATTCTTTAATCTCATGTATTGAAAAAGTAACATATGCTTCATATTATAGCCAGACCAGTCATTCACCATTGTAAAACTATCCAAGACCTGATTTTCTTCAACACCTTACCACAACTTAACAAGTTGTACAGGAACACGAGCAACTCACTTTCGTTCAGCTCTCAGCCTAGGAGGGGTGGTTCATTGCACCAGGAAACAGCTCTGACAGTTTCTACACCTCACTTAGACAACTTTCTGCAAACTCTTTGTGCATTTGAGCTCCTTTGATTTGATTTTGGAAAGTCTAAATCTAAAGAAGGTTGAGACAAATAAACTAAATCTAGCTGCCAGCTAGGGAGCCTGAGACCAGCCAGTATTGCTTTTGCTTTCACATTTTAGGGCTTGGACAACTGTTTGCATCAGCATGAAAATAACAATACTACTGGTGTTGCTACAAAAACTGGCTGAACAATTCTTTGAAGAGCCATCAGAACTTTTCAGCTGCTATCTCTTAGGTTTTTCTGCAGTGCTTGGGATAGGATTGAAGGAATCTTATTGACGTGGGCTAAACAGACTTTGGGAGATAACACATAGCATCTACCACTACCCAGAGACCACTAAAGAAATTGTAGAGAAGGTAAAACTCTCTCAGTTGCAGGCATTTCTCTGATTTAGCCACTGTGTCTTGTATGTAAATATGCATTTTCATCACTAGAAATTTGGGAATATCTTCACTGTATCAAGGCAACGTTCAGCCCAAATATAATTTCTCTTCCTTTTTATGAATTGTTTGCACAGAACAGACACAAGAATCACTAGCCATAAGAGTGTACTGGGTTGGAAAAGAAATCCTTTTTCAGATATTTTTGCTGCAATACCCAATTTTATATTGATGAAGCAGGAAATTTGCAACCATGATTGTAGCTGTTGATAAGGTCTTTTGGGAACTAATTTTCATTTTTCCTTTTTTTTTTCCCCTGAAACAAAATTCCATATGGTTGTATTTAGTGTTTAAGAATACCAATATTCTATTACTGTTAGCACTTCTTACTGCAATACTTATGGAAAAACAAAGATATTAATTTTTCTTATCAGGATGGGATTTTTCCCTGCATTTTTCCCCCAAAACTATTAATCAACATATTTTCTTTCCATGAATTCAAAGTCTTCTCCTTTGATCTCCCAAAATATGAGATAGGATTAGAAAAGGCTTCCAGAACACAAGAAAAGTAGATTTGAGTTTGAGACTTTGAAGACAATTCTAACTGCAAACAGTTTAGAAGAGTCCTATATCATCTACAATGATATTTTTGGACTGAGTTCTACTATTTAGAAACTTTAACAGCTGAGATGGCACAGAGAATAAGTGAGACCAACAGATTAACTCATTTGCAAATTACTTATTCAGTAAAGCAAGGTTTGAAAGGAGGAGGTGGAATGTAAGTCTGGAATTGTGACTCAGACTCAACTGCTTTTCTCAATTGCTCTTAGGAAGACACAATCATACAAATCTCTGACTCAGCATTAAGAAGAATTTGGCAGTCTAGTCTTTAATAAAACATGAGGATTTTAATGTAACGTTATCTCTGGATTCATAGTAAATAGCTGGTAGCATTTGCAATGTGTTTGAGTATTTTAAGCCAAGATCCACCTGCTCTGACATCATACTTACACAAATCAGGGGTTGTCCTTTACCAAACAAAAGATTTCACCCCATTTGCAGGATGCCAGGAAAGCTTCCACTGGCTCTTTTAGTCTACACTGGGACAGCAGGCCTGAGGTCTGAATGAATTTTGCATCATGACAAATCGTGTTATTACACTTCCTTGCTCAGCTCAGCTCAGCTCAGTAAACTACACAAATTCTGAATGGGCCCCCTGATATCTTTAGCTACAGGAGAGAGATGAATGCCCAACACACCATGTAGCTCATTACTTGTTCACTGAAGAATAGCAATACTCCTTCTCTTAAGAATATTCAAATTAAAAAGCAGGAAATAGGGTTTGAGACTATGCATTACAGTGTATAGAAGAAAAGCAAAAAGCTGCTCATCTAAGTTTTCTATTTCATGCCCAAAAGTCTTAGCAAGAAGCAAAATTCTCACTGAGTATTCTTTCCAGCTGAACTGCAGTTAGACAGCTAAATCAGTAATGCATTATAACATGGTCATATTAACGTGGTGAGGCAGAAAAGACCATCTGCAGCACCATGAATACGACTAAAATAGAGTGCCAACAGAAAGCCTTGAACAGTGTCTAATGCCAGAAATCCTTATGAATGGTATTTTTAAGAATTTCAGTGTGATTGATAAAAAAAGAGAATTATAGTATTAGTTTCACTTTGGATGCAATAAGCTTTCCAAATTGATTTATAAGCTGCTTTACAGCTCAATTCTATCTGCATTTAAAAATAATAACAACCTTTTTTTTACGTTCTTCACTATTTTCAACTGTGACCAGTTGAAAATAGTGAAGCAGTCTTCAAGCATACTTAGCAAGTTAGAAGAAATATACACACTCCCAAGGTGTACTCTTCTGAATATCACTGTGTAGACTGAAAATTGGCACCTTTAACTGCTGTTTTAAAGATGCATGACTGTGGTTTATGTAACAGAGGTTTCTGTCTATTTTATTGTTGTGTGTAGATGACTACAGTGATAAATTCAATGCTAAATATTTGGAATTTAAAAAACTTTTTCAAAAATTGTCAAGGACAAAAAAGATCTTTATATGGATTTATGTTTTAAAGTAGGGGAAAAAAGGTGGAAATAAATCACGAGATTTCTAAACACTTGGATGTTACGAATAGTCTCACAGGTTCTTTCAATTACTTGGATAAAAAAGGTGCCAACAATGAGGTGATAATGTTTGCATATATCAAAAAATTATTCAGAATGTTACGTGAGATTCAAAGACTTATGAAAGAAAGTTGAGTGGTCAGGTCATAAAACAGCAAAATAAATTTTTTGCAGACACAATATTAGGGACTAAATTATCCATTACCAAACAACAAAATTGCTCAGCTGCTGTAAAAATATCTTAAATTAAAACAGTTAGAAAAATAATTCAAAACTGCAATGAAAGGTCAAAACAAAAAGCCATTATGTCACTTTATTAATCCCTAAGTCTGGGAGTAGCTCAGGCCAGTGTCAGAAAGGATTACATTAGAAATAAAAAGTAACTGAGAAGAGTGAGAAAGCTGTTCAGAGGTACACAATGCACTTCGACAAGCATTCTTCAGCTTGCAGAACAGGTATACAAAGAGCAATTCAGCAGATGTATGAAAAACTGTATATAACCATATAGAGACTATATTGAGACTATAAAAAAGGAGTAATTATTATCTATTTTTTATAGGAACTAGAACCCTCCCCAAGGCAACAAGTATATAGCAAGTAGGGAAAGTATTTTTCACACTAAAAATAAATATGCTAAAGTTATGGAATTCTTTCCTATAGAATGCTTTGCAGATCAAACTACAAACATTTTTAAAAAACATTGAGACAAATTCATAGAAGAAAGGTACACCAAACATTCAGTTTGTGGTTTGAACAATGAGCTTCTACCTCAGGAAGTTTCTGAAATTCGGATAGCTAGAAATTGAGTAAATTTACAAGAGAAGTAACACAATGTAGTGACTCTTAATCTCCTTCTTCACTTATCCACCACTGGGAAGTATAAAGGTCCAACCAACAGTGTGGTAGATGGATCTTTGGTGTCATCTAGTACAGCAGTTTTAGATCTTAGACAGGTTTTCCTGAGCAGGGTACTCTCACCTTCATTCATTTAGAATTCAAAATACATCTCCAACACTAAATATATAGGACGTCCATTTTAAAACATAAAATGATTAAGCTGGGTCATCTGTTGTTCTCTGATTGCTGTCCGCCATGGGCATAAAAGAAAGACTATTTCAAAACATGTCAATATGGACCAATAAATTTCAGTGGTAAATATTAATAATTATCCCAAACAGAACTCTTTGTCCCAGTAAGAGAGAGTAAGAGTATACTTTGAAATATTCTCCAAGAAATCATTTGATTTTTGATTCACTGTTGAAAGCACTTATGTAGCAAAGCAATGAGATACAAGAAGTTATTAAACAAGTCCAACTGTTTATACAATGGCAACTGATAATTTCAATTATTTAAATCATTTTGTTTTGTTAAACTTTCTTTAGCATTGCTTTTTGTAAACTGTTTAATATGTTTTCTATACATCTGAACTGCCCATGCCTCTATCTGAGAGTTATATTACACAAAACCTTACCATATTTATAACTTAGGTTTGGGTTTTTAGAAGGTTATTCTGTAAATTTTGCAAATCTCCCTCTATAGTTTCTTTCTATGCATCATGTTATACTCTTCATATCAGCTACCGATATTTCTTACCATTACACAAAGTGTTAGTTTTCCACACACTCAGGATAGTCTCCTCTGCCATCCAGCCCACCAAACCCAATTCAGCCCATCCCAAGCAAATGCAAATAATAATTGCATTGTATAGGTGCAACTGAGCCTTGAGAGCTGTGTCACTCCTTTTTCTTCGCTTTTCTCCTTTACTTTTCATTTTAAAATCATTAAAATTCTTTCATCTAATCATCAGATGTAAGCATTGGAGAGGATTGTAGCAAAACTAATATACAGCTTATTTCTCTATCCCAAGAAATTAGCGCTGGTATCTTCCTGTTTAATCTGTAGCCAATAAATGCATATATCAGCAGCATATTTATAAGCACATGCAGTTCCACTAATAATAGAATCCACAAATATCTATTTCAGAATAACAACTACGAAGCAAAGTAGTTAGACATGTTCTGGCAGCCTTTTATAGATACATAGGTTTTTAATTTAGAAAGGACCATCTGAAACTAATAGCTTTTAAATAGGCTGTAGAATTAATGCTGCTATTCTCATTGTACGTGAAAGAAGCTGATTTTAATGACCAGTCACTAATGTGTAATATTTTCTTCTGTTTCTGTGTAGGCAGACTTTTTGGGTTCCGGCTCCCTGGATTGAGACTTCTAACATACAGAAAGCAGTCCTTACCCCAGGAAGATCCTGATGCAGTCATAATCGATTCATCTAAGCACAGCGATGACTCAGTGGCAATGAAGCACTTTAAATCACCTACAAAAGAAAGCTGTAGTCCTTCAGAAGTGGATGATACAAAAGCACTGATTCAACACAGTAAATGTTCACCTTTGGTTAATATATCTGGACCTCTTGACCACTCATCACCTAAGCAGCAGTGGGACAGACTTTACCCTGACATGATACAGACAAGCAATCCACTAACCCATTCCAGATCAAAGGAAAGTATTTGCAGTATACGGAGAGCCTCTTCAGTACATGACATAGAAGGCTTTAATGTCCATCCCAAGAACATTTTTAGGGACCGTCATGCAAGCGAAGGTATGGTAGAAAGTCAATCACTGTTCTTTGATGTACTAAAAAAGGATTTTTTTCACTATTTCATAATAATAATCATTACTTTGTAAACAAATCTAAATATAATCAGCTAAATATCATGATTCAAAGGTGCATTGAAAATATTAATTTTCAATTATGCAATATATGCCAGGCTTATGTACACTAAATATTGTTTTTCATTTCCAAGGAGACTAATGGTGTTGATCTTCTCTATAGGGATATAGCAAATATTGGGGCCAGCATTCCTAAAGCTAATATTGGTGTTTGGGGGGGAGGGGGGGGAAATAATCAGGTGATCAAATTATAATTGCACGTACCATTCTCTCCTATACTTACACATATTGGATCGTCTTTGACTGTACGAAATCCTACTTCAGAGACTGATAAGTTTATTTCTCTTAGATCTGTAATGTGCAGATTGTACGTTCACTGATCCAACACTGAGACTTTTTTTCTGTCATGCTGAAGAAAATATCCTCAGCAACTCCACTTAGCAAGCAGAAGTTTGAAAGCCCTGTGTATTGAGAGGTCCCTTTGAAAGTGGCTTTCAAAGAAAAGTGCCACATGTACCCAGCTACTGATGGTCTAATGACTTGTATTACACAACTTTATATTTAGGCCAGATGACAAGGAATGTATGGTAATATTTTAAGATTCAAAAAAAATATATGTCATGGAAGAATGTGTATCGATTCTTAAATTAGCAGGAAAAATAATTTTCATTTTCTCTGATGGCTTGTTTATCTCTTATTCACTGACCACTAGTGTAAAATCCCATTAAGTTCTGCTTTTTGGAAAGTTCACCTCAAGAAACCTTTGCTTCTACATATTTCCTAAACTATAAGTCTGAATGTTCCTCTGACACCCAGTTTAACTTGTAGAATAGCAAAAAGTCACTCTTCCTGTATCAAATATGATACATAAGTTCTTCTTTTTTCATTTCTGTTTATTTTGGACCATGGGTTTTTTTCAGTTCAAATTAACCTGAAAATTCAATTTTTTGAATATGATTCATCCTAAACCATACCATTTTGCATAGTTTATGGTCACATTAAGCCAAGATTTCAAACTCAGGAGGCTAAAATCTCCAAGGTTGAACTTTGGCATGTCCTTTGGACCTATTGGATAAGCTTTACCTTGGTTTAAACTTCCCCATGTATTTAAACTCATTTTTAAAACAAAACACATTTAAAAATATCTGGTTTTCAGTTTCTGTTTTCAGAACATTTTTCATTATAGTACTGCCCATTCTTTATCCAGTTATGTATCTATGCAAATGTGTAAAAATCAGTTTGAATATTAAGTGTATTTGATTACAGTGGTAGAAAGCTGATGCATAAATCACCACATAATTTAATACTTGCTGAATGGAGGAGCAAAAATTTCTATCTCCATTTTATGGAAAAAAAAATTTCAAATGTAAAGTACTAAGGAAAATAAATTTTACTATGAGGAGTCAATAATCCAGTTGAATTCCTAAGGCCTCTCACTCGATGTGATCATTTACAGTGTAAGTATATAAAACACTCTCCCTCTTTTTTCACTCTTCATAAACTGCAAAACAGTAGAGAACCGGGCCAAAGTTTATGTCATACATAGCCATCTTAGAAAAACTCAGCAGAAGACAGGACGACTCTCAGAAACGCATTAGAATTAGTAACCATCCTTGATGCCATCTGCTTACAATCATGTTAGAATTGGGCACCTTATGCTGAAAAGATGTTTAAATTCATCAAGCAAGTCCTAATTGCCTAATTCAACAGTGAGCCATAAAACCCTATTATTTGTATAAAATTATCCATGCAAGTTAAGCAACCAAGATTCAGCTTAAATCGCCTTCTCTGGGCTTGCAGATTCTGAACAGGGAGAATGCAAAACCCTAAGTACAACAAGTAAAAGTAAACTACAGTCCCAAAGGGCTAAACTCTTACCAGAGGAAACATACATTTTAACATATTTTGCCATTCCATTTTTATTTTTAGCTTTCCCAAATCATTCAAAAACCACTACTCTATCTAACAATGCGAGCCAGGATTCAATTTTTCCTAACCTCGCCAGTTGAAATAATATTAATTGAATCAGTAAAGCAGAATTCTGAAAAAAGAGAATAACATTAGTTAGCTTAATACTAACTACAGTAATTTACCTGCAGTCAAATTTTAATGTAATGCAATTGAGAATGGAAATTATTTCATGTGTTAAATTAATTTATGTAGCCTTGTTGCCCATCACTTTAAAATTATCTTCACTGTGCCCATTATATGCCAAAAGATATTACAGTGAAATGACAGCTTAGGATTTTAAATTCATTTGAGTGTACTGGATCAAATTCCATTCTAATTTCCCTATATGACAGCAAAAGCAACATGGCAGGAACTGTGTCTTACACTCACCACCCAAAATGCAGCCAAGCCAGCCTCATCTGAAACACCAGAAATCCAGATTTTGCGGGCCGGTACAGGTTCACAGGGATTATTTAGAAATGTTATTGTCTTCAGAAAGCAGACTCAGCAAGATCACTTCAGCCTTCTGAAACAGCAGCAGGCTTTTGAGCCCAACCCATCCTCATTTCCAGTGCTGCTACAGATGGCTGGCCCAGGAAGGCATTGGGCTGGGAGGAACTAAACAGCCTTGCACAGCCCCAGCCCAGCCTGACGTGCTGTGCTCCCCCGTGCTCAGGAAGCTGAGGGGAAGCCAGCGAGGCAGCAGGTGTGACAAGGCCCAGCACCGCCACCGATGCCCCGGCAGGTCATGGCCTCTGTCCAGAGCATGGCTGACCTCTGTCCACAGGCACAGGGCTGCTGTGGGACAGCCAGATCGCAAACGCCACAGCCTCAGAGGAGGCCTGTCAGCACAGCAAAACAAGATGAACGTCTGTATGACCCAAAGCACATTTGAGAGCTGGTAACCTGGTCACAGCAGCTATTCATAGCAGGAGGAAGGCCCCATTCGCTGCCAGACCCACCTCACGCCCCTCAGAGCCACAGCCAGGCGGGGCATGACACGAGGGGACTGAGGCTTGTGGATACATAATTATCACATGAACCAGCATGGCATCTACCTCTGCACCTGTGTGGCTTCTTTAAAATAGTGGTGACAACAGCAATAATAATATTCCCCCTGAAAAGGTTTGATCTCACAGGAAGATTCAGGGCCAGGTGTGCCTGTGAAGACAGAAAGCTTTGCCACTGTTTCCTTGTGGAAAGGCACCTAAGAGCTAAAGAAGGTTTAAGGTGTACCTTTCTCCAGCATTTACTCAGAAGGGGATTGCTTAGGTTGCTGCCACGTTGAAAGTGTTTCCTCATGTGGGTCTAGACAGGTGTGGGGGAGCCCTGGGGGTCTGTGCTGGCCCTCCTGTGCAGCCCCATACACCACGCGGACACTCTGCACTTTTCCCTCAGATTCTCTTAATTATGTGGGACTAATTACTTCTTCTTGGCACTTTTGTCCTCCAACCCACTTCCAGACTTGTGCAGAAAGGATTTTATCAGTGTCTGTTAAGGCAAGTCAGGTAAAGCCAGTCCTACTGCCTGATGATCTACTCCAAACACTTTTACACATTATCTCAATTTGTCGGAGTGACTTCACCTTCACCTAAAGTCTTCATAATACAGTCAGGGAGGTGCAACAATATTTCAATTCAAACCAATTCAAACCAGGCACACTTTGAAGGCATATTTTTTGCTTTTTCCGATGCAGATTTTAGTTGTCTTTTTTTCTCTTTTTCTTCACCTTTATTATGCTGAAAACCAGACAATGGTCGCAATGTCAAAGGTAAAGTATATATCTAGACTGTACCTTCCAGTGTTTCAATCAGCCACACTTTTTGGGATGTCACTTTGCCTGCTGTATGAAATGTTCAAATGCAACATTCTCATGTTGACCTCTCTCGGGCTAGATGTATTACATAAATTAGATTTGTTAAGCATGTAGTTATTCCTGTAACTCTTGTCTCAAAGCACTAACTACGAATCACTGGAAAAAGTGAAGGCATAGTTAAGCAGCCTTTTGACTTAATTATCTGTTAATTCAAAAAAAAAAAAAGAAGGGAGGGAGGTAGATCATAGTTACTTAACTCAGTCCTGTTTTCCTCAAGCAGTCAAAACTTCTGTTGAAGCTACCAGGAGTTTTACCTGTAAAAAGATGTGTAATTGAATGAGGATATTAGCAAATGATCCGTTGTTACAAGGTGCTTAGTTTTCAGTTAACTCTCAAAAATTAAATAACTGATAATCAGGACCCTTGTGGAAGTATCTTCACTTATTCCTCTTTTGTCTCTTTAAAACTAGTTTCACGTTCCTGGATGGCAGGGGGTATGGTTTCAAGCTTCCTGTAGCATCAAAATATGCATGCATGAACTTCATTGCCAATTTCATGTTTAAATAACTTTACTGCAATTACAAAACTGTTTCTTTTCACCAGCATTGAGCTACATGTTTTAGGAGCAATTTGAACATAATCCATAAATTACTTCCTCCACTTCTGAAGATTACTTACTATAGTGTTCAGTTTAATTGCCATATTTGTATCTGTGGGAAAACTGGTTTGTGACTTCATGCATGATGCAAAAAGTGTGTGTACCTGGTAAAATCTCTCTAAACTGCATGCAGTGCATGACCTAGATTCTGTAAAACAATTTGTGGACTACAAAATCATTGCATTTGCTTGATGTGTTTGTTGGCAAAATCTTGGGGGAAAAACATGCAGTTTATGTGCTGTACACTAACTTTTATAAATGTATTTACTGCTGGTGAAAGATGATGAATTGGCAGCTCAGGAGAGTGAAATCATTTCTCAAAGCATTGTGTAAGCAAGAGCAATGAAATCCTACCATAAAAATGGGGAGCTCAAACTTAACCTGAAAGATTCTCCCTTTTGGGCTAGGCAGAAGGAAGTCATTCTCCCTGCTTATTCAGTTTTCTGCCTCTCTGTTGAAACTGTCAGTCAGGGTGCAAATTAGTATCAGTTGTGATTGTGATTTGTCATGGCCCCTTTTTTTTCTCTGCTTCCTGCTATGACAGTGTAGCAATGGTCCACTAGCTGTCAAGTATCAGCTCAATTTCTGTGAGGCTGGGCTGTACTTAAGCTAATACTGTCTTTCAATCAATAACCATTGTCAATGAGGTGCATTATACCTTTCACCAGTTTCTAACGCAAAAGAAGGTGGGGGAAAAGAAGCAAGGTTTTATTCTCATGTGCAATGACTTAAGCCTAATATCATGCTCTAGGGCATGAGTATTAGGTTGTGAAAAAGAGAGTAATCCCCTTTGGAATGGAAGCGATAAAAGATGTAAATCCCAGAAACCAAAGGTTCAATGCAATTTAAGCATCTATAAAGTTACTAATAAAACAAAATCTTGCCTGCCATCTAATCACAGATCTGCCTAAGATATCTTAGTTTTCTCTTGCCTTTGAATTCCTAAGGTATCAAGAATCTTGTTAATCTGACAAATGGTTTCAACTTGATATCCTGCTTACGTCTAAACTGATTCAATAGTCAGAAACTATTGCTAAAACTAACAGGGAAAAACTATTGCTAAAACTAACAGGGAAGACGGGCTGAAAAACTGCAGTCTGATCACCTGTACAATAGCACACACCAGCCAGATTAGTCACTTCACTGATTTGTGAGGAGATTGTGAGCCCTGATATATCTTGAACACTAATTTTTAGTAGACTAATATAGATGATGTGAAACACAGATTCAGGTCCCACCTGAGCCAAAAGGCATTTAAGTATAGTATCACAATCCCTTGGTAGTGTCCTCAGTACCAGGCTTTTTTACCATTTCTTGCAGGTGAAAAGTAGTGCTTTCTTCTCTTTTCCAATGAAGCTGTTCCAAAAAAAAAAAAAAAAAGAAAGAAACTAGGAGAAAAAGAAGGATTGTTTTACTGTTTAATAGTTACAGAACTCAGGCGCTAATTCTTTTTTGCACCCCAACTTTTAGTCTAGAGCACCAAGCCCTCCCTTGTCATCTTAAATTCCTTTCTGTGCAGTGGAAAAATTTGAAATGCAGTGACAGAGATTTTCTATCTGTGACCTAGATTAGCATACAATTATCATGAGTTTAGGATAGACAACATGTATATTTATTAGATAACATGTATAAATCCTTATAAGCTTCAAAAGAAAATTCAATGTCTGGTTCTTCAGCAAGCATTTAAAGCCAGGTGTGATGGAAAATCAGCCCTCACCTAAAGAATTTTGACAAAAAAAAAAGCAGTCAGGACAGAATAAAGCATTTACCCACAGCCATCCCCAGGCAGCTAGTTGCTTTGAATTTCATTCATTCTCACATTGCAAATAAAATCAGCTGTTCCACTTTTGACTTTGCAATTTACCCCATAGGCCTAATCCTATCCCATTGACTGCTCCTAAGTTAACTCCTCTCAGGAAGACAAAAGAAAACCTCAAAAAGAAGAAAAAGAGAAAAGCATCACATTGTTGCCTTTAATAGAATTAAAGCAACCTTAAATAAGGTTCTCATCTGGATCTAAAAAATACCCTTCAATCCCACACTTTATGTACATTATTACTGACTGCAAGACATGGATTTTTTCTTAATTCCCTAAGTGGACTTAGGTCTCACTGTCTAAACATCTTTATAGTTGTTTTTCCCAGTATTGTTCTCAAAAGCAACTTTTCCTTGCAATGAATACTTTTGGCTTCCCAATGAATGTTATAATGACAGTACAAAACAAGTATTCTGATTATTTATATTGCTTTCTTGTTCAAACAACTCTGTTCAATAATGGAAAAAATAATTATAAAGGATATGTACCTCTTGAAGTATGGAAATTCTGTATTTTTATCATGATGAACTAAAATAGTATTAAAAGGTTATATATACTCTGTTAATATTCTATCTATGAGTATTCCTATAGTTTCCAATATTTTGTTAGCAACAACAATTGAAGAAACATGCTTTGAGAGTCTACTCAATTTTCCCGTTTCTTTGAACTATCATGTGAGCATGAGAAAGGTAGGGACATGATAATGGAGCCTTTGCTGATTCCAGGCACTCTTATATAATCATGTGTCTGATTTCCACTCACATAAACAAATGAGCATATAGTCATTATATTCAGCCAGAACTATAAAAGCACACCAGCATTCCCAGCAACATGAAAACAAGTAAGGATAGATGCATTATGCAATTTGGAATCTATCAACTATATAAAAAATTTGAGGGTTATATGTGAAGGAAATATCATATTTATAGCAAATATTGGATTTAAATCTTATAAGCAATAGAGTTATTTTAAAAAATAGATAGTTTTTATTATTAACAAGTAGTATACAGAAAAGTAGTTTTTATCACCCTTTTAACCTATCCCACCTAAACATTAATGACATTTTATTTCTCTTCATTTCCCAGATACTAAATGTGTGTTCCGATTTTTCAGGGCCTTTTAATCATATCAAGTCAAGTCTGTTGGGATCCACATCGGATTCAAATCTCAACAAATACAGTACAATCAACAAAATTCCTCAACTCACACTGAACTTTTCAGATATCAAAAATGAAAAAAAATCTTCATCTCCTCCTTCTTCAGAGAAAGCAATTATTGCACCTAAGGTGAAAGACCGAACGCACAATGTAACAGAGAAGGTTACACAGGTAAGGTAATACACATTATTTTAGTTCCTTTTCAATTTTTTTTTTCAGTGCATTTGACAGATTCTTACTCTTTTAATGAGTGGTTTGGCTATCTCCAAGATAATTTGAAATCTTTAAAACATTATGTAATTAACCTTAAATTCAGGTGCTTATGAGGTAGTCTACAACATTAGATGATACTGCTAACAAACAAAACTTTTCAGTTCTCAATTTTTTAATGGAAAAGAAATGTAGTATGCATCATGTGTTCCAAATAAGACCATTCATTTCAGTGATTCCTGTAATTTATAAATGTTAGTTTCATTCTTCATAATTTTTTCTCAGCATTATGAGTTGCTGATTAGTGTAAGGCACAACATGATAACAAATGGTAGGTGATTGTGTCACTGTGTCATAATTACATCTCATAATTTCTGTTCAAGTTCTCTGGCTTTTCATAATGTTCTTTCTTGTGGGTATCTTTTCCACATCTGTGCATCCATAAGGCTTTGGACTGGATGTATAATATATGTATTGTGCACAAGGCATACAACTGAAAAAAAAACCTGAATACAATTAAAGATAACATGTTTCTTCACTCTAAGATAGATGCAGTGCCCTCTGAAATCAACAGAACTTTTCAGCTTATTTCAATATTATTACATTTGTGTTACAGTCTTATGTGGAGAGTGACTGGGACAGGCTAGCAATGTGGAACATACTGAAAACAAATACCAAGAGCTGACAGTATCCCAAATAACTTTTGTAGGGTTAGTAAGCAGAGGGCTGGCCCTTAAATGCCCAGACAGACTGAGAGGTAAGAAGTGCTTTGTCGTAGAATGCAGATAGATATTCCATAAGGAAGGCCTTGCCAAGAGTAGCTTTTGACTTAGAATCATAGAATGATAGAATTTAAAACCATCAAGTCCAACCATTAACCCAGAACTGACAAGTCCACCACTAAATCATGTTCCCAAGTGCTGACCAGACTGCAGCTTCTCTACATTGGTGCTCTGCCAGACAGTGTCCATGCTCCTAATCCCTTTGACAGTTATAAAAAGGAATTTATTGTACATCCTCCTAGAGAAATAGAGATAAAGGTTCTATCATTTCTATTTTGAGATCAGTTAGTGCCTAAAAAGTAATTGGATTTTTATCTTTCATATATTTCGTCTTTAATAGCTAGCTTGAATCTGCAACCATTGTCCTTTCTTCTGTGGTCAGTTTTAAAAGATATAATCTCTTCTGGATCCATTTTGATATGTTTTAAATTATTCATAGTAGTTATATATAGAAATCTTTTCATAGATCATATGGCAAAAAGTCAAGTTACATAAAAAAGACTAATTTTTATAAGTTACATAAGCATGAGGCAAGGTAGGTTTTTTGGGCTTTTTTTTCTTTGTTTTTGTAGGGATTTTTTAATTCTGACTGGATAATTAGCGCCAGAGTACTGAGTTTCAATGTACTAATGATGCTGTTGGGGTCAGAAGGGAGGGCAGAATTTTTTTAAAAAATCTATGTTTATTTGCCAAATAATTTAGATTTTGTGAAAAGTCCAATGGAAATGGCTTGGATCAGCTAGTCTTTCCATGAAAATTGATACCTCTTGAATTCAAAATTAAATTTGAAATGCTCTATAAAATTTTTACACTTCACAGAAGCCTTCCAATTTAATTTGACATTGGTTTATGTCCTTTTCTAGAGCAGTCTCAACCACTGTGCAGAGCACAATTTGCATAGCAAACTTTGATGCCATATCATTCATTATAATTGGAAGTAGTTCCGTGCAGCTGCTGCTTTTTCTGTTATTACATTCACTTATCAATGTTTTTAGTTGCTGCTGCATCCTAAATGCTAGAATTAGGTACAGGTAGAAACTCCTAGGAGGTATAAATAAATGTAGGTCTATACTATTACAATGGTCAAGGATATAGTTGACTAGAGATTCATTAATTAGATTACAAATAGACATTTAGAAGATTAAAGTGGCTAGTTTTAGTCTTGTTTATGCTTCTATTTCCAGTGATTTCAATATATTTTGTACTAGTCACCTCTTTGAAGCTTCTGCTTCGTGTCTGACGGTAAATTCCTTTGCAAATCTTCCTAGGCCACAGATCCATTATGTATCTTATCTGCAGGACAGTGCAAAAGTGAGCTTGGAAGATCTGAGCACAGTGTTGAGAATAGAATATGGTGGAAATGTCAGATGAGGTAGTTAAAATATGCTCATGCTGGCACAGTCTGTGATAAGGAAATCTGTCAAACAGCATCAAAAGTAGAGAGGGCAATACGACATTTATTCTATGGGGCGATATCAGTAAAAGAGCAAATGAGTATAAAAAAGCCATGGTAAGTTTAAAGGTCACCCTTAATCAGACTTGTGACATTCTGAAACAGTCTTCTAGTAAAAGAAGTTAGGGCAGGAATTGTAAGTGTTGCTGGAAAGAGCCTGAGAAATGTAATGAAGGGATACATAGCATGCTGGTTTTCTAGTATTGGAGGACTTGACATGAAAGGCTTCTCTCAGCCACACACTGTACCATTCAAACCTACATCCATCCATCTCTCCCTTTGTAGTCCTTATTTTCTATCTCTTTCCCTTTCCTCAGTTTTGCTGAGAAATTTGCTCCTGCTGTTATAATCTGACAATTCCACTACTGTGGCTCCTCATTGTGCAACTCAAAATACAGAGACCTGGACTCTGGTGTGCACCACACAAAAATATCAGTGAGCTTCCCTGTTGGATCATGCAGCCTGGATTGTCTCTCATGTATCAGTAATATCAAATCAAGTATCAACATCACAGGATGCAACAAGTTCTTTCCAAAGACAACAGCTGTATAACTTTTTTAATATCCACAAGCTGAAGATGTAATTCAGTTCTTGAAGAGAGTGAGAAAGGAAAAGATGGCACATAGTCACTTTCCCAGGGGAGAGGAAGAATAATGAATAAACTAATTTCAAGAGTTGTTGGCCACTGTGTTTAGAGGAAGTGATGCACCTTGAGAAAACATTTAAAGAGGAGTAAGATACTTTAGTAGAAATATTTTAGTGGGATAAATTAGAAATAGAAAATAGAATAAATTTTGGAAATCTTTTTAGAAGAAAGCGGAGATGCTGTGGGACAGTGGTTTATACTTTGAGAGAAAAATTTAGGTTATGTATTCTACTGCAAGAAACCTTCCAATACATTTTTTCTACTTAACAGGAGGCTTCAGGACATTGTGTAAAGATGAGAATTGCCTTAAGATACAGCTTGTGGCAAAGTGCTGCACATGTGATGGTCCTGAATAAGTAGATTCCCTGATTTCTTTGCCTGGATTTTCACCTGGGGCTTCACTGATCATAACTCCCTGTGTAATGCCAAGAAGCATAACATCTTCTGGACACTTGTTTCTGCATAACATTGACTTTTACTCTGAGAATTAGTCCAGGTGTAGCTGGACCAGACAGCCCTGATGGATAAACTGGCATTGTTATATTCCAGTGCAGATATTTGTGACATTTCCATTCCACTTTAAAAAAAAAAAAATTTAATGTTTTTCATTATAATTTCCAGAGGTGTTAATGTCACTCTCTTCTAGAAGAATCTCAACTTACTTTTTCCGTTATTTCTTTCTTTACAGTCTGTTCAGGAGGACAGTGCAATTTCTGCACTCTTTTGTACTGACAGGTTCGGTTGGGGTCCTGACACTGATGGTTAGAAAGAGACAAGTCTTCCTAGAGGCACAAAAAGTAGACTTATTAAAGAAAGCAATAGGGCAAAAGTCTGACATCTGTCCCTTAACATTTTTTATGAATTCGTAAGCGAGATTTCTGGCCTTAAAATTGCAATGTGCAAAGACACAACAGGAACTGATTTTATCTTTTCTTTAAATACCAATTTATTGTTAAGCTTCTTAGACATCCGGTTTCCACTGATGCACAGCTGCAAAGTTGTGAACTCTGTTGTAAGCGAACTCATGAAGACAAGAATAGTCAGTATCTTCATTTTTAAAGAAAAGAGAGAATTCCTGAATGCCCATAACTTAATACTGTCGACAAATAACTGTCCCAGTTAATAAAAGTGTAAATTAATGCTCCCTTTATAGTTTTGTTTAAAAAAACTGTTTTGTTGCTTTTGATCATAATTGTTCAGAAATCATTTATCTTCTTGAAATTCATGAGTCTGAAGGAATATAGAATGTGGTTGAAAGGCCCAATATATATCTGTTGTTCATGATTTGTTGCAATAAATAACTTACAGGCAGGTAAAATTCTGTAATCTTTTAACTTCTTGTAATAATAGTTTTCAAACCGATTTTTCAAACCACCCACCTCTAGGAAACATATATACACCCAAACTGGTCATATGACTGATGAAATGATTAAATATATACCTTGACAGGCTACACAGAATATTGTGCTCTGATTTGCAGACATGCTGAACACCCACAAATCTTCTGAAAATAGAGCTGCCAGTGAAGGGGGGCGGGGGTGGGGGGGACAATGTATGAAGTGAGAGACCTTGTAGTTTCACTGCATGTTTTTGTAATCTGGCCAGACTCTATTTAGTTCCCCAAAAGATTAAGAAATAAGTAACAATATCCTCCCAAGGCCAATAAAGCTGTTGATATAAAAAGAACTCTTATATGATCATGACTTCAAACTGACCTTCAGGTTTTCAGGCTACAAGAAGACTACCAGCATCTAGGACAGAGGGGGGCAATATAAGACCTAAAAATAAACCAAATTATTGATCTGTACATTTTCAGCAGTCTGATTCAGCTGACACACGATGCTGTTTACATCCTGCAATAACTCACATACACACAACATTTCAAGGCTGTTCATTTTGCATTCTGCATAATTTAGAAAATTCCGAATAAAGGGGAAACAATTATGATGCCTTCCAATTACACAGCAAGATATACATATAATAGTGAAATTAGGGGGTAAACAGGGCCAACAGTTCCTAGTTAATATATGGAAAGTTTAAATTTACTCTGAAGTGAGAATCTTCTTTTTCCTGTTATTTGTGAATTGACAAAGTTTATACAGGAATCGTTCCTTTTCTTTACAATAATACTTAGCACTCTCATGCAATAAAATTTCATATTTTATTGTCATTACATAATAAGGCTTTGTAATTGCTATAGATGTAATTATAAATATAGTATAAATGTGTGTAATTTCATTGTAATTCATAAGGTGTGACACTGTTAAACAAAGAAAAGCAAAGAAACGATGGTGAAAACTAGTAAAAGCACCTCAGTCCCAGTGTGGCCATTAAAACCTGTGCCAAAGTGTCATCACAAGTGGAAAGTAGTATCTTTTGCACCGGAGCAAATAATTATTCCAAGTGCATGGAAGCAGAAAATAAAACCCACTGTTTTGATCAGTTTCAGAAGAAAACTTACTATTTTCATTATAACTATTTGCTGTTGCACCAAGTTATAAAAATAAGATTCACAATAATTGTGAAAGAAGATATTCCTTCCTTACAGTAGAGCCTCTTCTTTTTGTGACAGCTAAATAGGTTCAGGCATCTGAACTGCTGCAGTGTTTTGAGAAGATTTCACAACATATGGTAGAAATGGAGCAGTCGGAAAGCCCAGCTGCTTTGCAGCATGTAACCTGGATGCATCCTTAATTAGTCCATGTCCTTCCCCCAAGATCTACTCTTCTGAAAAGGGGATTACCTGATTTTGCTGAGTTGGGAAAAAGTATCCACTGTCTTCTGTGATTTACAGTTTTGAGTAATCAATGCTTTGTGTGATCTCTTTGTTTTTACTGTCTTGATATTAACATGGAATTAAGCATATGACCTTTGTTAATATTAGATCATTTGCCAAAGCAACATTTCTCTTCTGATGCTAAGAAGTGGGAGAAAATACACTTTCAGACTGTATTGTAATTTGTTCTGATAATAAGGGATTTGGTGGAAGAACTAATACTCTACAAAGCAAGCAAAGCTTATTGAAACCAAGGTGCTGGCAGCATTTAGGCAAGTCATTTCTCTGGTCTAGTGCTATAAACACCCAAACTCCCACTTCATGGTGGATTGACCTTGGCAGTTTCTAAACTTGGTAGGTTACTCTGCTGAAACCAACAGTTTTGACACCCACCAAAACAGTCTCACCATGAACTGCAAGTCAAGCCCCACAAAGATCCACAGAGCTGTGAGATCCTCTGATGCATTTGGCATGCACAGTCTGGAATAATAGCTTTCACACATGCACTTAGAGTTGCCTTAAAACAGCTATGAAGGAAGTCATAGTCCCTCTTTCAGGTTACCTTAGAACCGTACAAAAATGTAGTGTGGAAGAGACCTCTAGAGGCCATCTAACCCAACCTCCTACACAAAACAGCACAGCTGCAAAGTTAGATCCGGGTCCAGTGGTTACCGTGTTAACTCAGGACAGTTTCTATCCTAAGGAGAGTGTAAGTATATATTTTCCCAGAGACAGATAGCAATAGCAGCTGACGTGGGGAAAGAGGAAAGGAAGACAGCAGAATGCTGTGGATCTCATGGGTCACAAAAACTGCTATTTTTCGAGAACACCGCTGGTGTAGCCAACATTCAGGACAACCTCTTAGAAAGAGGCAGTACTGGGTTGTAATTCAAGAGTAATTTGACTGTTACTCATCTTACATAAATGACCATCTGTTAAAAAAGCCACAAAAATAACCCTGGGCACCATGGACTCAGACTCAGGACTCCCTCCCTCTCTAAGTGCCCTTACCCTCAAATGGTCTGGATTCTGAACTCTGCTGTAGTGCCAGGCACCTCATATGTACTGTAGAACCAATGTTGGATCTAGCCACAAAATGCCATAACCTGGACAGGCAATATTTAACATTTATCTGAAATTATATAGTCACGCCTATTCAGAGTCATTTTCCTCGGGAAAAAATAGTGTGGTAAGAATTTAAATTCTTTTCTCTTTTAATGTACTGGTAGGTAGTACATACACTTTTGTGGGTAATCTAATGATCAATTTTTTCAAGGAAATTTGTACTCTCCCACACCTCACTAATGAAAGAAATTGATGAATAAACTGAATTTTAAAGACCAGAAAGTTCCTGCAATTTGCAGGTAGTATGATGGTGATTATAAAGCAGTTATGTTCTAACACTAATTATAAATCAGGTCCTTAAGCATATTAACAAGAAGTAGCAATAAGGTTATTATTCTTTTGGCTTGAGCAGGGGGGAGGGAAAAGGCATGTGGATTAGTTGTTTTTGATGTACTGGCAGCTGAAGAAAATATTTTCTAGTTAGGGTTTGATAGAGCTTAGCATTTTTTTCAAAGTAGTAGAAATAGTAAGAAAAAGCAAAGACCATTAACCCCAGTCAGCATAGTTGTTTGATGAATTCTGGATGCGCTCAAAATTAATAAGCCAAATGAGGAGGTCACTTTTCTCATCTATTACCTGTCATGTGTTAAAACTTGGATAATGCTTTCAGCTTGTAACTGGTTAACAGGATCAATAGAGAAGGGCAAACCCAGAATAGTTCAGAGTTAATGCTTTTACAAAAAAAAAAAAAAAAAAAAAAAAANTAAAAAAAAAAAAAAAAAGGAGGAAAAAAGGGCAGAGATGGGGGGAGAAGGGGCAGGGAATGGAGGAACACTCCTTAAATTATATTGAGATATCAATAAAATCACAGTAGGGGAAAAATCAGGGATCAGATGTATGAATTCAAAATCAAAGCTTCACTGAATTCCAAATATTATGTTTATGAAATAGATATACTTAATAGATAGTTATAGTTAAAAAATCTGGAAAAATGTATTTTCAAACCATTTATTGAGCTTTATGGGTGGTATTGGTGTTTCTGAACATAAAAGGAATGAGCATAGCACAACAAAAATCTCTAGGAAATATTTATTAAAAGTGGCTAGTTCAGGCCATGTTATGAACCAGTTTAAACACAGAAGAGTGAGGGAAACTAAGCTTCTGTGAATAGCACAGATCAGACACAGAGAGGTTTGAAATATACCCAAAAAACGTGATTAAAACCAGACAAGGCTAGATGTTGGTGCCATAAAAAAAAATGGTACGTTTTATTTAGTAGTAAAAGAGGCAAAGAGACAGAGAGAGGAAGAGAGAGAGAGAGGAAGAGAGAAAGACAGAAGGAGAGAAAGACAGAAAGACAGAATTGTGCATGGGAGGTGGGGGGATGGGGAGAGAGTGACAGGGGTTAGGTGGAAACGTTATCACCCTTCCCAGGGTCCCAACCATGTCTTGCTGTCCCCCTCCATCTCGTCTTGGTGGTGGTGACAGTCCTGCCCCTGCCGCCACTGGTGCATGAAAAGTATAGAATCTGACTGTCGAGTATACTACTACTAATAAATGAGAAACGCTTACTAAATGGGAAGAAAAGTTCTTCATTTCACAGCTTTCCATTTTTTTCTATTCTAAGTGTCCATCTTCTTTGAAAATGTTCTACTTTCTAAATTAATTCTATAAATTATGAAGAAACCTTTCTTTTGAAGCAAAAGAACTGCTGAATGATATGGGCTCACATTTGTAGCAGTTTGTTCTGTTCAAGGAAGTTTAGTTTCACTGGGTTTGTAGGTGAGTTACAAATGAAATACTGTAACCAAAACAGAATGGCACCTTTTGCTGCAGCTTAGTCTCTAATGATGTTAGTTGCTGGGTTTGGAACTGAGCAAAAAATCAGAGCCTGTTGCTTATGGCCATTTTGCAGACCTTGTTAGAGGTCAGTTGATTTATTTTGACAGATTTTGTTAGGATGGGATGCAGACTGTAGCCTCCTTACAGGTTTTCAAAAAAAGCTTGAAAAATAAGTTTTGTCTAGGATAGTTATTTCCAGATATATTGTGCTGTCTGTTTTATCACTTCTTTACACCCACAATATCCAGTAAGAAAAGGAAACTGCAGTTTGCACAGTGTGATAAATTAGTCAATATATCTAGAAAATAATGAACATTAAGGCTTACAGGCTTCTATTCTAGGCTTTTTTTTTTTTTTCCCACTTGAGCTTTCAGTGCCTGCAATAGCACCAAAAAGATTCCCTTATCTCCCTGGTTGTCACAGCTTAACCCCAGTTGGCAACTATAATACAGCAGCTGCTCAGGTCCTTCCTGCACCTTCAGTGGGATGGAGGGGAAAATCAGGAGTGACACTAATACTAATAGCAACTGTAAGCAAAAGGAGGGATGAAGAGAAAAAAGGAGAGACAGAGACACAGGGAAAGAAGACCCAAGAAAAACAAGCAATACAGTACAATTGCTCACTGCCTGCTGACTGATGCCACACACATTCCCACAATAAGTGCCACAATAAGTCCGTCTTCCAGGTAATCCCCCTCAGTTTATGGTCTGGGCATGACGTTCTGTGCTGTGGACTATCCATGTGGCCCAATTGTGTCAGCTCTCCTGGCCATGCTTCCTCCCAGCTTTTTGTGCACCTGCTCACTGAGAGAGCCTGGGAAACTGAAAAGTCCATGACTTAGGGTAAACATCACTTAGCAACCAACACATTAGTGTACTGTCAACGTTATTCCACCACTAAATCCAAAACAGAGCACTGTGTCAGCTACTAAGAAGAAAATAACTCTCTCGTAGCCAGAATCAGGACAGTGGTTAAAATCTTAAATAAAACTTCATGTTTTCTCCTAAACATGAGCTTCATTTAGCATAACACAGGTGAGGTAGACCTTCTCAAGGACTTACTTTTGTCTCACTGATTCTGTGCTATTTTTGTTTTGTTATTGTTTCTGTTGGGGATGCCAGAGTATTTAATGAAGAATCATCATGAAGACCATACCATGTCTTTCCACAATTCCTTAAAACTAAAATAAGTTTTTGCATTGTAAAGCAATGAAAGTGTCTAAAGAAAGATCCAGTTACTGGCTGAGCAAAGGCAAGTTTGTCTGCCCACTTCTCCATGGTCACAAATCCACTATGCCTAACCAGCATAAATTGAATGGGTGGCCCTAGAAATCTGTATCATGCTTTTATAGGTTGGTTTTACTAATGAAATATAATGTGTATCATCAGATTGTCTGCATCTATGTATGCAATCTCTTCCATTTATCCTTGCCAAATGGCTTTTTGGTTAAAATATTGATGGCCAAACTTTATAGAAGTTTAGGTAATGCACCTAACTTTTCTAAATGTGTGTCGAGAGAAGAACTTGGGCAACCTGGGCAGAATGCTAAGACTAAACATCTCCTTTAAGTGAACAAGGTTGGGATGTGCTCATTAGGCAAGGAGAGCCACAGGGAAGATAGTAATTTCTAAAGTAAGCTTTTCTCCCTACCAGAACAATTTCAATTGCAGTTCATACATTTTTAAACACTATGGGGTCTAATTACAAAATGCAGATTTTTAGCAACTAAAGTTTGCTTATTTTGCATATTATGAAAAAAAAATTACCATGAAACTGAAAGCTAAACTTAAATATTAAGATATGCATTAGGATCTTTTCTTCCTTTCTACTGTACTTCTGACAGTTATGTCAGTAAGTACTGTAATCACAGAACCAAACTGTGAATGCAGCTACTTCATTATCACTCCACACACTTCAGAAATTCTTGTAGCTATTATGCTTTTCTTTATCCAAAGTATTTAAAGCTAGAAAACCAGTCAAAATGTATAATAATGAAAAATACTTTTTTCAGAAATATTGTAAGGATGAGATAGATAACATCTACAAGGACAAAATCTACTTGTTTTATTGTCATGCTATGAACAGATGATAGAATTTTTTTTTGATTACTAACAACCACACAATAATTTAAGCCCTTGTAAGAAATTTGACCCTTGATATTTTGTTATAAAGGCTCCTCAGCAGCTTACTTTTGCCAGAAGAGCAATGAATAACTCACAAACTCACTAGAATGTTGAAGGATAGCATTTGCTGTCTTCTGAAATAATATCTCACAGTGAATTTTAAATTAAGAGGGTTACAAAACTTTTAATACGTGTTCAGTCTTTAGCTTTTGCTAAAAATAAAAGTTGATATCTTCCTTGCAAATATCTCCTTAATAATCTGTATATCCCTAATTTAAGTTAAATTAATTTAAGATCAGTAAGTGCTCTTAGTAAATCTGTGTGCTAAGTGTTTCTCTGACAATGCTTTATCCACCAATGTGAAAGTAATTGTATACTGTCTGGCAGGAAGAGGCTCCTGAAGTTTAAGATTAAATACCATTCCTTAATATTTTCATGGAAAATGAGTTATAAAAATACCTCCTCTCTTTTAATATCTTGCTTAATAAAAATTAATAATAGGTTAGAGATATTACATATATTCAATTTAGGTGAAAGTGTCTTGTGTGATGGTAATGTCTAATAAATATTATTTCCCTGAAATCTAAACAAATTTACTTAACAAACAGGAGACAAAGGCTGCTCTACTGTTTTAATCCCGGGACATGCATAACTTTGTTTAACCATTTGAAGATTTTGGGTTGCTGTGTATGCAAATATGTTTAGCTGAATAATATTTATATAATTATTTTATAACTTTATGAAAGCTCATCATTTCATGGCTTCAGCAAGGCACTTAGCACTTCCAGGAAGTCCCATTGCTCTCAAACGAACTTCATGTAGTGACAGATTGATATCTGGAACAAAAAAAATTAAAATACACTCAGATAAGATTTGAATTTTCAGGTTCCACCGCTAATAACAAAATTCTGTTTCAATATCTACCTAAAATTACACTTGATGAATATGTGGATGTAGTTAAAAAAACAAACAAACCCCAATACAAACAAAAGAAAAACCTTCTATGTAAGACCTCATTATTTTACTACAAACTGTCTCACAGAGAATGTTTTAGCATTCAGCATTATATACAAATAGTCATATTACATAATTTTAAGGCCTTTAATAAAAACAAAAGGAAAAGAAGGCCATTATTATTAATATTCCCCACCATTAGTATTTCAGGACATGTTCTTCAGTAGCTGTTCTTTGAAAGACATGTAAAAATATCTTTTACATGTAAAAATACCTTGCAATGCTGACACATGAAAGCCTTATATAATGCTGTATTTGCACCAAATCAAGAGCATTTCAGCTTTCTTTCAGTACTGGTGTTGTCTTCTTAATCGTTCATGTCTGCATAAGGAAGGCAATCATCAAGATCACTGATATATGGAAGTCCATTATAGTCTTTTGGGGAATTAGGTAATGTCTAGTATCAGAGAGGCAATGCTAACTTAATTTCCACTTGTTCATTAATACTCGTGTAATATTTATTTTCCCTTTGGTTTAGATTCAGAAATCTCCTTAGGAGGTCCAGTCTGTGGATGTCTCATGGTAATGGTATGAATGGGAAAGAAAAGGAAAGAGATGTACTTGCTAGTTATAGCTTGGCAGCTTCAACAGAACGAATGCACAGGACAAAAGACATACGGGAGAGTAACTTCAAGAGAAGACAGTTCCATAAAATCAATTATAAAAAAAATAATTTTAAAGCTGAAGCAATACTGCCTCATTCTGAGTGCACTATCATTCAGATTTAAGGTCAGGACAATAAGAGTCAACTACAAGAATATGGCTTTAGCTTACAAGTCTGATTCATGTTTCTCATTTCTTTTCCTTTACAAGTTTTTCCTGTCCAATTCTGTTATTAGCCTAGTTGATAAAGATCTGAAAATCAGTTCAAAACTACCTGTTAAAAGGAAGACATTCTATTATGTATTTGAATTAGATCTAAAGAGACAGATATTCCAAATTCCTTCCCTTTTTTCCACCAGCTACCATAGTGTTTACAATACAATTATCCTGGTTCAGTTGCTTCTTTACATTTTAATGTAATCTCATATTTTGGTGTTGAATATACTTTATACAATGAGTTTCTTAAATCATTTTTCATAGTAGATATTCAAGTCTCAAAGCATATGAAGAGCTGATGTGTTTCTAGATTTGCTATATCCTTCCTGGCTTAAGGAGTGATCATCCACTCAGTTCTCAGGGCTGTGTGCCTAGCACTGGACTACTACTGGAGTGAGTGCAGCAACACATCGACAAAATATTATTTTTTCATGTCATTTAATATTTCCTAGAAATAAATATTTCAACATTGTATTTGAACAGGTACCATCTTCCATAGTTTTATGCAAGATGTTTTATGGATGATATAAATGTTTATTTTGAAGTTCCTAAAGTAATTTGGGAATGTATTTATAGTTTGAACTTTATAAAATGTTTATGAAATTCTCTTAACATGAGAGGTGCTATGCAGTAGCTAACCTCATTAGTACAAGATTTACTTTAATTCATCTGTTGCAAAAGCAGCAGTGACAAAACAGTATTTAGTACTGAATATAACTACACCACTTAAATATACATACACTCCATATGAGGCACACTTGGTCACAAGACATAGAAAAGTGCTATCTAATTTATTAAGGTTTGCAAACATCAAACACCCATATCTACTCTCCACACAGCTATCTGTGTCCATCCACCTTAAGACTGTTGGGTTTCGCTCAAGTCCTTATACCTCTTTTGATATTTTGTCACCTGTAAAAATTGCTCTTTGTTTAAATTTTCTAGATGTGCTGTACTTCTGTCTGAGATGAAAGGTGTTACCTAGACTGTGAATATGTTACACATTCTTTGTATGAGTGTACATTAGTCACCTATCTGCTTTTTGTTTGGAAATATACAGCACAAAAAATATTGTGACTTCTTAGCAGATGTGAAAAAGGTCCAATATTTTCAGAATAACTTGCATATTGCATTTGGCCCATACAATTGCAATATGTTCATGGGATGAGTTCAGTGCTGCTTGGAAGCATCAGGCATGGTTCCTGGTTCTTTTCCATGTTCATGTGGTGTACATAGCTCTATAGTCACCTGAAGAGCCTTGGTGAAGCATGTAACAACCCTGCCCTACACATGCTCACATGAAATGGTGCCAGGAACCAGGAAGCCATACTGTTAATCCATGCAATGGCTTGACAGAAATATTTATTTAACAATTCATGGTGGCATTAATCATTTATTATTTCTGCTCTAATTAATTCATACACTATTATGCTTCTTTGTTTCTAGGTCTTTGGTTTTTACTGTGTGCATTTGCATTCTTTAATAAATTTAGAATGAAAATGCCTCTGAACAAAATTTATGAATATACATGTGATTGCAGTATGGGTCTCTCAGAGTCTCTTGAAACTACAGTTTGAATAGTAGAATCATAGAATGGCAGAATGGTGTGGGCTGGAAGAGGCCTTAAAGATTATCTCATTCCAATCTTCCTGCCATGGACAGGGCTACCTTCCACTGCTCCAAGTTGCTCAGGCCCCAACCAGCTTGGCTTTGAATACTCACAGGAATGAGACATCCACCACTTCTCTGAGCAACCTGTTCCAGTGACTCACCACCCTCACAGTAAAGAATACTTCCTAACATCTAATCTAAACCTGTCTTCTGTCACTTTAAAACCATTCCCCCTTGTCCTCTGACAAAAACCTCTCTGACTTTCTTGTAGGCCCTCTTTAGATATGGGAAGGTGCTATAAGTTCTCCTGATGCCCTTCTCTTCTCCAGGCTGAGCAACCCTAATCCAGTCTGTTTTTGTAAGAGAGATGCTCCAGCCCCCTCCTCATCTTTGTGGCCTCCCCTGGCTTTGCTCCAACAGGACCATGCCAATCTCATGCAAGGGGTCCCACAGCCAGATGCAGCACTCCAGGTTGGGTCTCATGAGAGTGGAATAGAGGGGGAAAATTACTTCCCTCGACCTGCTAGTCATACTTCTTTTGGTGCAGGAGAAGAGGACAAATATTTGTGTAAATTAATTTTAAAAAGTAAAAAGAATCAACTAAATTTAGGGAAGTAAGAATTATGGGAGCCCATTGCTGCTGCAAAGCAGCTTTTATGAAAGTTTTCTGCTCATAATCCTTTAGGATACTTTCAGTTGTAAATATTATTCTCTTTACTTGACAGAAATTAGAGACATTAAACAACAGTTTGCCTAAGATCACGGAGAAACTCAGTGATCACTGAGAAAGTGATAAAGTTTACTGAATCTTTGGTTTTTTAATTAGCTGTCACCTGATAGTCCCTCTGGTAAACCTCTGGTACCTACACATTCTTCTTTTGCTTAACAGAACAGCAGCCAATACATTTTCATTATCCTTAAATATATTTTCTTTCCATTTCCATGAACTACTGTTATCTTTGAGGAACTGAAAGCTACCAAACAGTGCAGAAACAAAAATCTAAAACAGTGCTAATTTATGACAGTTCTTGGATCTCACTCCATATTTTTCTGGGTGTCTGATATCGGCCCTTTTATAATAAATGCCACCTTGAACTTATGATCTTAGGAAGGGAGTGCATGAACCTAAGAAGTGTAGAAGGTGTTCACCAGCCCTGTTTTTCTGAAACAGTTCAAGCAAGATTCACAGAATCAAAAATGAGTTTGAATAAAGTCTTCTAACTTGCAGCGATGAGATAAACAGTGATGAGATAAACAGGAACACAGAAAAGTTGAATTTTATATCAGAGTTCTTTACTCAAAGGCAAAACATAGTAAAGTTTATTTTACCTTGAAATGTTCTCATTTTAAATAGATTAAATCTTATCAACTAATACTGCTTGTAAAGCACACCAGTTATACATTCCTGCTTTCCTGGGGAAAGCCAGAGTGAGGTGGTGTTTAATCGAGATTGAATACTCATAATTTTTCTTGAGAGAAACCAATGCAGCTGGTATGAATTTTTCTGTTTAGTATTATGGTCTTCTTTTTAGTAAGATGCAAGCTTGGCTTTTTCATTATGTCTTGTCCCAAGGTTCAAAGATATCTTAACACTGCAATACTTCAGTCTTGTCCTAATCACATTTCTTTCTCTTAAAAATGTTTCATTCCCTTAGCTATCTCTTTTACAACCCAAAGTATGAGTTTTACTGCCCAGAAGAGATAAGTTAATACATTTTCTTTTTACTAACAGTGAATGTGATGACATTGGTTTTAAGTGGAAATATTAAAAGTCTTCTGAGTGAATTTCTAAGCAGACTGAAGTCTTCCATCTACCCAAGATGGCCAAAATTGGCCAATGTTAGTACCCAATTTTGCAAGGATGTTACAAAACAAGAAAAAGGAGAAATTCATCTCATATTCAATCAGTCGTTACTGAAACTGCCAACATAGAATGTGTTTTGTCTTTTTTGTGTGTGTGCAATAGTGATTTTTTTATTTGACAAATGAAGTCACATCTTTCTAAAGATGCAACAAACAAAATAGTTATATGTTTGTTTGTTTTCACTTCTCATTGCATGGGAGTAAGCAATGCAGAAATGTAAAGTTCTATATAACATTATGAATATGAAACTCACAACGATCAGTTCAGCCTCTACTATGTTGTGTGTCTAAGAAACTATCGCCAAAAAAAGTTGGATGCATTTCTGCTATGATCACTTTCATACTGCTCTTCCCTCATTTTGTCCAATTGTTGGGGGTTTTAAGTCCAGTTTTGTATAACTCAGTTTAAACCAATTTAGAAATAAATGTAACTAAAATTAGATTAGGAGTCAGATTTCAGGGGAATTAGTCCAATTGACATTAAGCGTTGCTCTGAAATGAAGCACAGTGTCTGGAATTTGCAAATTACAGAGAGAAACATGTAGTAAGCTTTACTGTCCTTGTTGCCTAATCCATTTTCTTCATTGTCTGAAAATCCAGCAGGAGAACAGTGATATAAATTTTACAAATGGCAGTTCACTTGGCACATATACTCACTGTTCTCAAATACTAAGAAAACATTTCTTGTCAACTCATCAGGTGGGGGACTAAAAATATTAAGAGACTAAGCAATGCTTCAGCTTGCTGTCAGCTAATGTGTTTAATGTATAAAAAAATAGCCAGCACCATTAGTTAAGTGCAAGTCTTAGTTACAATGCAAAAAAATGATGAACAGTCTCTACCACCAGCTCAGCACGGTGCTTAGTGACTGCTTGAAGCTAGCACATATTCTTTTGGATGACTTAATCACTTCTTCAAGTTCAAAGAAGAGTGCTTATAAACCCTCATGTTCTCACAACATTTTCAGAGTAGAATTTGACTGAATAAGATTAGTGCTACTTAGACTACTAAGGATAGGATCGAAGATTTTTACAACAATTAAAGTTTCTGTCAGAAATTTAAACAGAAAAGAGTGTGCTGACCCTTAGAATTTTATAAGATTATGTTTGCAGAGCATGGATTCCCTCAGTCTTGAACAAGCTGAAATCTCAAGTCCCAAAGTACTAACTGTAAAAAGAAAGCCAACAAAAGCAGACAATATCACTGAAAGGTATATCCCCTTTCAACCATCATTTAATTTGAGTAGAATTATTCATTTTAATAGCTTTTGAAATTATTTATTTTTTAAAAAAGAATTGGTTTTAAATAGCAGAAGAATAAGAAATAAGCAGAAGTAGCTGGTGGAAAAAGGGTATAAGATTTCATGAACATGAATATTGCCCAAATGGGTAATAACTGAAGGTTGTCACCATCTGATGCTTGTTCACTGATCTATGTAAAATGAAGTGGTGTTCTGACTCCCATAGGATTTGGAGATCATTTGCAGTGCAGAAGGCAATAATTAGCATCATTGTTGACAGTCCCAAACACTGAATAGAGACAAAATATAATTTACTTTTTTTATCCTTAAAGATTTTGTTCCTTCATGTCAGAGTTCAGTCAGACTGAAAGAGCAGCCAAAGGAAATTTGCTTTATCTGGTGCACACACAATGCTTGCTCTTTGCAACAAAGCAAACACTTCAGCTTCCAGAGCCAGCAAATTAGCAGTGCTTACAAACATAATCCTACCACATAAAATTGAAATCCAACTTAGATAACTCCAGAAGATAACAAATCCATACTTATAAAAGAATAATAAGCTGTAGGCATTGACAAAAGTAGAAGTGGAGGAAAAGGCAATACTCCTGTGGTATCCTTTGTTACACCTTTAGCTGAGCTAGAGTTATAGCCCAGTGAAATTCATCTGTGCATGGAAGTTTTTCACACTACAAAACTCAGAGTGTAGATAGTTGTCAAGGACTCTAACAGATCTTTCTCTAACTTTTTTTTATTTTTGGTCACCTACACTTTCTAATGAGAGTAAACTTGCATTCTTTTGTAGGGAATGTAAGCCAATGATAATAGATTTGCTTTGGGAGGAAAACACTACATCACTGCAAGAAAAGTCATTCACTGGCCCTGAGTAGGCTGGCAAGGTTATCATGTGGTGGATAAATGAATCTCATGACATGCTTAATAATGCAGATTTTATGGATATAAGATGTGCCTCAATGTTTGCTATAGGGGACAAGAATCAACCTACTATGCAAAATTGTCAATGAATTTATTGGACTTGGAAGACACCACGAATTTCATAGAAATTTAGTTTGCCAAAACACTAAGCATTTGAAGCTTAATCCTCAAAACTATAATGAAGTACTTTTTGTCCTGTATATGCTATGTTTGCTGGAAGCTGGAGTGGAAAAACTGATAATTGATGTGGTATATTTTTTATTCTAGGTTCTATCCTTAGGGGCCGATGTTCTACCAGAATATAAACTGCAGACACCTCGCATCAACAAGTTTACTATATTGCACTATAGTCCTTTCAAAGCCGTCTGGGACTGGCTCATTTTGTTGCTGGTCATATACACCGCCATATTCACCCCTTACTCTGCTGCCTTCCTTCTGAATGACAGTGAGGATCGGAAGAGGAGAGAGTGTGGATATTCCTGCAGCCCACTGAATGTTGTAGATTTAATTGTGGATATTATGTTTATCATTGACATTCTAATAAACTTCCGAACAACATATGTAAACCAGAATGAAGAAGTGGTAAGTGATCCAGCAAAAATAGCAATTCACTACTTCAAAGGCTGGTTCCTAATTGACATGGTTGCTGCAATACCTTTTGACCTGCTGATTTTTGGCTCTGGCTCTGAAGAGGTAAGCTTAAATGAATAAGAAATCTTAAATCTTAATTTATTACTTCACTTCTGTGTATCCTAAAGTATTTTTTACTTGTCATTTAATAGGCTGCTTCGTATGTCCATCCCATCTTTTAAAGTTAAGCTAAAACCTTCCTTTTAGAATAATGTACAATATTGGCTTCCATTGATAAGAGAAAACATTGAATGTTTCAGCTACTATTTTTCATTTATACCATATTTGATGCTGTCTTTAGAAATAATTAATATATTGTGTATGATGACTTCGTCAAATGGTTTTATATAAGAACTGCTGCTTTGATTTACCACTAACTTTTTAAAAACTTCCCATGATGCATGTAAGTGCTGTGTTGGCATTGCATCATTATAATTATTTTCCTCTGTCCAAAATGTTTAGATCAGACATCTACTTAGCAGAAAACAGATTAGTTGTAGCATAAACTATGCTAGTTATCAAAGAGATATGGCTGCTGTCAATTTTATCAAGAATATAGACTATCAAAAGAAGGAAAAAAATATTACCTTGACAGGCATGACCTATCTACACAATACAGTAACTAACTGTTCAATATATGCATCCAAAACTGGCCCAAAGATATAGAAAATATATGCTATATTCTGGATTCCTGACCCAGTTCTTCCAAATAATTTTATTTCATTTAAGAAGGGATTAAAATCATAATTTTTTTTCTGAAAAGTAGAGAATTGGGTTTGATTTTTCTGTGATGCACAGAGTGCATAAGTTTTTAATTAAAAAAGCAGCAAACCAAGCAAAAGGTAAATGAGAAGTCTAGAGAAACATGACATAAAACCATGCATTAAAAATAAATGTAATTAAGGAAAGCATTAAGAAAAGACAGAGTATAAATGACAGAAGGAACATATTAACAGTTCTCTTACCAGAAGAGAACTTTTTTATTCAGAAGGTGACTAAAAGGCCCAGAGATTTAAGAGAAAACCTGATCACCTTTTTCATTCATTATCTGTGGCAGGTGCCCATCTTTTTGCAGATAACTTTTTCAGTGGTTTTGAAAGCACAGATACATGAAAGAACAAACATTTGCATAATGACATTACTTCTAACTCAGACTACAACATTCCCCTTCAGGCATGGTCTGCATCCCTTTCTGATCATTGATCACTTGTCATTGCCAAAAATTATTTTCAGTGATTAGAAGTGTGGAACATAAAGGATTACAACAGGGATCAATTCCAAAGTTCATTGAAGGAGTGCCCCTGAACATCATTCTTCCACATATCCCCTGTTAAAGTCTCAGGCGCTAAAGTCATGCTAAATGAATAACTTTAATATAAGATAAAGTTACAGATTACAGCAACAAACAAGTGCATTCTTGCAGACGAGCAGACAAATATAAAAATGTAGAAGTTGAAACATAAATTATTGGACCATGCAATGACTTTTTCACTATTGTAGGTATAAGTAAGTTGATTCTTTATTCCCTCAAAATCTAGTAATTGACCAGTTTCTCTATCTGGAGAAACTGGTTTGTTTATGTAAGCAGCAATGATGCTATAGATTATGTTCCATTCATCATGCTATCATAGCTTCTCTCTCTCATTCATGGTATCGAATATGTCACTCACTTTTCCAAGCTGCTACTTACTGCAGTTTTTCTTCCTACATCGCTAAGTATAATATTTCACCAATGATCCCTTTTTCATAGTTTAGCAAGAAGAGGCAAATGTAAAACTGACAGAATGGAGCGTTTTCTATTTAATAGAATTTTTTCAGTCATAAGGGTTATCTTTTTTATGAAATGGTTCTTTTTTGTTATCTAGAGATTTTTCAAAGAAGATCCCCAATGAAAAATTGTATTGAATAGTCTTTTTATTAAACACCATAAGCTCTAAAGGGAGCTCCATGTGTGCTTATGCAGCTTTAAAGCACTTTGATATCAAATGGAGTGTTGAAAGGGCAGGAGATAATAATCCAAATACCACATACAGCACTATCGAAATGCTTCTATTTGAGACGTACTTTTTCAACCATAAGAAAGCAAGACTCAGACCGTTAACTTTTCAATTTCTAAAATAGGGAAATAATGTAATTTCAAATTATTTTTTTCTGCTTAATGAGACTCAAAATGATGATGGCTGGTAGTAAATAACTCTCTCTTTTTTGTCTGTGTGTTGTAAGAGTTAGGTGGTTCCCTAATACATGGGAAGATAAAAGTAGTGAGTAGATGGAGAGGAAAGAAGAGAAATTAAAAGATTCTGATGTGATTGTTCAGCTACTCTTGAACTTGTACTCCAGCAGATAGGTATGATGAACACAGAGAAGCAAGCAATCCAGAGAAGAGAGCAGCATCTATCAGATTGCTATTTGCAGACATTTATTGTTGGCACCAGATGGGGTAAAGTAACTGATAGAGTAGAACCCCTGCCTCCTTGAGTGTTGTGCTGATCAAAGTATTCCAGCACACCAACAAGATTACATTACATGGGATGTAGTTGAGAAACCAAGAACTTCTGTCCCTGGCCAAGTGACACATGGGGTATGTACTGTTGCTATGGGAAGGCTACATCTAATGCCGAGAAGTGGGCAGCATGTGAGGCACATCAAAACTTGTGGACCATCCTTTTCACCTCTACTGCTGGCTCTGTCTTAGTGTTAAAGCCTCTCCACTGTATTAAGAAAGATGCTTAAACATATCTAACATATCTCATTCATGCTGATTTTACCCTTGAAGACATGAAGTTTTCTTATGTTATCTATCTTCTGCATACTCCAGAGCTCAAACTGATGTACCTAAGTATAGGATTGACACTGAGGATGAATAATATTAGCAAGTTTTATCTTAAGAATGGAGTGGAACAGTGTTGACGTATTGTAGATTCACAATCGACAATTTGATCTATTTAAGGGGCACTGTAAGACCATGCAGTCTCTTGCATGATGTAGAGATATGACTACATCTGTAATAGAATGTTTCAGACACCCCAATAAAAACAAATCTTAAGGGACCATAAATATTTAAGCCTGATCTACCTGAAATGGGTTCTTCTACTTTTTGTGTTGATTCCCCAAAATAATGGAATTTGTAGTGGTTTATTTGTGCTCACTATTCATGAGAATAATTTGCTACCAGAGAAAATTAATTTCTATCCTATTTTTACAGACAACTACATTAATAGGCCTTCTGAAGACAGCTAGACTGCTGCGTTTGGTGAGGGTAGCACGGAAACTGGACAGATACTCCGAATATGGTGCTGCAGTTCTGATGCTCCTCATGTGCATATTTGCACTAATTGCGCACTGGCTTGCTTGCATTTGGTATGCCATTGGAAATGTAGAAAGACCTTACTTGGCTCACAAGATTGGCTGGCTGGATTCTTTAGGAGAACAACTAGGAAAACATTATAATAAGAGTGATGCAAGCTCTGGACCATCTATCAAGGACAAATATGTTACAGCACTTTATTTTACCTTCAGCAGTCTGACAAGTGTAGGATTTGGAAATGTGTCTCCAAACACCAACTCAGAGAAAATCTTTTCCATCTGTGTCATGTTGATTGGCTGTAAGTAATTTTATCGTGGATTTTAATCTTTTTTTTTTTTCTCTCTCTCTCTGTGTTTGAGCAAATGGCTTAACATTCTTAACTAATAAGATTATGAGCATGCAGCCGGAAGGGAAAATTCCTAGGGAAAGGAACGTTGTATGCAAAAATATGTTGTGACTCATTCAGTGTCAGGAAGTAATCAAGTTGCTTAACTACTCAAAATCTGTTATCCAAACTGTCAGAATATTTGTGTTGTATACCAGTGTCTGTAAGCAAATCCTGTATAAGGTAAGAAGGTGAGTTTGGAGTGAATTTAGGAAATTGTAGGCCATCATATTTGGACATTTATAATTATATTTAATTTTTCTATTTAAAACTAAACCTATAAGCGTATACATACCTTTTTAACTCTTCCCTTTGTTCTTAACTTTTACTTAGCCGTACTCATCTGCAAAGCCCAATGCTGTGACTTAAGTAAGTTTTGTTTCTCTTTAATGCAGCATTAATGTACGCTAGCATTTTTGGAAACGTGTCTGCAATAATCCAAAGACTGTACTCGGGAACTGCACGGTACCACATGCAGATGCTGCGAGTGAAGGAGTTCATACGCTTCCATCAGATCCCCAACCCTCTGCGGCAGCGACTGGAGGAATACTTCCAGCATGCGTGGACATACACCAATGGCATTGACATGAACATGGTATGTTCTTCTGTTTTATAGGCAGAGATGCTGAGGAATAGATAAATGCATAAGAAAGTAGAAAAAGACTGTAAGTCTTTAGCATTTATAAGCTGTAAACGTACAAGCTTAAGAGGGTGGATCTATATCTCAGCTGCTGACAATCAAGCCACTCACTACATGTTTGGCATACGAGATTTCACTGCCTAGGTTATTGCCAGGTATATCAGAAATCTGAATTCTCACTGTGTACAGGAAACCTCAACAACTGCAGGTGACTTCTGTAAGCTTAAATAGAGAAAAAAAGTCATAGGTTTCTTACTTCAAATAGATATGTCCCAGAATTTTATTTGTTCTTTGGCCTAATTTTCCACCTCCAGTATCAAACAAGTGCAGTACCTGTGTTGATATCTACAGAGTTACTCTTCTATAAAACCTGTGGAGATCAATGCTTTTCCAGAATCCTTCCAGGTAATCTAGAACAGGTATATTGGGAGTGGGTTGAAGAGTGGAGCAGGCAGGTTTAGCTGCTCTTTTCAAAGGGAAATATTTGAATCACATGATAGTCTGAAAAGTACTTCACTTGCATTCGTAACCACGTAATTCTGCACTGAAAATCAACACAGTACTACTAACCATTTAGCCATCCACAGAAACTCATTCCTAGGAACTGACGAGGAATAACACCCATATTTTCTGGTTTTGATTAAAAAAGCCCCTATAATCTCTCCTTCTATAAATACATGACTAGCTAAAAAGGAATAACAATCTGCTAGAGAGCAAAAGTAAGCATCTATGTCTCTGTCTTATTTTCTGGAGTTAGAAACATTTTTTCTGAAAAGTCAACATTATTTTGGAGACACTGAGGGCATTGTACATCTTAAGAACCTGTGAATCTGTGTCTCTCTAGGAATGCTTTCCAGAGTTATTCAGAGATGGAGATTAGAAACTGCAGAGCTCTTCAGAAAGCTGTAAAGAACAAGAAAATCTATACACTTTTGTAACAATTTAACTAGAAATTAATTTCCAATGTTCATACAGCTTTCATGTAGTATCTATACATGCACTTCTGAATGACTCTAAATGCAGAGTACTACATTTTTATGCAGTAAACAGAAACAATTGTCTTGATAAAAAATCTTTTATAAAGGTGAATCACTGACAGTTTGACTTTATGGTTACCATTAAGTAAAGCAGATCTTAAAAATATGATAGAAAATTAATATATTTGGCTTCACCTGCCACTTCCGTGTGTCCCTTCCAGAGGGATAATCTGTCCAGGGCAGGACAAGGACAATTGTATAAACCTCTGCTGGGGATTACTGCAGAGGAAGGCAGCATCAGTAGCTTCATCCTGTGTGGCACTGAATAGCCCTAATTCCTCCTGATGGCAATGGAATTGTGAGGTACTCAGCACTTTGCAGGATCAGGCCCTTAAGCTGCAGGTGTGTTCAACCTAAGCCTAAAGTAGTTCACTGAATTATTGAATTATTTCTGAAGATATTACAAAATCATATATGCCTTAACTAATTCATTACCACTAATGGATGTACTAAAAACACCTGGTTCACATGAAATAGTAATTATTACTGGAGGCTGTCATGTGAAAACTTGCAAAATTCGGAAACTGGTGTATGGAAATTAGTCTTGGATTTGTCATTAATGTGAAATAACAACTACATGGATTAAATAGCCTGGATTCTGCAATATGATTGTGAGGCAGTATGGAGGATTTGTTTTAAATAAAGTGTGGAAAAACCCTCAATATAGTATCTTGTTTTGTTGTATTTTATTCCTTATTCTGTTCACAGTTCTATCCCTCAAGTTCTGTGTCAATCACTTTATTTCCTTTAAGAGTTTGAATATGTTACACTTAGTACAAGGATAATATAAGAATTGTGTGATTTACGTTGTACTTATGAAAGATTTATCTCTTTCCTGTCTGCTTCACACCTAAATACATGGAATAACACCACCCACTGGTAAGAGCAGGAGGTATTTATATCAAATTTAATTCCAGTATAAAGTGTGGAGAATATCCATGTTATCTGTTGGGTTTAGAGCTTGTTCAATGCTTTCTAATTTTAATAGTAACTTTTTGCATGATGAAGGATAGATAGCAAAGGGAAATAATCCAAGTAGAATCAGATGTGGGGCAAAATGGTTACTAAAAATTTGACATTAAAAAATGCTTATCTAACCATGTTTGTCAATCACTGTTTTACCCCACAACTCAAGTCATGCTTCTCTGCCCAAAAAAGGTCATGTGCATATTGGTTTGCATTAAATAGTTGCTCTGTAGGAATGTCACTGACAAAGTTGTCATGCTGCTGATCATTCTGCATTTTCCTTTGTGTGAATGCTCTTGGTTTAAACCATATATGCATGTTAACACACGCACCAATGAAGTTTTCTTGGCTATTAGCCATGTGCATATGAGTTGGACTTGCATGCGTTTTTTTACTTAATTTTGCATGAAATATTTGCATTTACAGAACAAAGGACTAATATTGTCCTCAGACAAATGTGTTTGACTCCTGTCCATGTTTACTTGGAGTTTTTTGCGAATTCTGAAGGCAAAATTTCATCCAATATCTTTTTTTCTTCATTTCATGACTGAACGCTGAAAAAAAATGTAGTCCTCTTTCTCCTTTGAAATATGAAATGGAAAATAATTTACATTTTATATATATATATGTACATGCAACATATACACACACATCCTCATATATATATATATAAATAACATAGAGAATGTATTTCAAAAGATGCTTTAAATTATTCTCAGTAATATATTTAAGAATCCAGGTAAAGCAGAGAATAAAGCATAAAAAAAATAGATTAAACAGAAACTCTTTTAATCTCAGGAGTAATAGTGCACTAAGACTAAACTTGATTTTCTAAACAAAATTCTACCCCTTAGATTGCAATCCAGAAGATAATACTTTATCAACTGCTTATTTGAAATGGTTAAACTTAAAATTAGCTTTAGAGACCTGCAAGTTAAATATGCTGAGACCTTGATTATTTGTTCATTTGCTCCCTTCTGCTCCATTTCTACATATTTGTTATTATATTCCATTACATAATCTATTTTGGTTAAAAACAGTTCCACATAATTATGCATGGACTGGATAAACAGGATTTGGGATTTATTTTAAGCTGGATAAAAATCTTGAGTCTATAGAATAAGCATAATTTAAATCATGTCCCTGTGGTATACACTGCCAAAGTCAAATTACAAATAAAAAGTTTACGTTGCATATTTTTTCATGAAAGATGTCACAAGTCCCAAAGATTCCAATTCTTGTAATATTTTGACTATTCTGTTCTGGTTTTCCTAAATTCTTTTTGCCTTCTTTGTCCTCTTTCATTCCTCTGTTATCAGTCCAGCACTGATAATAGCATGCCTATGATGCTTACCCTAAAAAGAGTAGTTATTTAGTGTTTGAGATTTTTTTTTAAGTTATGCATGTATTTTTTACAATCCCGTCCCACCCTTTCTTTCCATGGATCTTCTGTGCATCTGAATAGCTTTATTAGTTTATTTTACATTTGGAAAGAGTTCGAAGATGTAACTAAGTGGGACAAGCTGAAAAGAGTTTAGCCCAATGTAAACATTAATTACAATTTTGGATATGGGACAGACATATTTTTATTTGGGGTTTTGCCAATAGTGTGAAAGGGGAGAGCAAGTCAGAATTTTTATAAATGAATGTATGATTTCTCCTGCAAGCACCCAAGCAAATGGTTAATTTTACAGTTGTGATAACTGTCTTGGTCACTGTGGTCATGGAAGTATGGTAGAGCACACATCTATCTTGAACCAGTAATTCTATAGCAGTAAATAAAGGGCAGGTTCACCATTGCCCTGAACAGGCTTCTTTTGTAAAAAATTGGCCGCTGATACCTGGTTGACATCACTACATTTTTTATTCTTGCTTTTCCTCCCATTGTGATCACTTCTTACAACAAAACCAGTTTTATCAATAGAACCAGTGCCACTGATATATTTGAAGCAGAGGACTAGAAAAGTAAATTAAAATTTCAAAAACAGCAAGGAGAAATTCTTTGTACCATCAAAAGGCTAATGCAAATTAGATGTGTTTGGAATGAAACATAGCAGTAAATTGCTAAACTGAGGGAATATGTACTCATGTTGGAACTTGGTACTGCTGTTTGCCTATATGTCAGAACAGAAATCATGACATATAAACCAGCCAGGAAGTACCTTAAACCTGTTCTTTCATTTTTTTAAAAAGACAACTTAAAAATGTGATTGCCTAAATTGAATTGAGTTGTAGAAAATAAGACCCCATACAGAAAAAATAATTTCAAGAACGTCCATCTATTTCTAAATGATCCTTTATCAGTTTCTGAGTGCATTGTATTTTGTGGTCTAAAATCTTAAAAACAAGAGCAATACATTTTTCAACAATTATATGTTTTGAAATATGCAGATCTGATCAATCTTCAGTTCTTACAGACCTAAAACTTTTCTCTTGGTAAGGGAGTCAACAGTTGAAGAAACTGAAATTATTTTCTGTCTTTCTTGTTCATCAATGTATTGTATCTCAGAGATCACTTTTCCAATGTACTCAGAAACTGTAATAAGACTGTAGAGAAACAGTCCACTGCAGCTTCACTAACTCCAGCATAAAAATGTCACACATCTGTGTTGTGTCAATGACTGAAAACAAAAGACCCTGTTCTTGGTAAGGTTGTCAGGCTTCAATCTCATTGAAAGGTGAATTAGCTCATTATCACATACTGCTTCTCTCTCAACTCTTGAAAGGAAACATACTGAACATTAAAAAAAAATCATTCTGTGCAAAGAAGAGGATTCTTCAGGTGTATTCTTTCTTCTGTGTGGAACCCAAGAGCTTCTGGAGCAGAATTATTGCCACCTGTGACCTTGTTCTTTCTTTTCTAAACACTGAAAGCCCTTGGAAATGTTTCAACCTTCTACTTATAGAAATACCTAATTTCTGTAATTATTTATCACAGAAATATTGAATAGTAAATTCAAAATTCTTTCTTAAAATAAAATCGCTGTATTACAGAAATGTTTAGCCTAGATGATGTTATTAAAATGCAAGAGTCAAATGTTTGACAGAACTAAATCCCACACTATTCTTCATTAGAGGAAACAGTTACTGGGGGACAGAAATCCTAATTCAAAATCTAAGCGGCGCAATTTGTGCAGCTAAAGAGTCTCAGGTGAGCCTTAAAATTAGGTGGCTGGCAAAAAGATAAAAATTAAATACATAGGTTATTTCACCCAATATATGAATTAATATTAATTTATTTCACTCATTCTTTCTGAACAAACTAAAACAAAAGGTTAATTTTTAATATAAAGTTCAAATTTTAATATTCATATATTTTGAGAACTTTATTCAGCATTTAGTGATGCCAATGTCAACATAGCCTGAGATCTCTCTTATGCATGTGAGAAGCAAATAGATATTAAGTATGTGTGGTCATGACGGAAAGTGAATTTGCTCCTGCCTCTTTGTACCTTCAGCTGCTCAAAATTTTTGCTGTGTTAATTTTTTATATGGATCAATTTCTCAAACCATTTCACAGGAAGAAATCAAGACAAGGCAGGAATAAACAGATAAAGTGGAGACAGACCAGAATCCTCTTTCAGTTTATGCCATCTTAAATTCTCAGATGAACATGGGAGTCACCCCTTATCTTTCCCTCTGTATGCTGGTCACCTGCCGCTCATAAACAACTCTGACTGGTTCTAGGACAAGAAAGCCTTAGTCACTAGTTTCAACATACCTCAAACACAGCACAACACACAAGAGCCCTCTTGTGCTCTCTTCAGCTGCTGCTTGGTATTTAATGATCCCACCTATATTTCAGCAGAGAAAATGTACAACAGAAAATTAGATGCAGAATTAGAGGGGTATCTTTGGTTGTAAGGCTCCAAGCACTGGAGAATCTCTCAGACTGAGAGAGCTAGGACTGTTCAGCCAGATGGGAGAAATGAAGGCTTACAGAGGATCTCATCAATGTGAACAAATGCCTGAAGGGAGGGTGTAAAGAAGGTGGAACAAATTTTCAGTGGTGTCCAGTGACAGGACCAGAGGTAATGGGCAGACACTGAAACTGGAGGCTTCAAACATACACCAGGAAACACATTTTTACTGTGAAGATAACTGAGCACTGGTAGAAGTTGTCCAGAGAAGTTGTGGCATCTCTGCCCTGGGAGATATTTGAAAGCCATCTGCACATCTCCCTGGCCACCAGCTCTAGGTAGACCTCCTTGAGCAGGGAGGATGGACCAGATGATCTCTCAACAAGATCATTTCCAACCTCGATCATTCTGTGGTTTTGTTGGTATGGAATGTAGTAATTCCATGCTTAATGAAAATTATTGTAGTTTATATCTTGGTTTGCTTCAGGTTAGATACTTTCTAAATATCTTCTTTGAGACATATGTTGATACCTGTTCCAAAACTGAGGATAGAAAAATCTAAAAATTGTCAGGAATTTTATAACTTATCCAAAAACCCAAGGTTATCTTTGCCCCAAACATTTGCTTGTTGCCTGAGATTAGGGCATAAAGATGTGTCAAAGTCTGTTGTCACAAATGTGCCTGATAAATGTGTGAGTGATACCTTGCTGTCATCTTGAGAATAGAAATTAATGAAGCTGGACTCCCTCTCCTCATAAAAAGATCACATTTTCAAGGCAGTGTGATTCATATCCCTACTATCCTGACGAAACCTCAACCTCTTCTTCCATGTACAATGTTTTACACCTCTTTGGATGACATTATCCTCCTCTGTAAGCATGCCACATAGATAAACCAACGTTATCTGATGTGGAGTAAGTTTTATTCCAAACAGGAAGAGATAACTGAACCTGGACTTGACAACTGTCAGTGACAGACAACTGGAGCCTGTGATCACACCATCTTAACTGATTTTCCTTTACTTTACTTTTTTCTTTTTCAAGGGGGGAGGGCTAAAGCTGATTTTACATCGTTACACATCTTTTTAAAAATATTTGTGTATATTTTCTGAATTATGCATGAGTTCTGATTCTAACCATGAGAATCCAAGATTTTTCTCACCAGGTTCTTGTGAAATTACAATTGAGGAGATATTGTGCGTAACAGTAGAAGTATTTTAGGAAAGAATGGGAAAATTTAAATTCCAATCTGTATTTAAATGGTTTATTAGTTTTGGATTTTTCATTGATAATAATGTTATTAAAGAGCAATTATAGTTTTATAATTGTCTTTTTTTTATTTTGAAGACTGCATGGATGATTTTCTATTATTTACTATAGGCAGTGTGTGTACAAATTTGATGTTGATGTTGATTCTCACATTATAATAATTTTCAATACAATTTCAGTAATGAAAATCAGAATATGAGAATGAATGTAACAAATATTTGAGAGTTTGGGTTGGCAAAATTTTATCTGTACTGCACAGCATAAAACTTAATCTGGAAACATCAAATTCTGTATTGTGTCACCTACTGGACTTAGATTAAACACCTCACTACACACAATGTGTGCGATATGGTAAGCTCTTTTTTGTAATGTAGGTTTTGCCAGTGTTTTAACAAATTTATCTTCAAATCAGCTTCTTTCTTGTATTTCTAAGCTTGTATTAATGGAGTAATCTCCATTGGAAACCAATGTTACTTGGTCTTCCTTTCGGGTATTTTAAAATGGTGGTATTAAAAAGTAGATGTCTTTCCTCTCTGATGTATAAATCTACTTTAGAGTGTAAGCTCCATGGAGCAGGGACTTTTCAGTCACAGATGCTTGAAAAGAGGCTGGTACTTTCAGATGTTATTGGCATTTAAATAACTATTAACTGATATGCAATGATTTTAGAACAGTTTCATGATAATTATAAATTAATTATAAAAAATAATTGTTTCTATAAGGGAATATCCAAAGTATCTTCAGAAATATAAACCAACACACATGGTCTGCATGGGTTTTGCTTAATGGTAAAATACAATCCCTTGAAAATTAGATAAACAACTGATGTGAAAAATTAAAACAATTTATTCTAAGTGTATTCTAAGTGTTCCTGGCTTCCTAACAATTCAAATACACTTTTCTTTTAAGTACGTCTGAATTCAAAATACATTTCCTATTTCACATTCTATAAAAAATGGACCGCTTCTAAATTGTATTCAGATGGATAGCAAAAAAATTAATTCAAAATAGGTCTTTTATACTCATATGACTAGAGAACAATGTCAAAATAAACACAATTATTCTCTTCTCATTTCATTTGATGAACCTCTTTGTTTCTCAGGTTTTAGTATCTTTCAGTAAATAAGTTCGTACAACCTACAGCCTTTTTAGTTCAATATAATTAAATTATATTAAAGAGCATAATTGGATACTAAGCTATTTCTAGTGGTGGAATAGATACCGAAAACACTGACACCACAGAAGCTTTTCATTTATCATCTTTTCTTTTGCTTAGTGTTGTTGAATGCTGGCTTTTTCTGAGGATGTATAAATTTCATGTGGTAATTCTGTAAGGCTCAAAAGACTGTTGTGTATGTGTGTGTTAAAACATTGTTATTTCACAGCATTGATTTCCATCAGCAATCATAGAAACACTTCAATCCTGTTAAAGGTTCTAATATCTCATTTTTAAAACATAACTTGGCTTGTGTGGACAGAAGCCTCATATAAGAAATGTTTTTATCTTCACTAGCACGGGAAATGAGTTATGAATGTATTTCTGCAGTGAGAGTGAGTGCACGGGATTTTTTTGTGCTGAAGTAGAAATTATAATAGGAACAAGTGAATGCATTTTGGATATATCTTTTCTCTGCAGAAATGTTTGCATATTTCTAGAAAAACAGTGCAGAGGATAAACAAGGATGGAATAATAGACTGGTCTAATAACAAAGAGACACATCCTGTTCACATATTCATAAGACTTGTAGCATCAGTACATATTTTGCCTTTAGTAATATGCAACAGTTGTAGCTGTCCCTAGGGAAAGCATAGGACCCAATCACATCACTGACAGCATATGACAGGATATAACAAGGAAAGGTGGTGTGTCATGATGTGTCAGCATGCAGAGTCACTCACAGTACTCCCATGAAGTCAGTAGCAGAATTTTTTATAGATTCTAAAAGAATCAGACTTGTATTATACTAGAGAACTTAGAAAAGCTCATACATAATGACCACGTTGTAACTCCCTTCTTTCCTTCTAAACAAAATTAACATGTTGCCATGGTACCGAAGAGGAATCCCATGATTCTACTTCAGGCAAATTCCTATTGTTCTGGGTAAAAGACGAGCACAGCAAGGACCACGGCAAGTAGCCCTGTGGTTTGCTGAATGAATCATGTGTCTATGCAAATCTGTGTAACGTTGTTCCAATAGGTCACGTTGCTTTTTCTCATAAAAATTGAAATCCTACACTTGCAAGTACAATATATTTAACATGAAAATTCTAATAAAATGCCCTCTCTCTGGAAAATATCTGAGCTTCTTCAGATAGCTCTCATTTTACAAATATGGTTATTTCAGCAATAACCTCTCTTATAATAAATTTCATACTTTGACAATTGATAAAAAGAAAATAGATATTTGAATCCAAATAAGTGAAATTCAGTGAAGACTTCCCCTTTCACTGTCTTGTTATTTTACTGCAGTATAGTCATTCGTGTACCCTGATAACACTTCTTGCAATGAAAGAAATCTTAATAGCATATTTTGTAACCATTACAGAGATTAGTATTTATATGAGTACTCACATTGTAAAAGCTTTGCAACATAGATTACACTACGCATTTGCTGAATTTTAATACTCCTACAGCTCTTAGAGCCATGTCTATTTGCAGGTCACTTCTTTCTTTTTGTCCAGGATGAAAACAAAAATTATACAAAGAACTTTCAGAGCATTCGCATGAAATCTTTATGCTTGCCTTTCCAGGTCCTGAAGGGATTTCCAGAATGCTTACAGGCTGACATTTGTCTGCACCTCAACCAAAATTTGCTTCAGAATTGCAAAGCTTTCCGGGGGGCCAGTAAAGGCTGTCTTCGAGCTTTGGCTATGAAATTTAAGACAACACATGCACCTCCTGGAGACACTTTAGTGCACTGTGGAGATGTTCTCACTGCTCTTTATTTTGTGTCAAGAGGCTCCATTGAAATCCTTAAGAGTGACATTGTTGTAGCCATTCTTGGTAAGTACATTTTTACAAGGCATATTAAAAGAGTCAGATTTTCAAAAGCAGTACTTGTTGTTCCTGGGACAGGAAATTTGTAAATATTTACCATTTTTTAATATCAAGCAAAGAAATAATTTAAGAAGAAAAGTCTACACAGCTGCAAAAATTCATGTGCACCAAAGAGCCCACATCTTTGGATTTCTAAAGGTTTATCTTTGGTCACATTAATCCCTAGGTAAAAGGTAAGCTGCAAGTTGAGGCAAGCAGATATCCAATTATTCCAGTTCTGATTATGCTGCAAGATCGAAAGTCAAGCCCGCCCTGTTTTTGAACAGTGATGAAGCTATTGAGACATATAAACTCCTCTATTCTGGGCATTCAAAAGGTCTTTTAGAGATTTGCAGAAATATCTGTTTCTGCCCAGTAGGCATGAAGGAAAACAAGAGAATAACAGACTAATTTGATCTAGAAGTAATAACACCAGCATTTCCCCTGTATTTCTTATTAACACATTCTTGTTTGTATAGTATGATGAGCTACTTGGTCTTTTTCCTAACAGAGCTGGCTCAGGACAATGCTCACTCTAGCTGGGAACTCACTTGCAGCTGGTGATAGCTCTTATGTGAAACCAGTAAGACTTCATTAGCTATAGCAATGTAAAAAGTGAAATAACTAAAACCTTACATAACATGACTAAAGATCTTTTTTTCTCCAATTTTATATTTGATTATAAGAATGCAAAGAACAATTAAATAGATGAGAAAGGATTTTGCTGTACAGAAGCATATACCAGCTGTAATATCATTCATATATTGTCTTCCTGTTAGTTGGCCACTGTAGGAACTTTAGTCAGAAAAGCAACTGAAGCAAGATGTGGACTGGGGGCAGTATGTTGCTATTAACCCACTTTTGACTGATTATTCTGTTTATACTTTGCAGGGTGGATATATGAGCAGAACAAAGTGTGCCTAAAGCAATCCTTCCCTAGGTTTAGATAGTGTCATCAAGATAATTTATCATCTATTGCAGCTCATCAGCTGGGCCAGGTTTAGCAAAGTAGGGAGCATTCAAGTATAACACTGTGGGGTTTTTCCTTAACTGTGTAAGATTCTTGTCCTGATTATGAGCAGTGTGGTTCATCAAGGAATTCATCTCGCACATCAAAAACATGTAATATTTCTATTGCACTTGCAATCAAGAAAAACTGACAACTTTATGGATTCATCAATTTCTTCCTGGGCCAAAGATGAAGACTGGACAAGTTTTTTCATGTTATACACATCAGATCCTGTACTCTCACAGTGTAGCAGAAGCCCAGTTATTTGCAGGGCCATGCCAATATATCTCTTCCCACCTATAGCTGTCCACACCAGGGACTGCAGTTTGGAGCCTCACTCTGCATGGGAATGGCAGGTCAGACAGGTGTGCACAGCTGCATCCAAAAGAAACTGAGCCCACGTCTGTTGCATGATCCATGAGGTAGAAATCTGCCTATAGCTGGCTCCAGTGAGTGAGTCCATGGTGTTTTGAAGAATCTACAGAAAAAGGATAGATGATATAAAGGAAAATAACTCTCTATTGAAATAACTCAGAAACCTAACAAATTTTATCAATTATTAGCCAAATATTTTTAGTTAATTCCTCTTTCTGAAAAACCTATACACAGAAATAGACATAAAAACCACTCAGTGCTTTGTGCTCTGAGTAGTCCTACAGAGGTAGTAGCATGGATGAAATTTTCACCTTTAACAAGTATTTCAGCATCATCAAAGAAATCAAAGTGTTCTGAGAAATGCTGGGTTTCTCCCCAGTTTTCCTCAAATTAAGTTTCTTTAATACTGATCTGACAAGAATAATTCTGCATCAAATACCTAGAAAACACAATGTCTGAAATCTACCATCTCTTTCAGCTTTGCAGAGAGGATATAAAAATGCTATTAAATAACCATGTCAATACTCTCATTGCAGAGAAGGTTTTATATGCCTCAAATAGGGACCTCTGAATTCATACACATTTGGGGCAGAAGGACTGTATTGGCAAACCCTTGTTTTGTCACTGATTCCTGTTACATTGCACATCTTTGACTATGTGTTGTATCTAATGAACTGTGTTTTATGAAATAAAAACTATAGGTTTTGCTCTGAAGATATGAAGAGATGAAAAAAGGATCACTTTTTTTGGCAGTTTATTTCCATAGTTAAGCACCTTTATTGTTAAAAATGTGTGCTTTATTTCCAGTATAAAATTATCTGCCTTCAGTTTCTTTCTATTGGTTCTTCCTATACTTTCCTTCTCATATTCTAGAGGCATTGAATGACAAGTGATTTTTTTCCTCTCTAAAGAATATATGCAATATAATCAGGTTATCTCTTAATCTTCCCATGTTCAAGACCTTCACTGTTGATCAGCCCTTAAATTACCTTTTGCACTTTTTAGCTCAAGTTTCAACTTCCTTTTTAGAAAATAGAAAAACTGCAACTATTTTTACTAACCGAATGTGAAAGGCACAAATATTTAACAGAGACAAAAATCACCACTGTATTCTTTTTTACCAGTCTCCTCTGTTTCTCTCTTGCTATGATCACTATTCTTTTCCACAAGTGTTTTCTTAGTTCCTCCCCAACCCCATTTTGCAGGTAACCCTGAAACCTTTAGTGTAGAACATATTTTTCACTGGTTTATAGCAGCAGCTGCTTTGCATTGATGAAGTTTAGGTACAGTTTGGCAAAAATGAGCAATTAAATAGAGATGACAATCTTAACAAATACCTACTGTAAATGTGTCAACATTGATTGGAAGAATTATAGCGGTACTAAAAAAGAGGCATATGTGTTTAAAGGGCTTGTTCAAAAGAACTCCTGCATCTTAGAAGTTCTGCATTCCCTTAAAAAAATATAAAAACTAACTAATTTTCTACTAAAATATATTTCAAGTATGGTCAGTTCCTTCATGCAATTCTTAACAAAATGATATTACAGGCCTGACAAGTCCTGTACTGGACTGAACAATAGAAATTGCATCTTTGCCATCATAACAATATGATTGAAATCACCAAATAATGCTTTTAGAAGAAAGGACAAAGGAACCTGCTCAAGTCATATTTTTTTGATGAAACTGAAGAAAAATTGTGATTAAATTTTCACTTAGTTCAGTGATATGCCCATGTATTTTCATTGATCTTAATAACTCCACCTTTAATACTTAATAATACTGCTTTTTCTGTATATATGTGCAATGGTAATCTGACTGTATCATTTTATGTGAAACCAAGTATTCTATACCACTATGATAATGAAATACATCATTCAATTTAATGGCATACTCATGTTTAAAATAATAATCTCTGTTTAATTTTCTTTCTGCAGGGAAAAATGATATTTTTGGAGAGATGGTACATCTTTATGCAAAACCAGGAAAGTCAAATGCAGATGTGAGAGCTTTAACTTACTGTGACTTACATAAAATCCAGAGAGAAGATCTACTAGAAGTTTTGGATATGTACCCTGAGTTTTCTGATCTCTTCCTCACCAATCTGGAACTAACTTTTAATCTGAGAGATGAAACTGCAAAGGTACATATAATAAGTGATTTTTCTTTCATAATATTGGGCCAAATCCGTCCCACAGTAACAAAACTTGAAAATAACATTTGAAAAACTAAGGTTAATAAAATGAAAACTAAAATCCTATATTTAAAAATATACTCACCTGATTGCTTCTACTGAAGTCAGTTAAACTCAGCAGAAGTCAATGAAATTATTCAGATGATGTTAATCTAACAGGATTTGGTTCTATATTTAAATAGTATTAAGGCTTCACCCAGGGGGGTTTTGTTAAAGCCATGGAAAATATGGGTTTTTTAGATGACTATAGCCTAGGTCACCACAAGGGGAACTTTTGACACTAAATGTAATTGTACATCCATAAAATAAGGATAAATCAGATTATCCAGATTCATTCTGTGTCTAGCAATAGAAAATATTTAATTGCCTTTCAAATAGGAATTTTTAATTCCCTTATCTTGGCATGCACTCTACCTCCTAGGGGACTAAAAACTTACAAGGGACTTTTCAACTTTCACTCAGCCTTCAGATTTGCAGGCATTTCTTGGTCTCTTTTTCCCACAGTGACTGTCCTAAGTGTCCCCTTTTGAACAAATTACATCTTCAGGAAAGTCAAGATATTACCAGTGTTTCCTTATTTCAGACTGACAGGGTTAATCTGACTTGGGAAAGAAAGTGGACGTTTGGCCAAAGGGGGAGTGGGGAAATTCTCTTGCCCAGCTCGTGGTGCTGAGCCTAAAGGCTTCCCCAGGAGATTGCAGATACCCCAGCCCTGGCCACCAGGCAGGGACCAGCACCCACAGAATGGCTGGTTTGCATTTCATTATTTCTGAGATAATGCTGTTTTGTGGCTTCCTTAAAGAAAGAAAGAAAGAGGTTCAGTGAGAAGGAGCTGACATACATAATTTGGCCTCAAAGGCCTTCTAAGAAAAAAGGAGAAAAAGAACACTAAGTTTTGGGCTGTAAATCATAGGGGCATTTTTGCTAATCACATGTGGATCTTTATTTTTTTAAAAAAATTATAACAAATATAACTTCTAACAAGAAATGTCACTTCTTTCTCTTATGACCTTTTTTTAATAAAATATCATTCTGAAAATAAAATACCAGTTATATTCTTTTTTTCAGTCATGCCTTTGTATGTATTGAAAAGGTCATAATTATTAATTACGTGTAAAATAAAACACAATGAATGTATAGTCTAGCAATAGATTTAAGTTAAAACTGAATGTCCATATATTTGAAAAATTTCTTGAGTATAATTTCACATTAATGATTTAAGTCTGAGGAATTATTTCTTGCAATTACATTGTCATCAATGTTTTATCATTATTTTTTCCTTAGATCAGACACAAGGAAGGCAGGAGAGGCTCAGCCATGCTTCTGAGCTTGCAAAATCACAGTTTGTGTCTAGCAATTCCACTTACTTTCCACTGTCCATTGCAATCCAGAAAATCATCCCTCAAAAGAAGCACTGAGCACATTCTCATTTTCAAAACATCACTCAGATCTAAATTTGTTATGAGAATAATAGGTGCTTCTGCCTCAACTTCTGCTCCTGCCCTCTTATTCGTATAAAAGTATCTTTTTCATCCTGCGGTTTTTTTACCAGTGGGCCACCACTGAAGCACCTTACTTGCCAGGTTAACAATGAAGGGAACAGAGAAAGGTGTAAACACTTCCCAGTTCCCCTCTGCCCCTCTCCCACATACAAATCTGCTTACTTGAGTGGTAGGAGAAGCCTCACTAGCACAGGGAAGAGAAGGAGGCTGAAGCCAATGCCGTGTGTATGTACACAAAGAGCAAGACTGGTGTTATATTTGCTAATTTTTAAATTTCTTAAAGTAGAAAAATAAGAGTTAAATGCATCTTTTACCTACTGGGGAAAAAAGCACTGCAATCTTCTCAAGATGGATAGAAAAAAACAGCATTCTGGTACAGAAATAAGTATCTGAATGATCTAAATTTGATAAAGAGGAAGGGAGTGTCTAGAAGGATAAAGTAATGAGATGTAAAGTGCCTAATGCTTCTCAGGCTTATATTTATTGTAAAATATAACCTTTATAATCATTGCAAACTGTAACCTTTATAATCATTATCATCAGTTAAATATAAATATAATTGCAATCAATTACCACTTTACTTCTTGAAATAGTATACATTCTCTGTTAGAGGTTATTTAATTTTTGTCATTAATTTCTCTAAGGTTACATAAACCAGATCGGTGCAAGTTCAGAGAAGCTGATAACACATGAACACATGTATGTCCATGTAAACTTATTATCAGGATAATTTTATTTCACCATTAGGTGATGACAGTGTTGGTTTTGCTCAATTTGCATAAACTTTTTTAATGTTAGCCTTGGGCAATTCCATTCATTAGCTGGTGATGGAGAGGCTGATGCAAACTGACTTTAATATTGCCTTTTTTAAAGCTTGAACATGATTAACAGTCAATCACCTATTGCAAATCTGCCTTCTTTAGATGGGACTAATCTGTCATTTTGTTTCATATTTCATTAATCAAGTCTGACCTTGTAATAAGATCACAAACTACCAATGATACGGATGGAGATAACTGCAAACTACGAAGACGGAAATTGTCCTTCCAAAGTGAAATAGAGAAAGGTAATTAACTTCATTTCTTACATTAGACAGCACTGCCTCATTATTCATTGGGATTTCACTTGGTAATTCTGGGTACATTAGGGCCTCATGCTGGCTGTTACTGGAGCAGCCCTGGAGAATCCAGCTGGGCACTAAAACTACTCTGTGCATTAACCCATATGCTTATGTATAACTAGAAGATATATGTTTCACCCTTCCATGACTTCACATCTGTCTGTGAAGAGCTGTTCCAATATCAAGCTACCTTATTGCCTTTGAGACGTGCATATACATATATATATGTGTCTATATATATGTATGTATGTATATAATCTCTTACTATCTGTTTTCTGAGACACCATGTTTTAAACTGTGTGGACAACCGAGTCTGTGGGTTCTTTTATCTCCTCAGCAAAGTGCTTTATTGAACCCTGATGCTAAGTAGTGTTTCTCCCTGGAATTGAAATATTTAAAAAATTGAAATATTTCAGGACACTGTAAATTCACCATAGTCTGATTTTGATCCATATGGTAATGTGTAAAAGCTGTTCAGGTGAAAGTTTAGGTAAACTTTTGTTTACTTTATGTGTTTATGTTCACGTTAGTGGCTTTTGAGAGTAAACCTGATGAAGGAAAATTCAGTGGAACATTAAACTTTTCACCAGTATTCAATACTGCTAAATACCAGGAACTGTAGACAGTAGCTCTGGTCAGACAGCAACAGTCATGAAGACAGCTAAGCTGAGCTGTCCTTATAGGATTTTCATGTTTATGTAGGAAAAACACAATTCCTTGAATATTATTATACTTTTATAGTTGAATGGTTTGTCTGACAAATTACTGTTTCTGTTATGCCTCTCTTTCACACTCCACAGTTAAACCTCAGTCCTAAATGCAGCATAATACAAATTTATAGAGTAGCAGAGTAGCTGATAATAGATGGGAACAGTTTAAATATCCATGGCAGGTATAATGCTCGATGAAGAGACTGTAATCCAGAGTCTGGCTATTCAGAACCAATGACATTCCTGTTCGATCAAAGAAGCATCTTTAGGGCAGGAAGCCAAGACTGACAACAAATCTGTCAGGAAAATGTCCCCATGAAATATTCAATCTGCTCTTCACAAAGAATCTGTTGACAGAGGTACTTTGCCTGACTAACCTTCACATTTCTTATGAGAAAACATATGCTGCTACCTAGACAAGATGGAAGTGATCTTTTATGTTGTGCCTGCTGTAGAATTACAAATAGGCTACTCAGGTGTCAGTGAAGTTCCAAGACCCCTAGGCTTTTATGGTTCTTGCCCAGTCAATTACACTGAACATCCTCTTTGAAACATTTATTTGCATTACTTTTGAAAGAACATAATTTCCTACAGTTTTGTCTCTGAAAAAATTACTTGCACCATTGGGGAAGAAGAGGCAAGACTGGCAAGTTCCTTAGGCCTGGCAATGATTGTACAGCACCTTGTAATATCTAGGTTAGGCAGAAGGGAGGTACATTGGAAGTCCATCTGAAGAGAAGATAAAGCAAGTAGGAGTCCTTTGCCAAGTACTGAGTACACTTTTGGCCCAGTGATTACTGCCCCTCTCTGGTTTCTTTGCAGATTCCCTACATGTTCCCATGGCCACAGCAGACACCTCATAGTCATAGATCTTCAGTATTATTTTTCTGTGGCCCTTCCTACATCCTGTATGATGTTGTAGAGTACTAGAGATACTGCTGGATTGTAGAGCAATGTTTTATTGATTTCAACCCATCATATGTAGGAGGAGTAGCACCTTATTTTGATCCTGTCAGTCTTATAATGATAAATATATGGGCATGATCTTGCAGAGTTTGTCAGAACTGGAGGAGAAAAGACAGAGTTTCTAAACAAACAGGTGGAAAATGCTTTTCTGGCCACGATATGCCAAAAAATAAAAAACACATGTTGTATGAAAATCATATTTTGATTTCAGAACTACAGTTTGAACAGGACAGAGATTTACAGAATTCTCACTGTTATATTTTGATATTTTATTTTGTAACTATTAGAGGCATGCTTAGTAAAGACTCTTCTTGCTGGCATTCTTTACTTTCAGCTGTTGGCCTACTAGCATATTATGCAGCTTGAAATTGCATTTTTTTCCATCTTTAGTGTGATCATCATGTTTTTTCTGTTTTGGAGTGCTAAAAATGGGATTGTGTTATCTCAGCCTTTAGTTCATGCTAGCCTGATTTGGACCTTGTTGCCATGGTAACTCTTCCTGCGCGAGTTTTATCAGGGGTTAAACAAAATCAACACAGCTCTCTTTTATGCATCTGCAGTTAGGACCCCTGATTCGCCAATTTCACACAAGACCTTCTCACCCCACATATACATAATTCCACCATTTCTATCCTGTGTCAACACAAAACTGATCTTAACCAGTAAGGCTACTAAAGGCTATGTCATAGTGTGATTTTAGAGGCTACAAGACTATTTGAGAGGCCAACTTGTTCTCTGCACTCTAGAATCAGTTGCAGTATCAGAAGACATCCCCTGCAAAAATTAATGCACACACTACTTAACAGCTTGTACTTGCTCCCACCCTATAAAAATTCACTGCATGTGTTCCTGAATAATGGATGGTACTTCTTGCACAGGTGCAGGTGCAGACAGCCAGTTTCCATTGCTGCTTCACAGCCAAAAAATTCTCTGAGACTGCTTAAAATTAGCAGCATTCCTGACTGGCAGTTCCAAACAAAGCTCTCAGCTGGGTCGGCTAGTTAGTCTTCTGCTGAAAATTTTGCAACAATGAGCTGCTCCGTCTATACTCAGTTGTCATTTTTAGCAGTGCAGAATACCATCCTTACTTGCATATTTCTCTTTTACTTCTGGCAGTTCTGTGTGAGTTAGCTAATTTCAAGGGAAACACATTTGGGCAAGAACTTACTTTCTTCTGCTAGTTCTGAGTGCAATTCTGTTACCCATGCTGAATACGGCATTTCTGGAGTTGTTTACATCAATATAAAATCCAAAATAAGAGTGAAAAATGCACGGTGTAAGGAAACTAACTGAAAGCCTGAAAACTTGGGGCTTTGAAAAGGCTGTTCTGGAGTTCAAGCATTATCACTTTGGCCAGCAACTTTTTAAACATTTTGTTAATGTCAGCTCTAAAATCTTAACCTTCTTGGTAATTTTCTAGTGACACCTGGCCAGGAAACTTATAACAAGAAAATTTTAGTTCCATGGATGTGATTTTAAGTGGTCACTAAACAAAGTTCTCACAGACTCTTGTTACCCTGGCGCTTCCACTTGCCCACATCAACACAGACTGTAACAATCAAGGGGAATATAAAATACATTTTGCAGTGCTTTATTCTTAAAATATTGTTAACTAGTAATCTCATATATGCTTAATTTTAATTTGAAGAGTTATGTTCCCTGATCAGAGTTTTCAAAAAGTGCCTGCTGATCAATTCTCAAAGTAAGCACTCTAACTGAATCTTGATTAATGTAGCTACCTAATTGCTTGTAGCTGTCTTTCAGGCTATGAAGCCAAGCCATATTAACACAGCTTTATTATACAAAGTATGTAGAGGCCATGGTTCTTGATTTAGATCTGGAAGACAAGGAAACATTTCAGGAACTGATTCTCCTGCCTGAAATTATAAAATGGAGCAGAATGGGGAAAACACCCCCTGGCCTGTCCTTTCCCATTCTTGTCCCCTCCCCCAAGGGCTTACTTATCTAAATGCTTACTTCATGAGTAGATGCTCAGCCAAGCACTGTGCCATGTCCCCAAAAGGAAAGTCAGGTAAGAATGTGGAGAAAAATTGAAGCTCCTATTTAAATGTGTTAAACTGTTAGTATTTTGCTGATGAAGTTGGCTTGGGCTTAATTAGAAAAGAGTTTCTAATATTCCACCAGAGTCTTAGGTCATTAAATGGCCAGGAAACAACTAATGTTGGCAGGCAGCATATGGCTGGAAACAAGACCACATGTCCCAGAAATCTTACTTTAATCATGAAACCCCTAGCAAAAAAGTACCTGGTCATCAGAGAGCCAACCAGGGCAGTGTTCCACCTGCTCCTATTAGTGTTGCTGCTGTTACCACAGTGCCTAGGAGCCACCTCAGGGAGCTTCCACAGAAGAGTCTCGTTTCCAAGAGTTACTCCCAAAGAGGCTGTCTCTAAAGGCCAAATCTGATCGAAATGTTGTATGTAGTCACACATATCCATAGCTATCCTTTGAAAAATATAATAGTAATAATAGTGCTATGGTGAAAGCTGAATTCCTTGTAAAAGAGAAGAGAATTATAAATTTGATAAGAGAACAATTTTAATCTATATCCTGAATCCATGCTGAGGTGCATTGCTAGTAATTCTTTGTTTCTGATTGGTTTCAAGTATAGCATTATTTTCTGAAATATAAACTAATAATTGTCCTCCCATCATTATCTGATTAGCATTAAAATTAACACAAAAACAGACAAAACAAAGGAAATGGAGATAGAAGGCTGTCAGTCCATCCCTAACATCTCATTGTTCCAAAAATGGCACAAAAGAATAAATGAAGGACTTCATATGCCCTTCAACTTTGAAATTCTCAGCTTTTTAAATGTGTCTCAAATTCAATTATTCAAAAACTAGCTCTCGTCTAAGCCCTTTGAAAAATAGGGACATGGATCCTTGTGGAAAAGTCCATAAGGACTTCAGTCCATCATGGTAGGGGGAGGTTTCGGTATCTTCTGCTGTTCCCTATTTCCAAACTCACCTAAACTTTCATAGCTCAAAGACGAAGCATAGCAAAGGACACAATAACTTCCAAACAAGCAGTGCTGATATCAAACAGTAATTCAAACTCTCTGCAGTACAGTTCATTTCCTCCATCATCACTATTGAATCTACGGGAACTTTTCAGCAAAATTTTCCAAAATTCTATTGCAATGGAATCTCACTAGTTTATATCTATATTTATATCTAGCTTTATCTATCATATCTACCCATAGTAGACTTACAACCTCCAAAATGATGAATGAAGTTGGAATTAAACAAATCTTCCATCATTAAAAACAATCACAGAAAAAAACCTTTAAACCTTTTTACTAGTCAAAGAGAAAATGTTTTTGTTTTCCCAAAAGACTTCGAGCAACCTACTTTTCTTAGGGATCATCCGGCATAGTTACTACACAGACAATGTTTTTCCTTGATGTTAGTCAAATACCACACACATGTCTCACAGTACATTTTTAAGTAGGGGGTCCTACAGATAGGTGGGATATTTGAAGAGAAACATAATGAGTATAAGTGAAAAAGAAGGAGGAAAATAAACGTATGCTGAAGAATGCAAGAACTTCCACAGCTCAGGTTTCAGGAGCCACTTAAGTCTTTGGCATTGTTTCAAATTTTGAGGTCTGACAGGTCTACAGGCATGTAATTGAAAGAGTGAAGCAGGACTTATAGATACACAAATTCAAGTGCCTGGTGGAAGTCAGACAAATTCTTTCTACTGGTTTAAGAATGTCTCAGGAAATGCATGTGCAGCTTTAAGACCTCTTGCCTCTGCCATGTTCTGAAAATGGCCAAGCTTTGATAAAACTGCATATGTTTCAAAAGATTATTTTTAAGGAAAAAAAAATCTCTGATAGAAATTATCTATTCTCAGTTGTTCTTTGTTTCACTTTAGTTCTGATGGATATTATGCTGTACAAGGGCATAACTATAATATGATGTTCACAGAAGGAGAAATTGTAGCCATGTAGTCAATTCTAATCTCATCACAAAATCTGGTGCTCTTAATAAATTAAATTTTTAATAAATATTTGATGGCTTCCGGGTTCATTACTTTGCTTTCTTAAATTTCTAAATTGTATCATCCTGTATTCCTCAAATTTTAAGAAATATCTGTATCACTTAATAGGCACTGTGTGCTTTACCTCTAGCTCTGATTATAACTAAAAAGCTGCAAACATACCTTTCCAGTTTTGAAAGTGAATTACAGTGCAACTATCCATCAGAATACTATGTGATTATTTAGATTACCAAAAAAAAAAAAAAAAAGTGTGTGTGAAAGACAGCCTTTATGCTAATTTTCTCATTGTACTAAGTATTATTGCTATATTATGTGTGACACACAAATGGTTTTCCTGTAAGGGGGAGGCCCTTACTATACAAAGTGCACTGCAGATTTTAACAGTTCAGTTTGTTCTCAGAGCTTTAGGACCAATGACTTCTTCTGATCATACTAATTTCTATTTTTCCAGATGTGGTAATTTGGAAAATATTTAGATCTGAGTTTCTCAGGTAATCCAATATACCCTGTGCAAAGCTTTCAAACTATTTCTCTTTTTTCTTGTGCACTAAATTTGTGTTTTTTCCATACAACTTTCATTAAGACCTGTCCAAAAAGTAGGTAATTAGACATTTTATAAACTTGAACTGTGCTATAATTATAAATGATGTTTCACTAAGGCATAAGAAAAACCTCTAGCGATAGCAGTTTATGCTTTCTTACCACTTAAAGTTATTAGTTATAAGGACTTTATGGTTTTACTTAATTTTTTTCTTTTTTTTCCCCTCCTTTTTTTTCTTTTTTTTTCCCCTCCTATTTTGTCCTCAGGGATGCATTGGTCATATGTAGATGTTGGAGCAAGCTATGCTTTCATCAGGCACTAAAAAATGTTTATGAAGGCAACAGCTCTCAGTCTACCTGATCACCAGTCATGACCTAAGATGATCAGAACAAATTGAACAGACAAATTTCTGTTCAGCTGAAAAGTGGTAGAATACTTTGTTCAAGTTGTTAGTCTTCTAGAACAGATGACCCCTCCTGGAACATGTTCCTTGTCAGAACATGAGTTAAGACTGGCTTTGACAAACATCCAGATGTCACGACATGTCAGAACTCTAAGGCCAAGATGATTCTGAGACAGGAGCTCAAGCACTAAAATTCAAGGTTCATAAATGCCTTACTTTTGTTTAAGTGGATTCAGGGTAAGTTATAGTACTTTCTGAAACATCAGAAACATCAGGGTTAAATATCTCTACAGACAAGAGCAAAATCAGTTTTCAGACAAGTTTTCTGGTAGCAAAGGTGGAGTAGTTCTCATTTCAAGTGCTGCACACAAAATCAAGTGCTGACTGTTACCTATCACTTGTCATGCATTTGTAAAGATTATGGGGATCTTGTCCTTTGCCCAGTGGAAAATACATCCATGAAAGTTCCTTATACTGTTTACCGTAAGACTGCTTGCAAATTACTCAACAAATTACTTAAATTTGTTCTTTTATTCTTAGATATAGAGCAATGTGGAAAAAAAAACTTCACCACAGCAATACCTATGCACTGAATGACCAGACACTGGGCTGCTGGTCATTTTCCTATGTACAAGCTGTCACCTTCCTCCTCTTTGATACTCTTCCTTTAACCAATTCATCAGAAGGCACTCAGCTATATCTAGCAATGTACTCCATACCAGTCACATTCAACTAAGTATGAATCAAGCAGCAAGAAAAAAAAATTGGGGAGCAGTTTAATTAGCAGTTTTGATCCTAAAATCACTGATTGGAATTTTGAGTAGTTTAGTCTGTGTACATCTTGAGTAGACTTCTCTGGAGTCATATACTGGTCCTCCACAGTACCAGTACTTTTTGAAATTAGATAAATATTATGCATCATTTATAATGTTCTTGCACCACTAAGTGAAAATCAGGGATTTCAGGAATTAGGATTGCCATTTTGCCTGACTGGGTGTGTGCTGTTCCCCATCTATATGAAGGAAAACATAGGCAGTGTTCAAATTATTACCAGTGTTCAACTCATTCATCAACAGCTTTTGATTTTTTGACATTTTGAAATTTTGCACCATTTCAACCCTGTTTGTGGTATTGTATTAACATTCTGTCCGAAATGCTTGGTCAGTGACTTTTCATTCAAAATATTTGCTGCCCATGGTGGGCACATAAGGCATTTTTCTGCTCTCTGACAAAGTAAGAGACATTTTTAAATTAAAGAACAGACAACACATAGTCATGATGGCTAGCAAGTACTTTGTTGGTTCACAGAAACACAGATGACCATCACAGCAACACTTTCAAATATCACAGAGGAAAAGAGCTTGTAACACTTGAACCAAAATACTTGATGGGAATCTGAAGATCTCCGGACCTTCTGAGCCGTTAACCATCCTTCAATCCAAGTCACAATGTGCATTTCTCCTTACTCTCCACACATGCAAAGCATGCATTTGGTGTAGTGTAAAACAATATGATGGGTTTTTTTCAAAGGAAAGGAAAAGTGTCATTCTGCTAAACAGATTTATAGTGGTGTGGATAATGTTAATGACAAGGATTGTCTGTATTATGGTTTGAAATATAAATTGTTGTCTGTGGGAGTGAGGGAGACATTCACCTCATTTCCAGCACAAAATTGAATTTGTCTCAGCATATTATGGGATTTTTTTATTGGATGGCTGAAAAAGGAGTAAAAATTTGCTACCTTCTGAAACACTAGGCTATATAGCTAGCTTGATTAATGATGACAAATCACAGTTAATGAAATTACAGCAGTATTAAACAATGCTGCTGCATAAGTAATACATTGCTGACACTTTCACAAACATTTTTTGCAGCAGACTGATACATTAAGAGAAAAAACCTCTAGATCATGCAGACTGGCACTGCTTGAGTAATGCAAAATTCCAATACTGCAAAACATATTACACAAAAGAAACCTGTCTGACATCTGGTAACCGTCCCATGAAGTAGGATTTTAATGCCAGTATTTCTGTGAGTCACTGTCATAGTTCTATGACCCAGACTTGTGACAACCCCATTTCTTCCCTTCCTTTGCCCATGCATGTGGAAAAAAGCAGGACACAAGCCTTCTGATAATTACTTTGAAGATTTCCAAACAGAAAATTACCTGTAAACTTGGCAGGCACCCAAAACACATAACAGGTTAAAATAGTCCCATAAAGAGTGCAAATGATGTTTGTACATTTTGGTAAATCAGGAAGTTATGAAAATAATCATCTTCAGAATAACAGTTTCTAGCTGTTTCAGAATCAGAAAGTGAAATTTGTTCTTACTGGAAAAGGAAAGAAAATACTAGAACTGGTGTGGGGGGAGAAGAGAAAGGTGGGATTTAATGATTACATTTGGAAGAAGAACAGAAAGGGATAAACAAAACTTTTAAAACACTTTTCTGTGTGGCAGAAAGTGAATGCACCCATACATACGCAGATAGAAAAGTCTTCTCTTCTGGAAAATCCATTCCTAACCAATGACTGAATTTCATTACAAAAGGAAGGAGAAATTGGAGAAATTCACATTCTGAAAAAAATTCTTATCTATCTATTATTTGTAGCTTATTTCAGCTGAGCTGCAGAGACACTGCTAAGGTGTTGAGCAGAGGTACAGAGCTTGCACCATTATCAGGTCCTGAACAGCCAATAAAATGGAGCCGTTTCTATTTTAATTCATACCCTAGGTGCAAAGCATGACAAGATTATCCTCCAGAGAGAAGAATCTTTAGCATTGAATAGGAGCCTTTTAAAAGGAAAACAACTTTTGACTCTCTGAGTATAGCCAGATGCCTCGAAGATAAAGCAATGGCAGGAAAGCCAAAGATGTCCATTTTGAAATAGATCAGCTGATGAACAAGTCTTCCCTGATTTCAGTAGGCAGGAACCTACATTCAAAACACCTCTGACTTCCTTCTCATGCCAGTGAGTTCATAATACTTGGACAGCATTTGGAAAATAATGTGTACTTTTGCTCTGATATAGATGGAGACTAGATAAAGGGATATCAACTGAATTACTCTGGTTTTACAGCAGAGTAATTATTAGCAGAATCTGGCTTCATGTTTCTAAATATTTTAGTATTTTATGAATATAAGGGATAAGACAGTCTGCTATATTTCAGCTGCTAAACAATTTTTTTCACTAGAGTTTCAATGACCCCTTCTTAAAATCAGTCCACTGCTTGATTTGTATTCCACAGAGTGCTCATTACTGCTGCCGTTAGTGCACAAAATCCCATGAACATATAAAATTACCCTAAAAATTGGTAATTTCAAGCTTTCATTAGAATGTCTTTTTCATAGGTTGAAGTCAGTCAAACACTAAGTAATTAAGACAAATTACTGTAGCGTGACTATGTTTTCAATATATTCCCACAATAAATGCCATGGGAGTTATCTATAATAAAATTTTCTTATGAAGCTTTCTTTTGCTTTTGTACTGTTTTGGAAGATGGAATAGCTGAGAACATGACGCTTGGGTCTTGAGTGTGAGCATCCCCCAAGAGCTTTACGCTGCCAGTCCATTTGCAGTTGTTTTGACAATTTTGCAGCAACTGAGCATGACCAGTATCACTGAGAGTCAGTAGTCCTACTTAACAAAAGCCCAGTAAAGTCACTTCAGTTTGGAGTTGTGTTAATTGCCCTTGGAGATTCTGGAGGGTACAGGTGCAGGAGGCCTGCTTTGCTATTGGGTTTATTTTGCTTTGTTATTTAATTTATTTTCCTTTACCATTACCTGCCCTCACTGCTCACAGATTTCTGGACCCTTGAAGAGTGCTCTTTACAGATATCTCATTCTTTTTATGTGCAATTAGATGAAGCCACAGTTTCATTTCCTTACAGTGACCAGAAAACAAAGAAACCTTGGGAATATACGGAATGTTGGATTAGCCACCGCTGTAGGCTATAAAGACTACAGACATTCCAGAACTATGTTGATTAGTAATTAGCACAAAGCAGATGGGAAATCATGCTGTCTCCCCAGGAAGTTAGTGCAAACTAGTTACAGTGTTTATATGATGTTGAGACTACCCTGCTAAAATGTGTTTTAAATAAATAGCAGAACTGAATTATCTTGACATTTCAGTTAAAAATAGGTAAAACCAAATATTAGATTGGAAATTATCTTCAAGTTTATGCTGAAAAGAGATCAAGACTTCTCTAAATTAATAAATAATCATTCTAGGGTTTAAATCCTTTTTAATTTTTACAATATGTTTTTAAAGATATCTGCTTTAAATCTAGGCTTACTTGCCATTTCTTAAGAGGACTAAATATGCTGCTGCTCACTATGGACCTTGGTTATGATTAATGAAAGATTCATTCTCAACTTGAGTGGTACACTGCTACCATATAGATCACAGAATGTGGTTTACTTTTGTTATTCAAAAGATTGGATATTCAGAGAATTGCAGCTCTAAAGGCTCAGGAATACGGGCTACTCGCAAAGTTGTTTAGAAGTGATCCCATAAGTCAGACTAGGAACTCCCTCCTTTTCTTTCTCTCTACCATATCAGTCCTGTAATAAATATGGAGAAACATGCTCTGTGGTTAGGTGGGCCCAGAAATCTTGGGGATGAGTGGTTGATTAATACATATGCCTCTTATGGGAAAAGAATAATCAACAAATATGGTCTCATGTGACAATAACTTAAACAGGTTTTTCTCATACCAAGTCTTAACATACATGACTATGAGCCTGTCAAGACTTCAATAAGTGCCAAATAATGAGAGAAATTGGAAGACAGGATGAAATATTTCGTATTTTGTAAAGTTGGGAATGTAAGGCTTCCTCAAATTTCATCCTCACTTAAAAAAAAAATAAAGAGTACACAGGTGACTTGTGTTGGATAAAGCCTTTGTTGCTTTGATACAGACAAGTTTTGCAAAATGAGTTATGGTTTATGGACTAAGAATCCTTACTACATACATACAAATGTCTTCCAGGACTTCAAAAGAAATATAAAACTTTTCTGATAGAAGAATCAAAAAAGGCTTTAAAGTATTTTTTTTTCTAATAGACAGTGAACTTCCTATCTGATATAAGAATCATGTCCATCCTCAAACCATAATAAAGTAGAATAAACTTTCAAGAATTGCTTATTTTTGTATACAATCATTTCTCTTTCACAGATTACTTCAAAGAGAATGATCAGAGTGATCCTGAACCCTCAGGAGACAGCACCAGATACTATCAATCTATTAAGAAACATTTTGAGGAGAAAAAAAGTGGGTCGTCATCTTTTGTGTCCTCCATTGAAGATGAGCAAAAGCCCCTGTTCTCTGGGATAGCTGATTATCCATCTGTAACAGAGAAAACCACAGAGATGGACTTTGAAGAAATGGATCGTGACACAGAAGAAATTCTTCTTGACAAAAGAAGCAGTTCTTGCAAAGGTAATCCAGCTGTTTCTATTTAGCAAAGTTTGACCAGATATCTTTTTAGTCTGATTAACAAAAATAATTTTCTGAATAGTTCTCTTGATTCTTTATATAATATTTACTCAAAAAAGCTTAAGAAAAATATCTTAGATCAAAAAAAATTTATTTATCAAGAGGATTAATATAGTTGAATTGAGTGGGAACTGGATTAGAAAACTGGCTGGCAGAACCTCTAAAAGGTCATTCTAGGTTTTGCAACAAATCATCTTGTAACTAAACTACCTAAGTAATTTAAACAAACTCTTCAAAATTGTCCACTGGTATTGGACTTCACTGAGTGTCCATTGAGGATACCTCCATTTAGGAGATTCTGCACTCAAAGCAGTACAGTATCTCCCAAAGGGTATTTTCTGTGCCAGAGTAGGACGACAGTAAAAAATTATAGATAATGAGAGCCAGACTAGCGAAACCTAGTGATAGTTGCACAACCACCAAAAAAATGTTTTCAGAAAACTAATTTTATTCACTGCATTGACACGCCACAGCAAAAATTAAGTGGAAAAAGTCTTAACAGCTTGAAAGAAGGAAATCATGTCTTGCTGCACCTGTTGATTAAAGGACTGCCATTATACCACACACCCAAAAAAATCATGACTTCCATAAGTAACACACACGAATAAAGATTTGAGCTTTTGCATATGACAAATGCTCAGGAACTATTAAGCAATCTCAGATACTTTTACATAGTTAAATCATGTAATTAAAATTACATCTAGTATACTAAAATATTAATTTTCTCAGTGATGTGAAAGGAAGTTAATGAAAACCCCTGTATTAATATACAATTCAAATATCACTGCAAGTCCATTTGTAATTCTTTCAGTCTGAAGGGAAGAATTACATATTTATTGTTTAATGCTGTTTTCTTCAGCAGTTTCCACTGAGACAATTTAACCATTTAACCATCATTCAATAAACTTTAGGCTCTTAGGCTATCATTTTAAATAATCCTAATGATTAATCAGACCAAACAATGATTTTAACACCTCAGAGGTATGAATATGTGAAGTCTGCTCCCTTCAAGTTAAGGCCCTATAAATCCACACCACATAAACTTGTTGCATGCATACTGCAATTGGAAACCTTTCCTTTCCCCTACCAATAGCCAGAAATGTGTCCTTGCAGCTATAGCAACATTTTCCAAGGCAACCTATTGCAGATTTTATTTGAGCTAAATTTAGCATATCTAAAGGTTACATATATCGATTAAGACCACAATCTTTTTCCTACGTTGTAATTTAGCACTTCTAGTAATGTTATGCAAGGTAATGAGCTTTATTGCAACATTTATAAAACCTTCAAGGTCAGTAAGATTACCTTGTTGTGATATATGTTTTAAACTAAATTCTTACTCCTGGTATTATAGATTGATTATAATTTACCATGAGAGTAGTTACAAACATAATGAACTTGCGAAAAAAACCTCTGCTTTTATGTATCCTCATATATTATGGTACCTTATAAATCTTGGATAAAAATGCATTTGTAGAAAGCTACTCCAATTCATTAACTCTGTGACCAATACATATTTAATTATCATTTGTTTTGTTTTAATTTTTGGTCATTACTTCATTGAATGGAAAGACTGTTAATAATGTATTGTATAATTTGGCAGAAACAGTATAAACATCTCTCTCATAATTCTAGAATGCAACTTTTAGCTTTTAAACATATAGCTCTGTTGTGAAAATTTGAGAATTTTTCTGTAGCTGTTAACTACATATAAAAGAAAACTGCTATTTTCACTTGGTCATTATTTGGGCTAAAAGACTGATTCTTCAATTGTTCTGGTGAACCTAGTTATACATTTATTAACTTAGTACTCAGTCTGATTCTTCAAGCCCTGGAAGACCAGAGTTGGTTACAAAGCTGTAGCTGCTGACGGGCTTTTCTAGAGTTACTAATGACTACAGAATACCTGAAAAGACACTTAGATGAGTAAAACACCGTATTTTACAGAGTATTAACTTACTTATGGTGTGTAACTTATTTTGTCATTTCAGTGCCAAATCATTTGCTTTGTCACAAATTAAGCATCTATTACAGTAGTCTCCAAATACATATTCTGGGACAAAAAACAGCTTTGATTTCCCTGGCATAATTCATGGCATTGAAAATTTGTGATTTTAATGAATGACTTATTGTGAAAAACAACCAGCATCTCTTTTTTACAACATCCATGTTTTTGCAGGATATTAAAAAGCAGTGAAATGCTCCTGAAGTTCACTGCTTACAAGGCTACTGGATATACAAAATGCATTGCACTTAAACTTAAAGCTTGAAACTTTACCCCTCAATTTTTCATACTATGCTCCATTAAGTTTGCTGAGACATTTGCAGCTTTTCCTTGGACACTGAAAATTGTGCCATGTGTGCCTCCTAAAACCAAATTATATGCTTCTGTGACACTGTATCTCTTTCTTTCTGTTGGCTTAACTTCCTGAGAAGCAGAACAGGTTTCTGTGTAGCCAAGATGAAATCTCTTTCCTCTTCCTTCTGCCCACTGCATAAAATCAGTTATAGGTCATCACATGAAATTCAAACACTCTTTACAGCTCCAGGAAACCTTCTGTCACCTGCTAACCAAAGATCAGATAATGAAATAATGACTTTTGTCTGATCAAAACAAAAAAAAGAAAAACAAAACAAAAAAGAGGGAGAGAGAGAGAGAAAAGAGTCTACCCATACACTTGGAATCATGTAGTGAGAGCTCCCCTTCCTGGCTAAATCTACTTGAAATACTAAAGCTGACTGGGAACTTTTGTTTTGGTTTTTTTTCATTTACTTAGAGAAATACTGCTCAAAGACATGTTTGAAAAGGATTAGCTATTAGCATTTGGACAAAGCTCTTACATGTCACCCACACTGGGGTTTTTTTCTCTTCTCTTTGTAACATGGCTCTAGCTGCTATGGTTGCTTAGAAAAATTTCACAAGTGTGAAATGAATGTAACCTATGCTGAGTTAACAGCGTGCAGTGCCAAGAGAAGTGTTAGGAGAAGCTCTGAGCAAACCACTCAGCGACCGATGTGGGATTCAAATCCAACTGCAGATGCTTTATAAGCAGTCAAGGATTTTGCCCAGCTGTGTGCTGAAGCAGCAACCCAGGTGCAATAACAACTTTAATATGTTCTGTAACTTCATGTAGTTAAATAATTACAAATACAACTCTAATAGCAATAGTATTGAGCAGATGTTAAAATTTAAACAGCCTTTTTTTACCACATCAAAGAAGAATGAATGATTCTGACCAATTTTGACTGCATGACAGATTAACTCAAAGTAAACACAGGGATAAAATTTTAGCACAGCAAGTATAGGGTGAGACCTGGAATAATCACCATTGTTTTGGCTTTTTTTCAAAGGACTGGAGGTAAGGAAAAAAAAAATAAATTACTCATATAATGAGTGTTTTTAGATACTTCATGTTTACCATGAAACTTCCTTTAATATCAAAGTGATCTATGGCTGACCCAGCAAGGCTGAATATTTCATTCTTTTAGGAGTCCCAAATCATTAAACAAAATGAACAGGACTCTATCACCCCACAGTACCATAAGAGTTTCAGAGATGTGTTTTTCACAGTAGTGAACAGATTGGGTGGGAGAGTAGTGATGCTAAAAGCTACATCAATGAAAATTAATTTCCTTTACGAGAATAATAAGCAGTATCCTTTTGCAAGCAGTATGAGCTTCACTGAATGGCCCTTGTTTCAGACAAAACATATTTCACTTCACTAACCCAGGACAAGCAGTGTTACAGTTATGGGTAAGAAAGGCAGCTCCCTGAGGCCTAGCACCTTTCTCTAGAGGGGATATTCCAATGTACTGTACCACATGCCCAGTGTGGTAGCAAATCCTTCTTTTACACCAAAGAGCTAAGGCATGAATACACTTCAATTGCACATTCAAGGGCAAGAGAAGGCATTGTAGTCAGGCCTCTGAAGTGCACTATCAAACACATTCCAGTACATCATTTAATGCCTATAGGTTAGAACAAAAATTTCTATTTTAATGAATAAAAAATTGCTAAAAAGAACACTTTGAGAAAATTTGGGATTCATTTCTAAAATAATAGAAATAAAACTAAAGAGAAGCCATTCAGTGGCAGAACTCTGATGATGCTGACTAGAAAAAGCTTCTTGTTTATCTACAGCTTCAAAGTGTTAGCCTGTATGTGACCACTTTTATCTTTCCCTAAGGAGTAGCAAGGAACAAAGAGAGATGTTCAGTCAGTGTGCCAATGTACCAATTTGACTTTCAAGGTTTTGATAAACTGAGTAAGTGGGATTCTTGAGTGGTGCCAACCCCTCTCTAACTATATGTATATAAATCTATGCTTTTATATGTTTTGTATTTCATCAGACATCAACAAAAGAAACTGGGAACAGGAGAACATCCAGGAGTACCAGGACTCCACAGTTCAACCAGCATTATCCCATGTTACATGGGGAATCTGTGAAGCTGAAAGTGATTTTATATATGGAGAAGTGGAGAATCGATTAGATTTACTTCAAGAACAACTCAACAGGTAAAAATAAAGAGAAAAAATCTTGTGTGTGAAAGAGTACATAATACAACTGATGTTGATGATGCTACAGGAGGAATGAGTTTGTGCAGGAAGTTTCCAAAAGCATTCGGATCTTCAGAAGCTAAAAAGTACAAACATATGCCTGATGGAAATATCACTTTTTTGTCTGCACGTATTCTGAGGAGCCTATCTATCACCTAAATTAGGTTTTCCAGATTATTGGAAAAACCAATCCTGGGAAATTTGGGTACATAATTTTTAATATGTTGCCAGAATATTCAGACCTTTTATCTCTAGGTATGCACATTAGCTACTCTGAATAACTTTGCAGTAGAGCTTTTTTCCTCAGCTAGCTTTTTTAGATCATTTTTTAACCAAGAAGTTGTACTGAGGCACCTCAAATTGTTAAATTTAAATCTCACCTCATAAAGAGTGCTGTTCCCAGATCACAGAACCATCAAACAGTTTGGGTAGGAAGGGACATTAAAGATCATCTAGTTACTGGTTTGGGAAGGGACACAAAATGGCAATTTTCAGTATGTTCAAAATCTGAAGTACTTCTCCTTTCCTGGAAACTCAAAGTACACCAGCTGCCTGCTTTTTAAAATGTATTGCAGATGAATTCCCTTTTTGATGCATTAACTTTGTGTGCAACTCTATAATAAGTAATACATGGGAGTATGCAAAAGCACAATACTTATACCTATTACAGCAGAAAAATGCTTTCTTTATCAGATTCTAATATCACCTTTGTTTAATACTGATGTATTACTCTTTACTGGCAGCTAAGCAGACTAGCTCAGAGCATCTTAAGAATATGGTTACACAATTTTGATCCATCCTGCACTGCAATTTACCATGCAACTTCACTTAATTTTAAATTGCCCTTTGCTCAGGACTACGGTTTTTTTTTTCATTATTTTCGCTCTGTAATTCCATTACATTCAATATTTTTCCATGGCAAATGCTATGACAGGCACTCAGTCCTAATTATACTTTGGTAGCTATTCACTGGCATTCTGTGCTGTATATTTTAGCAATCGGTTTAAAGCCAGGTTAACTGAATTGAATTCCTTCATCCACCAGAAGCCAATCAAACAACAGTATTTTTCATTTCTGAATATGACATAATGCATTAAAAAGATGTTTTTAACACTTAACCCTAAACTGTTGTAATTTCAAATTACAGTAAAGTCAAGTAATCTATGTAACAGTAAATGTCACATAAATAAAAGCCGGCAGGGTTCCCATCAACACTATGTAGTCTTTTGATAACATTTCCTTCCTTGAAACCTTAAGCTCTTGAAACTGAAGTTATACCTCTAAGTTACTTATAGTTTTATCATGCAAGTATTTTCTTCTCTGTGAGAATATAATTGCTGCTGATAAACTAAGAATGAAATTGTTATGTATTTTATTAAATCACTTATTGTTTAACTCTTCTCATGTTTTTAAAGCTTTTCATGCTTTTGGGATTTGAGGCCTTTCTGAATTTTCTATTAATATAACAGACAATATCCTTTCCTGCCTTTGTCAGATCTGACCCGCTAGCTTAAAAAACATGGTCACTTCTCCCTGGATTTTTCCAGAAGTTAGAGGCTTGGCATAATATTTAATTATTAAATAAACATAGAGGGCTGGAAAGCCACTATACAAGTAATATGCCCCTAGAGTTGTCTCTGTTTCTCTTCTTTAAGCAATTGGGATTTCATGGACACTATGAGCCAAGCATTTAAGGTTCTTCTGTTTGTAACATGGATCTGTTTTGAATTTTGGAGAATGGAAAATGAACCTTTGTATGTAATGATGATGAATAAACATTACCAGAGACACTTTTTCATTTGAAGTTCAAGGAAACTTTCAAGTACTAACAAAGTAAGAGGGGAGCAATTTAACAGTTAATTAAAAGCCAAAAATAATCTTGAATGCACATCCTTCAATGCTACCTTTTATCCACTGAGGTGTTAAGGCCCAGGTTTAGCAGATGGAAGTTCTCTGGATGGTGCCATGCTGCTGTTCTTACAGCATTTTCCCCCTGTGGCATCAGCACCATACTTGTGTGAGAACAGCACATTTGCAAGTAGCAAAGAACCCAGGGGAGCTGACCAACAGGGCAAGTAGGGCACGTCTAACTCTGTGTTCGGGCCTTTTTTTCTGAGAGCTGAGGCCACAAAACCAGCTTCTCCTGATAAAGGAAGAAACAGGATCCCAAATACACTTCAGTCATACCTTTTGGATTAATTTCACAGATGCTTTTATAAGTAAATGATGCAGGAAATGGACAACTCCAACAGGAGAAAAAATAACATCACTGCAGGACATGGTAAAACCAAAAATCTAACAGCATGGGATCAATTCTGCTATTGTAGAGAGCCCAAGTAGTAACATTCACAACATTAAAGGCTGCTGACAAAGATTTGTTTACTCTGTCAGAAGCTCAGTTGGTGTACAGAAGACTGTATCATCTTCATTACCATCTGTCAGCATGTGCTGTAGCCTTCCAGCTGCTGGGAAGGTACAATAGACATTACCTTTTCCTGAGTTCGTCACAAATTTTGGCAAGACCATTTAAAAACCATTTCAGTGCTATGGAATTGTAAGTATGAACAACATAAGCAGCTCAAGTGCTTCAGAAGTCATATATATATACAAATTTATGAAAAGGCAAAAAAAATTTTAAAGGTACAAAATTTGAGCTTCCAAAAGGCTGATATTAATTCTGAGGCCTGCATAAGTTTGAATACATTTTCAGAGTAATGAGAATTGGGCAGTTAGATTTTTAATTGTTTTGGAAGCATCTTTCTTTTTCTAGCTGTGGAAAAATACAAATGTGGTTTCTGCTTAGTTCAGTGCATTGTATCAGCATGTCAGAATTCATTGTCAAATGCATCAAAATAATGTCCCATGCCCAGCCAGCATAAATCAATTTAGTTACACCGAAGAGAATACATTTATTCCAGTTATTTTCAACCAGATACCCAGTCCCCTTCTTGTTGCAAACCTAAGGCACAGCGATGAACCCATTCTTAGTGTAGCAAAAACCAGAGAGAAGCTCGCAAGTATGTTCTGCAAAGGGGAGAGAGAAGCTTTGGAAGGGTTCCGTACTCCCTCTACTGTTCTCTCCTGTTTAAGACATGGTCCTGCCACAACAAGCAATGGTTTTACCGGTAAACTGCAGGTCCCTCTTGAACGCCTCTGTAACCGGGGTGTGAAATACACCTGCTTCTGGCCATGAGCTAAACGATTTTCTGTTCCTTCTCTAGGCTTGAATCCCAAATGACTGCTGATATCCAAACCATCCTGCAGCTTCTGCAAAGGCAGTCAGCCCTCATTCCACCTGCCTATAGCATGGTGACAGCAAGTGCAGAGTATCAAGAGCCAGCAGTCCAGGTCATACAAAAGCTTCAGCCTGCAGCATCAATTAAAACAGACAGAAGTTTCAGTCCTTCATCTCAGGTAAGTACATGTCCAATAAGATCAAAAGAGGTTTCCTAGTCTTTTTATCTTATGAGGAAGAAATGCATACCAATGTAGGTGCTGGTTCAGTGGTTTAAGGAATATGAAATTATTATTTTGACCTAGCATCTCCACAGAGGGTTTAGACACCACAGTTTCAGAGGCAACATTTTCTACGAGGGTTGTAGAGATTCATACAGTGATCTTATAATCAGATATTTACTTTATTGTCATTTTTTTTTACAAAAGTTAGCAGAAAAGGAATCCAAGTGGTTAGAATCCTCAGAATTATGCAATTCTGAAGTTATGCTCTAAAACAGAACTTCAAGAATGTTGAAATCCATACTCTTATACTGGGACTGGAGAGTAATCAGTCCTTTAGAAAGGGCTGCTTATATGTGTATCTTGATGTCATATTAGCAAGTCTGAGGGGATGAAAAGATATCCAGACTTCTACAATTAATCAGCAGAATTGCATTCAATTACATTAAATCAAATGCAGTGCCATGTAAAAAATATTTCAGTACACTGTTTAATTTTCAAAAATAGTTTTCCATGAACCATCTGAATGTGCTAATTTTGAACAGAACAAGGGCCTGGAAGGGATGGTAATTAATACCATCTTGTTTCTTCTCTTCCCTTACAGTGTCCTGAAATTTCAGATGTTGAAAAACCGAAACTTAAATCCAAAGAATCCTTCTCAAGTGGAGTTCATCTGAACACAGCCTCAGAAGACAACCTGGCTTCTTTTTTAGACCAAGAACGTGACCAGTCTGTAGACCGTCCCCCACAGCCTTGTAAAACTTGTCTCCCGCCAATTAGGCACCCTTCCTTGCCAGAATCTTCACTAAGCACTGTAGGAATCTTGAGTCTTCATAGGCATGTTTCTGATCCTGGTCTTCCTGGGAAATAGTACTTTTATACTATTACTTCACATAAAAATGTAAGTGCTTTTAATGGCTGTTTCTCTTTTTTTCTTTTTTCTTTTTTCTTTTTTTTTTTTTTTTTNTTTTTTTTTTTTGTATTTAAATCCTCTATACTTGACTCAGGGGCTACAAGGAATATACCATTATATGCAAAAGTACTGTATATTTTCCTAAATCTGAAGCTTGTACGGTAAAGTTGAGCAGTTCTGATGTAAATATATATATACACACACACTAACTGTATGTTCCAAATGTAAAACTGCCAGCATTCTCAAGGCACCTTATATTTTTATTTTTTTTTAAATAACATGCATGTTCTGAAATTACCGTTTACGTTGCATGGAGATTACAACTTACTGCTGTCATGGAAATAGTATTTTATTGTGGATATGTCTTCAGAGCAAATAGGAGACAAATAACAATAATTCACATAGAAAAACTCCTACCTGACCAAGCTAAAATTCAAGAAAAATGCTCTTCTAGCTCACTTTTGAAAATTGATTTATCTTTCCTGCAGTGAGCTTTTTCTAATAAATCACAATGAGTCTGAATCTAAAGAAAGAATAAGGTAACCAAGTCTTCTGGGCTTGAAACAATTAGGACAGAGAAAACAGCCTCTTCCAAACTAGTTGAAGTAGGGCAGTATTTTACCAGAGAGGAAAACTGCCATATGGTGGAAAGTATCACCATAGGTCACATCCACAAAACTGCATTAAATTGAATCATTTGTTTCCACCACATATTGGTTTTTGGGTTTTGTATTGTTATTTTTTTTAAATTGCATCATAGAATTCAGCTGTGATGAGCAGACAGGTACTCTTCATCTGTCACACAAACATAATCAAATGCAATAAACCTAATTTCTATGTAATGCAGAAGACTGTGTTCCTTTTGTTCAATACAAATTATTAACAACCTGTTTTAATTTAAAAATATTTTACACATTTTTGTTTTATAATTATTAGGGTGGCTGTTTGCAGTTACCTCTTTGTACTGACCAGCCCCTCTACAATGCTCATACACACACACCTCGCACACACTCCTGGACGTGTGCATGTGTGTATTTTATAGATGTACATAGGTGTGTATGTATGTGTATGTGTATATATATTTATATGCACACATACACACAAGTGTGTGTATATACCTACACTTACATGTAGGAGTATAGATATAGAGCTATATATATATATATGTATATATGTAAAATCACTTTCAGGAACAATTGTAAACTTTCTTATTACAAAATGAGTAAGCTTAGCTTGTGTCCAAAGCTGACTACATTAGAATAAAATGATCTAAGGTCTGTAGGCTTTAAATACAGTATGTACTGTATATGCATAATGCTTTGTGAATACTTAGATTTAATTTTATTAAAATATTATTCTGCCTCAAATGTTGTGTTTATTTTAGAAGGAAATTACCTTTTTATTACTGCTTCCCAATATTTTTAAATGTTCATATTATTTTCTAATCTTCTAGCTTTAATGTGAGATTCCTCTCAGATGAGAACTGGTTACAGAAAAGCATGTAATGAAGTTAGTTAGCACTTAAATTTTACCTAAAACCAAGCTAAACCCTCTGTCCTAAATCAGTGCTACAGAGAGATGCAATAGTGGCTGTCCCTCACATAGATATATTCCTTGTATGTTGGGGTCAGAATGAAGCATGACACTTCAGTCATACACAGGTATGATAGATAGGTAGATAAACACAAGGTGGGTGAATCTTTCCTCATTTAAAATTAGAGTGTTGAGCTACTGAGCATAGCTCTGCTTTATCTTTGCTTTTAAGGATACCAAAATTAATTAAGTCAATACCTTTGTCACTGAAAAGGTGACCCTTGTCATACAAGAACACATTTTCTACTACCTCATGGTACTGCTGATAGTGGAAAGGTCCAAAAGCTACAATAGGCTGACTGCTCTTCTACCACGATAACAGGAGGGCTGCACTGCTCAGTGCCTTGCAGGATCAGATCCTAGTGTCAGGAAAATGAATCCACAAACGCCAGAGGTTTATGTCCGAAAAGGAGACAGAGGAGTGCTGCAACTTTACTCGAATAAAGGGAGGGAGAAAGTCCACTGGGGCACGTGGAGTTTCCTCTCTCGTCGTTTCAGAAGGCGCAGCCTCCTTTTATCCTGAACTCCTGCCGCACGTTGCCCTCTTCCTTTCCCCACTGGCTGAGGTACCAGGAAGGTACAGCCTTCCCGAACTGCCCACCACATACCCCTCCTTGAACCGACTGTTTTACCCCAAAGTTCAGAAGTTTAGGCTTGTGCAGACCCTTGCCTGTTTCAGGAGCCAAGCTCTTTGGGCCCGGTAACAAACCTGCTGCTTGAGGTTGGTAGAGACATTAAGATCCATTTCAAAGACGTTAACACTTCACCCATCAAATTGTTTGTAAAGACATTAGCACACATCTTTCTTCTCACTAGGGACCAGTCGGAATTTCTGCCTGCATATACTCCACTGAAGCAGGAGTGCTGAATAACAAATAACTTCGGGGGGGGGAGGGGGGGGGGTTGTTTGGGTTTTTTTAAATAGCAAATGTTAACGACTTCTGCTCTATCTCAGCCTGGTAACTAACACTCACTTCTGTTACAAGAAACAAGTTAGCACATTTTCTAAAAAGGTATTTGTGGTTATGCTACATTCTAAAAAGTCTGGTATAAATTAAAAATAAAATTAATGAAAAAGTATAATGCATGAGCATTGCTTTACAAAAGGCCTTTTGTCCAATTTTATCAGTTGATATTTCTCATTACTGAAAAGAGACTGAAGAGAACAGGTGGTCTGGGTAAGGAGCATTGGGGAAGAGGAAGAGTGACAACTACTCCAGTCAAAGCGAAGGAAAAGCTCCACTTCTTACTCCAGTTTTTTTTTGGCTCAAAGGGACTTTGTTCTTTCCCTTCTCCTTGTACCAAGACGAAAAATCTCAAATGGGTTTTGATAAATAAGGGAGACGTTATAAAGTTATGGAGATTCTAAGCTGCCTGCCAAGGAATGCAGAAACAAAAGAAGAAAGTTTAGTTGCAACACTCTAGCTGCCCCTTCCTTGCCACAGACAGATCTCCCTTCTCAGGTAACTTCTTTTCTTGTTGAGGTTCAATGAAGTACATGAAGACCCACTGCTTCAAGCTTTTTTCTTCCAGAAACAGGTAAAAACCATAGGGTTTGGAAATGTGTTAATTTTCTGAACAGCAAAATTTGCCCCTTTTATTTGCCGGTGATTTTGTTGGGGGATTTTTTTGTGGGGTTTTTGTTTGTTTGTTTGTTTGTTTGTTTCTTTGAAGGGGTGGGCCTCCCTGTAAGTCCAGTCTGGTTTTCACTTGATAGAAATGGTTCTATGTTATCCAAATCAAACCGGGAATAATGTTAAGGGTTGTAAACCCACACAGTTGTAACACATCCAAAGAAGATTTTAGAACTTTAGGAGGCACATTTTGGGTTTGCTTGAACTTAGGAACACTTGGTTATGTACATTAAAAACCTATGGTTAAAAATATGTATTATTTATAAGCTGTAGATACAGAAAAGTCTCATGGAATACCAGGAATAGCTAAAGTAGCTGAAGTGCAAAAGCAATGCAGACAGTCACTTCAAATATGAGAGGTGAGGCTCTACAGATCAGCACAGCTCTTCACAAAGTTCATTGACTCCTACCAGTTATGGGTGTAGTTCAACATTAAAAGCAAAGAAGAGGTTGTGATGCTTTTCAATAGCTAAGCTGTGTGGCAACCTGAACTATTTGGGTGTGCACATTCATCTACAGGCACAGATTTACAGTAATACACATCAGTCATGTTTCTTGACTGGCCCAACTCTGCTGTTTCCTGGAAGCATAAACCCAACTGCACATCCCTTTCTTTCCATGTTCCCATGCTGTTCACTTTGCAAATCCATTTTCTGATCTCCCACCTCACTGCTGGCTGTCCACAGATGAACCTCTCTTCCCTTTTCCTGCTGCTGATTGTGTCCTAGCAATTTTGTCTCTCTGGTGAGCTCTCATCAAAGCTCTTGTCTTATTCACCAGCATCATAAGTAACATAGAAAAAGCTGAAAAGCACTGCATGGCATGGCCTCTGGCTGCCTGCTGATGTGGAGCAACTGGAGTCTTGCCCACTGATAAATTATGTCCTCTCACTGGAGCTGCTGAGCTCTAAAATGCTGGACACAAATAGAATGGCAGGAGCCCGCAATACCAGCACAGCAGAAGGCATGATTCCTCCTGTGACAGGTGTACTTAATACCACACCTGCAGATCAGCACCCCTGACCTTTCTATCCTCTCTGTTAAATACTCTTACACTGTGAACACTGTGTGAGAACGCACACTGCTCGGCACAGTGCCGTGTGATGGTGGGCCGTGGGGTGCAATGATGTGCGCTGATGTGCGGTGCCGTGCGGTGCTGTGCAGTGACCTGCGGTGCTGTGCAGTGCGGTGCCGTGCGGTGCTGCAGCCTTCCCGGCTGGGCCACGTCCCGGCTTCCCCCCTGCGCTCCGGCCGAGCAGGGACGGGGCAGCGTCGGCTCTGCAGCGCGGCCGGGCTGTGGCACAGCGCAGCCCTTGTGACGGCCGAGGGGAAAGCCGAATGCTCCTCCCCTGCCCTGCCAGAGCGACTGCTATGAATCCTGACACTAATTTCAATCACATTTGAAAGGAGCGAAGGTCTCCGAAATCAGTGTAAACGTCCAGGAGAGCGATAGAGTCAGGGTATTTGCATTATCCGTGGTCAGAGCTCAGCCATCATCTGTGCAACCTCACACTAGCTGGAATAAACAAGTAGCATTCTTTATCTCTGGAAGTCTCAATTGTCCTTTTAATGTCTGCAAACTCTTCGAGCCAGTAAAGGATTGTTTTGGGATTAATGTACAGGCTGGTTCCCCACCGCAGCATACACAACAAAGCAAACACACAAACAACCCATCTGCACGCACTGAGTCCTGCGGGCTCCCTGAGACTGAGCAAGGAAGGCTTGTGTGTCTTCCGGCTAAGGTGCTGGAGGCAGAAGAAAAAGTAGTGGGGGGAAAGAAATTATGCTTTTTATAGAAATCTTTCAAGGGAAACTTGCACAAAGCAGAAATTAAAAAGTAATGATGAAGTAACAGTGAAACCGGAGATAAGCAGAAAGAACAATGAAATTAAAGTAAAAGCAAAATAAGTTCTTCTACAAAAGAAGGCTCCAGCTGAAGGAAGCTTCTCTGCGAGCAGACTACTGCAGCATGTTTCAACGTGCCAAGCAACTGAGGGTACAATTTGAGCCATAGAAAATTCTAGGCTGGGAAAGGACCATTGGAGATAGCTGTCTTTCTTTTAAAAGCAAGTTATAAAATCAAGGACACTGCCAAGCCAAGTGTTGAATATTGCTATTGAGGAAATTTCTGCTGCTTCTCCAAGCAATATATTCTAATGTCTAATTGTTTCTAGAGTGGATGATATTTTCTTCTTACACCTGGACATAATTTCCTCTAAAGAAACATATTCCAAGTCCCCTTTTTCCTGTGTACCCCAGTGAAAAATCATCCCACTTTTAGGAGCTGAAGAACTTTTGGTGTCCCAAAATAGGTTCTTTCACCCAGTTTGCAAGGGGCTGATCTACACACAGAATCAAGGTATTTGATTTATTTACAGTTCTGCCTTGCACAGAAAGAGGTGCTTGGTGGCAAATTTCCAGAGCCAGCACCATGAGTGTCAACATTTTTCTTTTTTACATTTTAGCAGACAAAGGCATTAACACTCATTGGCTACGTTACATTGTTTTTCATATTAATTATTATTCTTTCATCTATTGGTTAAATGATTCTCTCGCTTCTTTACTGATTAGTCCATATGCCCAGTCTTTCTCTTCTTCTGAGTCAGTGGTTTCCTGGATCAGTGGTTTGAGAATCAGTGGTCACAATCTCTCTGTGCCAGAATTCCCTTCTACCCAGTCAGAGCCAATATCAGCACAATTGCTGAGCTGTCTTCATTAGTTTCTTCCTTACCTTGGGAGTTCTGCCAAATGTCTTTGAGGCCCGTAAATTCTGTGTTCATTGTGTCTGCTATCAGCGCTACATCCTTACTCTCAAGCTTTGTTAACCTCCCCCTAGATCTGAGATCACTGAAACATGCCAAGCCCTAGACCTTAACAAGGCAATTCTACCAACAAGTAATTTATCTTTCTAACACCCGGATATCACTGTGGTTGGATCTCCCCTGACCATTCTTTTTTCCAGGTTTTATAGATGCGCCAGGGTCTCCAATCCTATTGACCTCCGGACTGTCCAATTGTTCAGTCTCTTGAAAAACAGACTGTCCCAAACCCAAACTGAACACAGTAATCCAGACACTCTCTGCTTATCATTTTGCCTTACCTCAGAATCACACTGAGGTTCCCCAAACCCCCATGAGGGAAACCAAGACTGCTTCTGAAGCTCAGTGCCATGTATGATATGGGTGAAACGTCATCTCAGGGAGAGCCCTTCCAACCGCCTCAGACACCAGCCAAGCACCTCATTGCTGCCCGTGAGTTCCTGGGCAGCAGCCAGCGCCCAAAGCACAGATAAGCTGTGAGCAGCCCGGGAAGCTCTTGAGCTGGAAAGTGAAAGACATGTTTATTGTTTCCGTTTCTGACCGGGTTTTTTAATTCATGGTTACTGCCAAAGGTTTCGTTTTCAACGAAAAAGGAGTGGCACTGAGTGATGCCAGGCACGGACCCGGCGCCCTGCCCCGGCCGGCCCTGCCCCGGCGAACGCTGCCTCGGCGAATCCTGCCCTGCCCCGACGGGCCCTGCCCCGGCGAGCCGGGCCCTCACGCACCACCCTCCCAAGCGAAATCGAAAGCGGCGCCGGTGCTGGGCGGAGCGGGTCGGGCCGCGGAGAGTTGGTGGAGGGTTCGTGGAGGGTTCGTGGTCGCGCTGCTCGCCAGGGCCCAGGCGCAGCCCCCGGCCGCGGCCCCGGGAGCCAGTGGAGCCGGGCGCCGCCATGGCAGAGAGCACCCGGGACGAGCGGTTCCTGTACATAGTCTCCTGCTTCAGGCCGCGGCTGAGGCAGTTCATCCAGGTGCAGCCCGTGCTGGACCGGCTGCCGTCGCTGAGCGCGGAGGACAGGGACAGGGTGCGTGCGGCCGCCCAGCAGCGGGGCGCGATGGCGGGCGCGGAGGAGCTGCTGCGAGCCGTGGAGCGGGGGCCCCGCGGCTGCGGCTGGATCCGCGAGTTCCTGCAGGCGCTGGAGCACGGTGGCTGCAGCCTGGCCGCCTGCTACGCCAGCCCCAGCCTGAGCCAGCTGCCCTCGCCGGCACAGGAGGCCGAGCACGACCTGTGCGTGCACCTGGTGCAGCTGCTGCACGGAACGCTGGTGGACAGGATGCGCACCGTGCCGGTGGCCGAGAAGTGCCTGGAGATGGGACTCTTCCAGGACGATGACATGGATCGGGTGAGTCCGGGCGCAGGCAGTGCCACAGACACTGGCCAGCCCCAGTGGCTGTGGGGCAGGTAGAAAGCCACAGCTACAAATGGCACAGTAAATGCAAAAATCAAAGAGGAGTTCCCAGACTTGGGGGGGAAAGAGATAATGGGTCCAGATAAGCCAGTGAAGGCTGTGGACAGTGGGCCTGCAGGTGGGATGCCGGTTAAGAGCCTGGCAAAGAAGAATGTCAGGATCAGAGTGTTGGGCCAAGACAGTGTCTAAGTGGAAGAAATATGTCAGATTTTACTTATCGTTTTGCCACAGACCTTAGGCTCAGAAGATCATTGTCTTCTGGCCCTTGAACCATAGGAAGTAGTGATGGTCTGTAAAGTCCTAAAGAATACTTGCGTTAAAATAAAGCAAGGTTTTCCATCCCCTTTTTTTGCTATAGGTTCACTAAGGACTATCACACTAGACCGTGAGGTGGGCAGAAATACCAGTTGGACAAGAACAAGGAAGAGTTAACCTATGATGAAAACATTGCCCAGTGTTTATTCCACTTGGCTAAGAATGACTTGACTGGAATGTGAAACCTACTTGAAACTCAAAGGGAATTTATATCCTGAATCAGTGTTAGAACAAATTAAAATAATAAATGCCATAGCAATGAGGGGAAAACTGGTAAGCTAAGGGTGGAACTAAATCATATTTGCACTCTGAGCCTTTGCATCCATTTTTGAGGTAGTCTTATGCTCCATCTCAGTTAAATGACTGTAAGATACATAATTTTGTCTTGTGACCATCAGGTAGCAGCAATGATCTGATGCACCCTAATTATCAGGGAGCCAAGCGTGGTAACACAATAGGCAGGCCTTTTAGGAAGCTACTGGCTCCATTCCCTGATAATGGGTCCTCATGTTCCCCTGGGTCACCTTTTTGCTGCTGGTATTTCCATCAAATCTTTTAATACCCATCACAGTCCTGCCAGTTTGAACTCCAGTGGAGTTTAGGTTTTCCTAATGCTTCCCACATTGCACACACTTCCTTTTAGTCATGGATCTCAGTCAGGGGTTCCCACTGCTATGCCTGCCCATTTCTTTGCATGTCAGAATGGGTAATTCTTGAGCCTTGAGACTGAACACTTCTCAGGCTGCTTTGCTCTTGGGGTCCTGGTTTTCTTCCTAATGCGATCACATGTCAAGTTCTGCTTGTGACAGCTGTGGGACACTGTTCCATAGCTTCTTTGAGGGCAATAGCCATTTTCTAGAGGCTTAGCTATGGTATTTTTAAGTGGGAGTTGAGATGATGAAGCCAGAGTTTAAGGCAAATGTTCCATGTTATGTATGAGGTCATGTTACAGGTTAAGTCTGAGCTGTGTGATACCGTTTCTCCTTAATCAAGGTTGCCTATTCCCTAAACCAGTCTGAACACCAATTATTATTACACAATACTAATAATCACTAGATAATGGTTACTGCTGTAACTATCGTCTAGTACTACCAGGCTCTCTAATTAAATTCCAGATCTCATAGGTTTTATATCTCCTACCCAAAACCATATGGGATGAACATGAGGTTGGACAAAATTGCAGCAATTCTCTTCTGATGGGTGGCAGGTGTACTTTATATCTCTATTTTTCGGTATGTTTTAATGATGACAGGGAAATGCTTTTGCACCTATACTATTCTTATGGACTTCCTCAGACCATTTCCTGTGTGAGGGTTGTTTTTTATTTTTACCAGATCCAGGCTGTTACTGACAATCATGGAAACAGAGATGGTGCAAGGGAGCTACTGAGCAGAATAGTCCAGAAGAAAGATTGGTTCTCTTCTTTTTTGGTTGCTCTCCGTGAAACCCAACATGAAGACCTTGCAGATGATTTAAGTGGAAATACAGGAGGTAAACATTTCACTGGTACTGATATGTGGATTTTTAATCTCTGGTTGGGTTTGTTTGTGTTTTTGGTTTTTTGGTTTTGTTGTTTTTTGGGGTTTTTTGTACTATTACTTAAGCAGCATTGCAGGATTCCCACTATATTGTTTTATTGTGACACTGGGACTAATGATTGTCCAGGGATTTCAAAATCAAGTTACGTAACACCCTAATTGATAGATTTTTAAATACTAAAAGTCCTTATTAAGCAATATGAGAATTACAACAGTATGGGTTTAGTTACAATTAAACTGAATCCTACCATTAAAACCTATTGGTTTTCAGTGTGGTTTTTATAATAAATCATAAAAAAACCCTCTGAAGATTAATTTGAATAAACAAAACAGACTTTACCTGAATTTCCTCTTCAATACAAATGTTTCCTTTACAGAATGGTTTACAAATATTTTTGGCATTTTAAAGTACTTTGCATACTTTAAGACATTCATAAGTCTCAAAACATGATAACACTTACTAAAAATAATAAAATAAACTAGTGTAGTGGCTACTCCTTTTCATTCCTGTATGATGCTTATAATACTGTGAAGTTATTCCAGTGCTCCCCTGTATTCTTAAATATAAAAAAGAAAGCAGCTCCCAAATTATTTATCCCTTATTTTTTCTCCCCGTATGTTTTATAAAATTTTAGAGACTAAATTATTTTAACAGATTTCCCCTTTAGTTGCTGCATATGGGTCAGAACATTAAGACTGAGGTAAGAGGGACATGAAGGTGTCTCTTCCAGCTTTGGACGGGAATCAGAGGGTGCTCTGCCAGACACAGACAGGCAGCTGTGATATTTGAGGATGCAGTTCAAAGATGGTTGAGAGTTGCAGTCTGCAGGACAAGACCAACCAAGTCACAGCCTCAGAAGATCATTCTGAGTGAAACTTGGATGCTGGGAATAGCTCAGCAGCTGTTGTGATCCTAATTTTCATTGTGTTGCAGCTGTGTGAAGCTTAAAATCGCATCTTCACTACTTTGCCATCAGTAAGGTAAACAAAGTAACAAATATACAAATAGTCTTCTCATATTTTTATTTTCAGTTCTTTTCACATTCTGCATTTCTGAATTTTCAGTATAGTGCAGACCATATAGGGTAAAACTGAAGTTTAATTCAGTTGTTTGATGGACTACTGAATTAATGCATTTTTTTTTCCACAATTTCTTCGTAATCTTGGGCAGTGCAGGCCCCAAACAAACCGTACAGACTAATGCATAAATCATGAGTGGTGTTATCAGGATGATAGGTAATTTTCCTTGTGCACAGTCATATATGTGTGTAGATACATAAAGTGTGTGGTTGCAGGAGCATGCCCTGACATAAGGTCATAGAGAGGAAACAGCTTCATTGGGTACTTTGGGTAAAGAACACTGAGGCTACATTTTATCATTGCAGCCTGACCCCCTGTGATTTGTTACAGTAAAATATGTTGTTATTAGCAAAGACCTACACACAGAAATTGAGAACTTCGTTAAAAAAAAAGCTATTAACCTCTTTAAGTTTAGTTTCTAATTGTAAATTAGCAAATTCTTAGTAACTATTTATATAAAGGTCAAAATTTCAAACTATAATAGTCAAGACCATATGTTATACTGTTACGTGCATGATGAATACAGGTTAGCTCTGTGTTTTCTGTGTTCCACACTAAAAGGAATGAATGTTTTATAGAACTGCCTTAGAATTTCTCTTTATTTTCTGGCAACAGAGAATAAACAAAATGGGATGGAGCAGACTACAAACAAAGAGACAGAAGTTACAAGCCAACCTGGACATGTCATGGAGGAGAATTTGAAACAGGAAAAAAATGCGGATGATAGTTTCAGCAGTGAGAACAGTGTGTTGGAAACATCCACAGAGAAGAGTTCTATGGTGTCAGGTTTGTCCACTAACTGGTATTTTGATCTGGTACCCGTGTGAATAAATGAGTAGTTTTCAAATATATTTAATATTTTTATAAGAATATTAAAATTATTACATTAATATTTTATTTCAGACCCATCCATAGTAGGTTTATACTATTCAATGACAACATTAGGTTAACCTTGACAACTTCATACAGTGTTGACAAAGTTTAAGGTAAGAGGAATGGTTTTATGCCACTAAAACTGCAGCTGTATTAAGTACTTCTTTCTAGAAGGCTGGAAATTCTATATTGAAAAGCATTTTTTGTTTTGAAAAGTCCTTTAGTGCTGTCCAACAAGTAATATTTCTGTTTATTTTAAGGTTTTTGTACTTACAGAATATCAAACAACCTTTCTCATGTCACATACATACTCAGAAGTACATTTTTAGTAAAAGTGTTCAGAAATGGTTGTGGCCTGTTGTTCATATCGATCCACTCTTAAAAACATGCCTTGGGAGTTGATTGTGAGCAACATCAATAACCATCAACACTGCCCAAACACAGCTGTGAACCAGTGCTTCAAACATACACTGCATGGTTCAGGCACCACGTGTGTTCAAACAGTAGTTACAGCTAAGGTAAATCCTACCTGAAATTACACTAGTGGGTTTTCTCAGTCAAAGGAGTAAGACAGCTAAGGCTGCTCTCTTTTTATCAAACATGAATATTTTTTTTAAAAATGGCTCTGAAAAACTGCAGCCTTTCAATGTGCAGCCCATTTCTCATTTAGCATGATATTAACAGGATATCACAATGCTTTGTAGCAAGTGGTGAATTATTAACTACAGCAAAATTATCAACTTGCTTTTCCTGGGTTAGAACATAATCTGGCAGTATAAAGAAGAGGTATCAAATATTAAATGATAATTCAAAATAATCAGACTGGATTATTCTTTCTGGACAAATCTAAGGCTCTTATTGGGCCTACTAAGGGCAGGTTTTCATTGCTGTTAGCCTGATCTTCTGCTTGCCTGTTGTCAGGTTGAGTATTACAGAAAATTAGATCTACCGGTTATTAACTACTTTGCCACAAGCTAATTGTAGCTAAAAAGCTATAGTCTCAGCTCAGAACTGAAATTAATAGAGTGGGTATTAGCAGTTTGAGCAGTGTAGCAGGTCTGTGCAGTGAGATGGCTAAGGGGGTACTAAGTACATGGATTCTATCAGTTTGGTTCAGGAGGACTCCAGTCTCATGTGGACTGCGTGCCTGCAAGTAGTTAGAACAAATCTCATTTGGTTTTGGCTGACAGTTCATTTTTTCTGATCTAAACCAGCTCTGTGATATGAACCAAAGTACTGTAAGTGGGGACAATTGTCAGATTCACTGTAAAGACGCAGTTCTGAGATGAACCAAAGCAGCAGTGTAGATGCAGGGTAACAAGGGCTGCCAGGAGGCACTGCTGCTTGGAGATTTCTGCAGAGGAACTGCCTCACATTCAGCCATCCTCAAGTGCAGTAGCCTTTGATATCAATGCACTTGTACACTCCCACTTAACAGCACTCAGGTCTTTTTTCATTTTCTATTTCCATCCTTCCTCATGATTTCATAAGACTGTAATTTTAGACCAGGCAGATTAAAATACAAATGGAACCCAGATTCTACTTCCAAGTGAGTTGGGGGCCCACCTAGTTTGTAGTTTGATGCTGTTAAGTGTTGCCAGTTTTTGCAGTACAATCCCACCATTCCTTTATGGCTTGAGAAGGACATTTTTCAAGAAGAAAAGAGCTTTTCTAGTCACTTGAAATTGCTGCCATTTGCATTGTATCTGAAGCCTCCTCTGATCCTTTTATTAGGTAGGTGAAACAGAGACAGTCAGAAGGTATGAGAGCAGTAACGTCATAAAAACAAGTAGAAATAGATCATTTAGCCTAAGAGATAACTAGAGAAAAATTGAGCATGCAAAAACACAGATAAGAAACTTCACACACCCAAAATTCCACTAAACCAAGTAAATTCTCAAGGTCAACACTTGGATTAAGTTGCTGCAGTTACCTATACAAACAACAATTTAAATAATAGCAGCTCTCTTTTTCAAGGCTTGCTTTTCTTTCCATTCCATTGTCTCTCTCTACTTATTTAGCACTCAGTGTAAAAGTGACTGAAAATCTTCCTGTGAAATATTACAATGGGCAAGCAGGACTCTAAGGGAAGATTAGCAAAGGTGGTAAAAACAAGTGATAGAATGTTAACTCTTTTATCTTCATTATTTTGCAGATGTTTACTGGTTTGTTTTTTTTAATTTATTTTCTTCTAAAATAATTCAAGTAAGTTGCCACAGTTGAGAAAGGAGAACATTCTATTCACCTTTCATTTGGAAGATGAGTATTTTGGTATTTTGTATTTCACTTTGCCACTGGTGTTTTCTGTTGAGAGGTTGTTGTATAATGCATGCTGCAATTCAAATAATTGTGTACAAAACACTTTATAGGTTCATATTCTCGTGACTTTCAGAAGGTCATTTTAGATGGGAGGCCACAGGGAATAGATACACAGAATTTTAATTTCGTCCTCCCTTTCCTATTTTATGTGGATTCCTAGACAGTGAAAGCAAGAGATAGTGTCATCTTTGTAGCTGGGAGTTCCCCCTAATGCTACTGATCAGTTTGTCACAGGTCTTTGAGCATGGCTTCTAACTGGTGAGGTTTCCTTCTTTTTTTGTGCCTTCTGTTGATTGCATTCATTTGTTAGAAAACCTGACTCTTAGTGGTAGCTGAGATAGCTTTGTACCTTTACTGAATGCAGACTAGCTTCAATTTCCACCTCACTCACCAAGACTTTTATAGTCTTTCACGCATTCCTTTCTAGGACAGTGTAACTTCTATTCAGTGCTAAATTCTCATTTACAGAAACAATTTTGCTTTATGAATAACTTTTTGGGGGCAATCAGTTGCGAAACATATGTATATGGACCATAACGGGATATTAACTGGAAAGAACTTGATGGAAACACAAGTTCACTGGCTAATTAAGCAAAACATTGGTCAACACTGTTATTCTGACTGATTCCATCTGCACACCGTGGGCTCAGTTGCAGAGTGCTGTCGGTGAGCTGACGGCTCAGGGTGATGCTGTTGGCAGCGGATTTTCCCGGAAGAAGCGGGTGTCTCCTTAGGTACTGGAAGGACTGGGTTCTGGACGATGCAGCTTTGCGAGCGGTGCTGGCGGCCCAAGGCAGGGCTGTACGGCGAGGCTGGCCCAGCAGAGGGCGAGCGGAGCACGGGAATCTCCGAGCGGCGGCGGCCGCGCCCGGGGCCCCTGGCGGGACCGGGGCCGCCGCTTCTGCCCCGCGCGGGTCGGTAACTCACCGCGGCTTGTATTCACCCGGGAAACACCGTTGGCGCTTTTCATGGTACACGAAGAAACTTTAAAAAAAAACCACCACAGTTCTGGCTTTGTTTTTATTCTGCTACCGATGTAGCTGTCATGGCTTGCAGGGAGCCAAAGAGAATGTTCAGTTTGCCAGCAACTNTTTTTTTTTTTTTTTTTGGCTTTACACCTTTCTGGAAAGATACAGTAAAATAGGAGTAAAGGAGATAATGCAGTACAGATGATTATGTCTGGAACCCCTTCTTTTAAGCAATAAATCGTGACCTTTACTTCTGCCATGCTTTGGGTATTAATCTTCCACTCCATATTTTCTTCCATAAGAAAATGAATTATATTTTTCATTCTTTTATCTTTAGCAAAAATGGAGAAAATTAGATCCCTGATTGACATTCATCTAACCTACTTTAACAACTTAAAGGAGAGAGCAAACTATATGGATTTGCCATTAATATTTGTACAGCAAATATATTATGCTACATTTCTTTGTGTTTTTAATTTAGAGTCAGATGTCTCCATAGGAGATGGAAGTGTCAGTAACTTGAATGAAGACCTGGGACAGAGCTGCACAACCAGTGATTCAGGTACATTTCCCTTCTGTTATTATTTAGTAATTGCAAAGTAAGCTCTCAGGGAAGTACTCTGTGAGTGGGCTAAAACAAAACTCAGCAGAGGGCTTTCTTTCACTGTAAACTCCAGTTCACTGTGTTTAGATGCTGGACTTACTTTGTTGAAAAGCAGATGTCATTTTTAATGGTCTGGACCTAAGTCCTGGCCCCAAAACAGTCAATTTACTGAGATCATGTGGACAGGTCTCTAGACATCATCATTGTACAAACTGGTCAGTGAGGCAGAATGATAAAATCACATAGGCTGAAGGGACTAGAAGTCATCAAGTGCAGTCACCTGGACAGATATTCATATTGCTGCCACACAGATGTGTTTCTTTTGCTCTCAGAGAGGAACTAGATTGTGCCTGGCCCCCACATAAGGGGAGAGGGAACAGGAGTGCTTTAGAGGCAGCGAGAGGTGAGCAGAAGCATCTCCTGTTCCTGCAGAACAATAATGGAGGTCCGCTTTGGACCCAAGTTCTTTAGAAGCCTTATTTGCAAAAACAACCTAAGCAGTGGGGAGTGGTATCTGAAGACTTTTGTGAATCTCACATTTAAACACGTGTGCATGTTCTAAATGCAGTTTTAAACTAGATATTGGACTGTGTTTAAATAATACTTAGCAGACGGGTATTATCTTGCTATGCATGAAGTCTGAGCCAAACTAAACACTGCTATTGTAAAAGGCATCCCAGTGTTTTTTTGTCTTTTTGGGTTTTTTTTTCCAAACTTCAGGCAAAAAAAAAAAAAAATGGGAGGTGTCTGTATAGGTAAACACCACCATGGTGTTTGCCTATACAGAATTCAAGAACTACTTTTTGGAATCTGTCCTGTATAAAATTTGTGCTGGGATTATGTCTTGTGCAAGGGCTAGAAAAAATCTGAGCACCTTTCAAGCCAGCTGGGCCTAATAAACCTAGTATTGCATCAGTAAGGTCGTTGTAAATATTATATATCCTATACCTGCAAAGTGATTATTATAAGCACTTTTAAAATAGTTTCAACCTTTTTAAATATTAAAATACACATATTTTGTAACTACACAGAAAATTCAGGATAGCTCAGATCTAAATTGCTACTACAGCTGAGATTTTAGTCTGTGTGATGCTAACTCCAAAGAATTTACTTTGCACCTCTTTATCAACTGAGGACACTCATCAGTCACATTGTATTTTTTGATTCTCTCTGTCACATGAAAAGTCTGGGCATGGGAACTTCTCTGTTCTGTGGACAGGCAGGCACACTGTATCGTGCCATGCTCCTGGCATTTGGCAGCAAGTATGTATGTATGGCTTCATCCTTTAAGATTCCTGAAATATCTCTCAGTTAGCAAACTGGGCATTTGCTGTGTCCAGTAATCCATAAAAAGAAAAAGCAAAAAAACTTCAGTTTTGTGAAGAATGGAGAATTTTCATATTTTTTCACAGTGTTTACTTGCTATATGTTCTGTAACATGTGGCTTTTAAAAACAACTAGTTAAAAAGTTTTTTAAAACATCCATGCTTTTTAATCATGTCCAGTAAACTCAGTGAGAGCCATAATGAGAAAAAAAGTGCTAAGAAGATGAAGATGCACTATTAATGGATTTTATAATTTGAGATTTTGCAGTAAGGCTGTTTTATTAACAAAGATGTTTCGATGGTGTCATTGCACACTGACATGATTCAGATTTTAATGCAAAGAATTGTGGATTCAGCTGCATTTTTATGTGCAAGATTCATTTCACATTTTATAAAATTGTGTAGTTAGGACAATATACTGTGCATGATGAAAAATCTTTAATTATTTAATTCTTTAATCTGTGAAAAGATTCCTGTATTAGCCTTTATCTAAACAAGAACTGAAGAAGCTAGGAGAGAGCCAAGTTAAATATTTTTCAGGCCAGGACTGTTAATTGAGGATGTTAAGGAACTGAAATTTAACCAAACAGATGGGTGATAATGTGCTAGTTTCAATATGATAGAGCTATTGAATTTAGCCAACCAGAAAGCAAACAACGTTCTTCCTCAAAAGAGAGTAGTAGAAGTCAGATAAGTAAGAGCAAGTACTCTGCTGCAAATGTCCCTGTGTCCAGGTAGCACTGCACTCACACTAAAAGGCAAAACAAGCAAAAAACACTTTAGAATGGCATTCAGATGTTTCCATCAGCAGTGTTTTATCAAGCTTCATTACTTTTTGTTAGTTTAATTTTATTTAATGGAATCAGGAATACTAGAAAAATATACTTACTTTGTATGTAATGTATCAGTGATAATAAAATCCTCATGATTCTTCATTGGATGGTGTCATCAGGAAACAAAACTAGGGTTTTTCTCCCCTCATTTTTAGTCTTAGAATGAATGTAGAATGAGGGCAGTTAATAACTAAATAGTGATCTAAACTTATTTGTAGGAAAAAAACTCATGAAAACTCAATTGAAATAAATCCTTCTGATATTAATATGTATATATGTTCTGACTCCATAAATATATGTAAAGTCAAGATATTCAATATGCTTTTCTTACTGCTCAAAATAATTCCACCGCATTTTTTTTTTCACTTTTACATTTAGAATATGGTTTGTTTCTTCTGTGGTCCACAGATCTAAACTCTGCCATTGCATTTTCAATAAGAGATGGAAGGCTTTGGCCTTAGGTGGCAAATGTATATGGCTTTTTAATGAACATCCAATTGCATTATGTATGAGTCAGGCTAAGAAGCAATGTAATCTACCATGAGTAGGTGTGATACATTCTGCAGTTAGCTCCTTCTTGTATGGGCAATTGAATTTTCTTATCTATTTGGTCTTTATAACTCCCTTGACCATTTTAAGTGCTCCATATATTTTTTTTTTCTTTCTATGGCTCCGTTTTTCATTCTCTGGGAAGTATTTAAAAAGGTAGCTCCCTTGTAACCAAATAAATTTCAGTATTGATGAAGGAGAACATCACATAAGCTTGGCTAGGTTATAAATACTGCAGCTCCAAACAGAACCTTTGTTGGTCCCAGTGCTGCAGAACTGTATCATTTGAATTTATACCTAAAGCAGTCATTTCAATATAGATGGGTGAGGCCCAGGTGGTTTATTCCACCTGTCCTGAGTGGTGATTGGAAGGAAGCAATTCTGATCCAGAGTTGCACAGGTCCGCAGAGCAACATTGTCTATGCTAGTGTGCTGTTTCTATTTATTCACAAGATGCTTCTGATAGTAAATAAATATTTTTCCCTTTGACGTTTTTTCACTCCTCTGATACATGTTCTGTGCCTCCTGTTTGAAACTTATATTTTGTTGTACCCTTAGATGAAGATGAAGTGGAGAGGAGAGCCTCACCTCAGCCAGATCTGACCCTGAGAGATTACCAGATGGAAGTTGCCAAGCCAGCACTGAATGGGGAGAATATTATAATATGTCTCCCTACGGGCAGTGGTAAAACCAGAGTGGCTGTTTACGTTACCAAAGATCACTTGGATAAGAAGAGAAGAGCATCAGAGCCTGGAAAAGTCGTAGTACTTGTTAATAAGGTAAGTTGGTCCATTTTTTTAAAGAATAGTATTTTTCAAACATCATGCATTGTTAATATAGGCATTTTAAAATTAATAGGAACACAATTCTCAGCTTCTCCAGGTGTACTGTGTTTAAAGACATAGAGTTCTAGACTGTCATCTCCATTGCACCATCAGCCTGGTGCAACCACAAATTATGTTAGTGTACCCCAGTACAAGTGCAAATTTAGATGTGCTGTAATAACAACATTATTGGAAAAAGTACAATTTCATTTTGTAATGAATTTTTAAAAATAAATATATTTTTCACATTTTTAATTTGTTAATGACAGCCACCTAATGAGTCTCACAATAGTTAAGGAATGTTTTCTCAGATTTTCTGACAATTGTTGTAATTTTAGCAGTTAAATTGCTAAATTTAGCACATATAAATTAATCTTCTATTGTAATATTTAAATATAGAAATGAATTGAAGAATTTTTATTGAAGTTACAAACAATATACATATCCTCCTTTAAGAATAAATGTGGAAGCACGTTATAAGCTCAGTTAAATAGCCAGAGCATGCATGGTTTGTTCATTCTTTCAAAGGCTCAGTTAGGCCAAAGTTACACATACTTTCTTGGTATAAAAAGGTTTCACAGGAGAAACAGCAGGGGAGAAATTGGTTTGGGGATTTTTGCTGGCTAATTTTCTTTTGTTCACCTAACAACTTTGTGGCAAACAGGCATGTATTTTTAATCCTGTGTTTAATTGTTTTAAATTTTTTGAAAACTTTTGTTCAGGTTCCATTGGTAGAACAGCATTTACAAACAGAGTTCAGTCCATTCCTGAAGCGTTGGTATCAGGTTATTGGTTTAAGTGGTGATTCTCAGCTGAAAATCTCATTTCCTGAAGTTGTCAGAAAAAATGATGTCATCATCTGTACAGCACAGATCCTTGAGAATTCACTGTTAAATGCATCCAAGGAAGAAGAGGAAGGTGTCCACTTATCAGGCAAGTATTTTATTCTGAAATTTTTACAGAGATTATAAAAGTATGTCTCTGTTCTGGAAAATTGCAGAGTAAAAATGTGCCGCATTCAGTAGGATTTTTTTTCAATTTACTTGTTTTATAAATGCAAGCTGTAGTCAAAATCAGACCTTAATTAGTAAGCATGCAAGCCAAAATTAGACTGTATGGTTTATTTGTACTAAATATTTGTTATGTTTCCTATTTTATCTAGCTTAAGCACAACTTTGTGCAAACACAGTTGTACTGATTCCACTTTCCAAGCTTGGTAGAGCATTGAATCATTATCACACAGAAGCCATATACAGGATGAGAAAAAACTATCAAAACTCAAATGCGCTGGGTAGTTTGAGAAATACAATGGAACACAAGATAAAAGCCAATCTGTTGTAAAAGTTATATCCTTTAAACTCTTGTAATTTTACTAATGTACAGTGATATGATGGATTATAACTGTGTCTCTCTGAGCTTAGTAGATGTAATGGTTTCCTACAACAGATGAAGGAAGTTCAAGAAAGCAAAAGATAAAGAAGGCAAGATTATTTTCCCAGAATGCTGAAGTGGCAGGTATCTCTGGGAGATCAGAAAAGAAATGGTTTTATCTGTCAGTGAGGTACAAACAGAACAGCCCATGATGTCAGCTCGGGCTGGGCTGCAGTGAGCTTCCTCTGTGAGATGTTAACTTCTCCTCCCTCTATTTGCCTACAATCAGCTCCTTTTCAGATGGTGAAGGATGTAGGGGAGAGCTGTGATATTCAAAATAACGGCCCTGAGATAAAAGTATTGGTCTGGGTGTCACAGAGACAGCAGAGAAACCTGAGGGATTGGTCTGTGTCTGTCAGGGTCTGACGCTGACTGGAGTACTGCTTGATCCAAAGTAACTCCTGCAGAGCCATTTGGGTGCCTCAGAATTGCACTCCCTCCTTCAGAATGCCTTGTTATTAACCTAGACAGAGTACCAGCAATTTTCTTATACTTATTTCCTCTCCACTGCATCTAAGTTAATAAGCTTTTCTACATCTGAATCATTTTGGAATGCTGTATGGAGGCATCTGAACATTTCTACTGGAACTGCTGGCCTGTTTAGAATTGGGCTGAGTCCCAACCAGATTGTGTAATGAAGTGGGTTGAATGGGTTTCACACTTTGCAAAGTTTCCTTCATGAGGAGCTGCATTTTTTCCAGAACTCAGGTGGCCCTGCAGCTCAGGGTTTTTTCTGTGCTAGTACACCTGTACTCCTAAGTTCAGCTGGACCAAAGCCAAGCAAGCATGAACACAGACAGCTCCATTTCCATGGCTGTGACTTGGTTAACTCACAGCCTTTATAAATCATCCTAATTAATTACAAGTTTTTTGCCAGATTTCTGTGCCTACTTTTTTTCATCTGTTTCCACAGAGGTCTGCATTACACGTAACATGGAATTCCAGACTCAGTGAAATGGAGGGGACTCTCTTAATTGCATTTTACCAAATGTTGATTTTCCTTACCAAGGGCTGAAATCACTGTATGGACATTCTAACAGCTGTGTATCACTTTCTTAGTCAAAGAAACACATCCCTTCTGATAGGTTAGTTTCTACACAAGTAGTTAGAATATGCATGATGGAGATGATGGTCAAAATCAAAGGGAGTAAGTTCATGTTAGCAGAATAACTGACAAACTGCCAGCACTGCTTCTAAAATCTTGTGATATGTAGAAATCTTGGAAATAAATAAGAATTTAGATTTGAAACTACATCACTCCTGTCCAAACTGGCTTCCTGAACCACTGTGAAGGCAATCAGCTTTCCCCAGTGACATGGAGCGCTGGCTTGCTTTCCTAGCAGAAGTGTTTGGTGTAGCCTTTAAATACAACTTCCCTTGTTTAGTCTCTGTCTTTCTTTAGGTTCTTCAATACCAGCTGAGACTGATTTAGCTCTGTTAATTTCCAGCTTCTGCTGCCAGTTGTTGAAAACTGACTTGTAGCGGTGCAATAATTTGAGCACATCAATTATGTTTACACATCAATGTGTAAACAAGACCATGGAAATTGTCCACATAAAAAAAAGACATATGAGTTTAACCTTGATCATTTCAGTGATCTTCTTTACTGTCAGGTCCACAACCTTTCTTCAGATTGTTGGAAACAATGTTGAATTAGAGAGGTACTGGCTGGCTACAGGACTGGGAGCTCCATAAACCAGTTGTGCTGTTAGAGAAACAGAAGAATGTTCATAAATCTTTCAGCTCATGTCACCGGCTGCATGTGCAGATAGATTAAAGATATGTTTTCTATATTTTTTGAGCAATTTGAAACAAAAAATAATTTTATTTTTCCTTGTTGTATAGTATATTGCTTGCATGTAAATATACTGTGACCAAAAAGTACACAATACCTGCCTGAATTTCCATCAGTTTCCTCCACTACAAAAGAGAGATGAGTGGTAGTGCTCCCACTAATCTGTTTGTTCTTTCCAATATCACATCCATAAAGTAATGTAAATGTTTTAATTGGACACTAATAGGGAGGAAATCTCTGTGTTGCTACAAAATGGAAGCATATTTTGGCGACAACAAACCTTTCAAGAATGTCTAAAAGGCTTCAAACATGTTATGTATCTTTTCAAAAGCAAACACTGTTATGGATATAAAAGATAGTATTGAGTTCAACTATGATATGTTCTTACCACTGGTAAGATATGAAAAATATTTCTCTGAAATTCTTTATATCATCAGATTGTTTTTGCAAAAAATACAAAGTCTTTTTTTCCACTACATGAAATGTAAAACTACTTGGCACATCAGGACTGCAGCAAAGGTTCCAAAGTCCATTACATATATTCAGCATCCATCCACGCCTTCCTCCAACACTTCAATTTCCTAGTACATTAGTTCTCAGACAAACTGATGGGTTCTTTTCAACACCATCCTTACCTGATATAAGATTTAGTCACACAAATTCTGCATTTGAAATAAAATTATTCACTTTAGGAGTCTTCTTTTTTTCCAGATTTTTCCCTCATCATTATTGATGAGTGTCATCACACTCAAAAGGAATGTGTCTACAACAATATAATGCGACGTTACTTAAAAGAAAAGATGAAGAACAGGAAGCTGGCAAAAGAAAACAAACCACTGATCCCACAGCCTCAGATTCTGGGACTTACAGCCTCACCTGGTGTAGGAGGTGCAACGTCCCACTCGAAAGCTGAAGAGCATATTTTGAAAGTAAATAGCCCTAACACTTACAAACCATCAAAGGGGTATTGTCTTGTTCAAGTAAAACTTTTAAAGTCAGTTTTAGTCTCCAAATAGGCAATCTGATTTTTTTTTTCTTGTATACATGGAAGTTCAGCTCATAACCATTAAACTGACCATCTAAAAAAAATGGAAATCCACATACAAATGAAGGTTATTTTACAGGAAGAGTAGAGGTACTGAAAAGGGATGTTAAATGATTGCCTCACTTGAAAAAGATTCCAAAGTTAAGATGAGAGGCAAGAAATCCACAATGTAGAACAGTTTTATGGGTGCTAAAAGACTTATTGTGTCATTGGTGCCTTGTAATTTACTGTGTATCCCTAAATACAGTATTTTATATCTGTATTTCTAGTGTGACTAAGCTGAGAATTTTTGTGAGTCCAAGAAAATGAGAAACAATGTTGAATACTTAAACAAGCAGAAACCAATTGTGAGATACATGTAGCATACAAATATGCTGTTTTTTCAAATAGAGTTACTTATTGAAGTTGCATGAACACCTGCCTAAAGATAGTCTGTTAAATTCTATACTTAAATTATATTTTAGTGTAAATTAAATGGTTTTGCATTAGTAATAGAAAAGTAGAATTTAGTACAGTACTGCAGTGAAAACTCCTGGCTAGTAAATTGCACAGAACAGAATGTGATACTGAATATATAAGACCTGCAAGAATGTTTTATGCTGTATTGAAGTAGACAGAATTGCAAAGAATTTTACACAAAAACTTGCTGGCAATGGAAAAAGCAGAAAATTCCTCTTTATCAGATCTGATATCCTAATGATAGGATTCTGGGGTTTGTAGCTGAAGATTAATCTGAATCTCTAATCTGAATATTTAAACTGAAATATACAACTACCACTGAAGACATTAGAAAGATCACCTGGCAGTCTTCCTTTACTGCTTTCTCTGCTCAGAATAATTTTATGGTTTCCCTTATTAATTAATAACATGTACATTGTTTTCTCATTGAAAGAGGTCAAAAGCAGAAAAGTCCAGTTCAGTTGTACACTTAGAGCAGAAATTCTCTCTCTATGTCTTCCTGTTCCAAGAAAGATCATCTCAAATTATTATCTACTCTCATAACAGTTCTTAATTTTATAATTAATCCCAAATATTTATTTTCTTTTTTTGTATTTCATCATTATTTTTATTTATTTTGTTCTCCAAAGTCTGTTCTTCCAAAGTACTTTTGCTATATTTTCCTTCTCAAAATACTTGGTTTGCATCCTGATCTACAATTTTTTTCCCCTATGCAAGGATCACTTCTGGCCTAAAAAGTAACTTGTGCAGTTTATCTCAAATGTTTTTCAAAGACTTCGACTTTCTTGTGCTGATACTGCCTTTATCCAATTTTTGTGGCAAGAAAGTCAAGTTATATAAACCTCAATATCTAAATAAGAAGCTCTGATGCATTAATTCAGTTTTCATATGAAATAACTCATTCAATATTAAGGAAATAACATTTTCTTTTCTCCCAGATCTGTGCCAATCTCGATGCATGTAGAATTATGACTGTTGAAGAGCATGCCTCCCAGCTAAAGAATCAGGTGAAGGAACCGGCTAAGAAGACTGTAATTGCAGATGACAAAAAAAGGGTATGTTCTTTCAAAAAAATCAGCATTAAAGTTATATTGGTCTTTAAAAATGTCTTGTAAACAAAAAACTTTCACCTAATGCTCTTTTTCTATAGACTTTTGATGATCTAGTAATCTAAGGGTGCTAATTTGAATATTGCTGCTTTCCTCTCTTTCAAAAAGTATCAGTAAAGTCAAATAGAACTAAATTTTTGCTTATGTCAGTTTTATTTTGAGTTATCTGGTCAAAGGGCCTTCTAAAGCTGTAATATTTGTATTGAAGTGATGATATTGTATTCCATTTTTTAAAAAAAGGTGTTATTTCACTGTGAAATTTTTTTGCATTATTCTGAACTGTATATTTCCGTAACACTAAATACACTTAACAGCCTTACTTTTTAAATTTAAGGTTTAGCTTAAAAAAATTACTCATTGTGGTACTAGCCAATGTTTTTGTTGCCAGAAGATGCTTGCTTACTTTGCCTGATCAATTTATTTCTAGAATCCATTTAAAGAGAGAATTAGTGAGATCATGACAGAAATACAAAACTATTGCCAGCTGCATCCCAAGTCTGAGTTTGGAACTCAGACATACGAACAGTGGGTGATCAGAGAAGAGAGAAGAGGTAACTGCATAACAAATATACCCCAGCTTTGGATTCCTTTGGGTTGTTCTATGCTAAGACTTTTTTTTGTATTTTTGCTCCCTTCTAGCTGCAAAAGAAGAAAAGCGCAGGGAACGTGTCTGTGCAGAACACTTGAAGAAATACAATGATGCTCTCCAGATAAATGACACCATCCGAATGGTGGATGCCTACAATCACCTAAATAGCTTCTATAAAGAGGAGCAAAGTAAGAAGACAGTAAGGAGTGATGATGATGATTATGATGATGATGATGATGATGATGAACCAGCAGTATCTAAACAGGATGAAACAGATGAATTTCTAATAGGTTTATTTAATGGTGAGTTTGAAATTCATTGTGATATTTAATATGTGAAATCCATAACTGTGCACTAACATGGTTTGCATGGGCCCATTAGTTATTGCATACCCGAGATTGCTGTGTTGTTTGTTATCACAATACCTGAATATCCCAGTTCATAGTTTTGAATGCATTAAACAACATTATAGTGGGATCATGTCATAATGTGTAATAATGGCTCTTCAGCTCCCACCTAAAGGCACCTTTTTTTTGCTGCCAGTAAGTAAAAGCTGTTCTCTGCTTTTATCCAATGAAGTGTCCCTGAAAACACTCTTGACAGATACTTAAATATGTATTCCAGCAGACACTCTTGGGAAGCAAAAGATTGAGCAAATGGAATACAAAAGTAATGAAATTATGAGTTCTTAACCAACCTTGTCTGCCAAAGTTTGTCTATATACTAAAAAAAGAGAGTACTGACTTTGAGTTGGTTCTGGTAAAGAACATTTAGTTAGAGAATTAAACAAAAGATCAAACTGCAAAGACCAAAGTTAGTTGCTTTTTTTTTCGGATCAGTCACCTTGGAATTAGGAGTCACTCATGAATCTTTTTTGCTCTTTACTGCCTTTGCAATGAGAAAGAGTGAGACAAGTTTGCTCCCATCACCCATGGCTCTTGGGTGGTGTAAACGAAAATAGATTATACTGCAGAGTGTGACCCATCTTCATGTATCTGATGAGCTACAAATTTTTCTCACTATCATTGAGAAAATCAAGAAACTTAAAAATATAGGTTAGATAATGTCAATATGGTTTTAATGACTCTTCATACATGTCTACTCCCCCTTATTTAGATTTTCAATAGTGAGCTGTGGCTGAGAACCAATAATTTGAACCAACTAAAAATGAAACTTAGTTTCCTTAGTATAATTTCTGGTTGCTTTTATTTCTGCAGGGAAGTGAAGTTCAAAGAACCTGTCAATGAAAAATAAATTCCACTTTGTTAGGATTTTTATCACTGAAAGTGCTAGGAGTAATAGAAAAAAATCTAAAATATCTCAGCTTTAAGACCAGAATTCATCTTTAGGTGATAAACCCCCTGGGGCCCTTACTTTAGGTTTAACTAAGTTTGTTACGTTTATCTACTTTTTGTATGTTTTTGTATGTTTGATTGCATTCTAAAATATGAATGACTAGTCATAAAGCCACTGTCTAGGCGGAGTAGCAGTTTGTGGTACATTGAGTATGATTGCCTTGGATTAGGTACACTGCCATAGTCTGCACAGGGTCATGATATCAGAGTGTTTTAACACACAGAGTCCCTGCCTTGAAGTGTTCTTATGTTTGCATAATCATCTGATAATGACATAGGTTTTTAAATATTAGAAATTTTTTAAAAATTTAGAACACATGAGGAATCCTCCCTCCTTATGGTCAATAGAGCCAGTTGAAGAGTCATTCATTTGACAGTTCCCTGAGTACATTGAAATGTCTTGGAGCTGCAATATAAATAACAACATGCTCATGCTGGTGTCTGCTGTACTGCATGTTCCTGGTGGGGATTCCTATTTTAATTCATGTCCCAAGGACAATTTGATAAAAAATTGATAAAAAATTACCAGCTCCCAAGCTGGGCATATTAATCTGTTTCTCCTCGTAAGACTTTTTTTCCATTATTTTAAAATAGTTTTGTAGTTATTGCAAGGTGTGATTTCGTTCTTTATTACAGTGCATTTGACTCTGTACCAACTTTGTGCGTATAGGAAAGTTTTTTCCTTTGTCTTATTCTCACCATGAAATATACGCAAAGTGGATGATAATGGTGGTTTATTTTGATTGATTAGTGTGTATTTAGTAAGACTATAAACTCACTTCAAAAATAATTGGTATGCCACAGGTCTTTAAACTGAATGTGAATTAGCTATGCTGAGAGAATTATATAGAAAGTTGCTCTTTGCTTTTTGGGTTTTGGGGTTCACTTTGTTTCAAACTGTTATTTTACATGGTTACATTTTCTTAATTTACATATGTTCTTTTTGAAGCAAAAAAGAAACAGCTGGAAGAGTTGACTGGAAATCCAGAAAATGAAAATGAGAAGTTAATAAAGTTGAGAAATACTTTAATGGAGGAATTCACAAAGACTAAGGAACCTCGAGGAATCATTTTCACAAAGACTCGTCTAAGTGCCTCTGCTCTATTCCAGTGGATTAAGGACAACCCAAAATTTGAAGAAGTGGGAATTAGGGCTCATTATCTTATTGGCTCTGGACATAAGAGTGAAATGAAGCCCATGACTCAGGTACAGAACCATGCATGTCAACATTACCTCTTGTACATGATTTTGGAAAAGAGCTTGTTTTAGTACTAGGTCAGTGAACTGAAGTTTGGAGCCCAGAGTTCTGGTTTCATACCTCCCAGCAACTTGTCTTCATAAAGATATGTGAATAATAATGTTGGAATAATTTTATTTCTACAAGTAACAAGTTTTGGTTTTTTTTTGTTTTGGATTCTATGGCAATAGGAGTAGCCAGCATCCCTTGCCTAGAGTAGTGTATAGTTGTATAGACCCAATTGTATATAGACCCAGTTATATGTAGACCCAAGTTGTATCAAAGCATGGGAAGCAAAAGTAAATAAAATGTAAAGAGCAAAAATGGTATCGCTAAATGAGTTTATACTTATCAGGACAACAGTAATTCACATTATATATTAACTGCTGAACTTAGAAATAAAACTACAAAGTTGATTATGCCTGTCTTTTTGTAATATCATTGCTTAAATCAAATTACACTAATTTATATGCATGCTTCACACTGATGCATAACCATTGAAAGAAAACTTGCCAAAATTCATACCAAAAATATCACAATTGATCACTCAGTTGTGTCCGTCTTGTACCATTACACTGATTTCATACACCACATCTCTCTGGTCGTTTATACTTGCCATTAAAACATTGTCAAATCAAAGTACGTTCCTTCTGTTCTGCCCTTTACTCCCTATATCAGCATTTAAGCAAAAATGGTGTTTTGCTGCTGGGCAGAGTCCATTTTCTTCTGTTGCACTGAGTTTCAAGGGAAAAAGTTCTCTCAAAAAATTCTCTCCAAAAGCTGCTTGAATTCCATCAAACTTGGAATTTAATTTCTGTGGCACATTGCACGAACAAAACAATAGCTTCTGCATTTTTGAAATTGAATATAGCAAATAGCGAGTTTCTGTTCCTCAGCTCAAGCTGGTGACAAACACGGAGTTGATTCAGAAATCTGTGATTTAGATCTTTCCCTTTTTAAGTGTATAATTGTTGTTCATCTCGGTGCTACCCAGATCACCAGAGTTATGGTTTCCATTTATTCAGGGGAATTTTTGAGTGCTTTCGAACTACAGCTGGAAGTCTATATTTTAATCTGAAATTACTGAAGTGATAGAAGTCCCATCTTGTGAATAAGTACTTAAAGAATTTGAAAACAGTAGGACAACTATATTATCAGATCTAGTAGCTATGATGTAGGCTACGAAGTTCCAAGCTCAGTTGACATAAAAGGATTGACTTCTGTTCCCTCCTCCCTCAAAATATGGTGCTGAACACCTGATAAAGGAGTTCAATAGGAGCTCCTTCTTTTGCAAGATGCTTAAATGCAGTTGTTAAAGCCTCTTGATGTTTGGCACTCAGCTCAGAAATGATGGGACTGTAATTCATGAAACTCGTTAATTAGAAAAAACTGGTAACAGAAACTAATACTGAAAGTTAATTTAATGATTTTAATTTACAGAATGAACAAAGGGAAGTCATTGATAAATTTCGACGTGGAAATGTAAATTTACTAATTGCTACTACTGTAGCTGAGGAAGGCCTGGACATCAAAGAGTGTAATATCGTTATTCGCTATGGCCTCGTCACCAATGAAATTGCTATGGTGCAGGTATGAGTTTTCTGCATACATAATTTATGTTAATAGTGCTTTTCTTTTTGCAATGGGCAAGTGGTAAATCATATACCTGATGTTTGGAAATATTTTTTAAATACTTGAATGCTAAAAGAGAAAATGCTCTTGCAACAAGGTTCATTTCCAATTGACATCCTCAGTCCATATGCAGTACAGAATTTGCCTCTCTCTGTAATGGTGTAGCATCTGTTCAAAGTTCTACACAAACGTTAAGCTCCTTTAATAGAAGAGATACGAGAATATGGTCATCAGACATCACACCATCATCAGCTAAATAGAGATTATTACGTACCAGAATGCCAGTTTGATACATGCTTTCATTTAACTTCTGAACACAAATGTTTATATATTTAATATTTAAATGCCTGCTCATATTTTGGCAACAAAATATAATTTCGGCATTGCAAAACAATTTGATAATCACAAATCTCCTGAGCAGTTCTCACAGGTATCATGTATGATACTGCAGAAATAGTATGTGTTATTTACTGATTCTCTACCTGTCTGAGTGAAATGGAAAAAAAATTGCTCTTGAGGATAGTGCATATGGAATAATGTATGTCGTCCGTTACAATACTAATAAAAAAATGTGGTGTGATGTAACAGGGAGTATCGTGGTGTTTATTTTTGTATTCCTTGCAAATTGTAGGCTCGTGGGAGAGCTCGAGCTGATGAAAGCACCTATGCTGTTGTGGCTTCGACTGGCTCAGGGGCTATTGAATGTGAAGATGTTAATATTTTTCGTGAGAAAATGATGTATAAGGCCATTCAGCGTGTCCAGAAGATGCCACAGGAAGAGTATTTAAATAAGGTATTCACTGCAACTCTGCACTTTCCCTTTAAAGAAAAGTGATTTATGTTGTATGAAATAATTTCTATTGAAATCTACTTGGAGGAGAAAAACTTAAAATAATACCAGTTACTACATATGGCTTTGAATTCTTTTGCCAATATTTGTTTTATAATCTGTTTTCTTGTCCTTTAGAAAAGTCTGGTTTTCTGTTAGTAAGAGGAAAACACACAAGCAAAAGAAATTGACTAGAAGTCACTTTGACAGTGAACTCAGTAAAATAACTGAGAAAGAAAACTATTACTGTCATTCCAGCAGAACGTTACAGTGGTCTTACTGATCTGTTTTGTAGATTGAGAGTTTCCAGTTGCAAAGTATAGTGGAAAAACAAATGAAGACAAAGAGGGATCAGCTCAAGACATACAAGAAAAATCCTTCACTTATAAAATTCTTATGCAAAAATTGCTCCAAGCCGATATGTTCCGGAGAAGACATCCAAGTTATTGAAAACATGCATCATGTCAGTGTGAAAAAAGATTTCCAGTAAGTGTTTATGAACTACTTTATCTCTTTCAGACAGAAACAGATTTTCTTTTCATCAAGGCTGTAACAGGGCCTGTAACCCTCTAGGCCCTGTGAGAAAAAAATAGATTATTCCAATATTGCTGGGTCCTAGGCTCTATGGATTTTACAGTTAAGGAGCTTGAACAAAATATTTCTTCTTATTCCTCATTTCAAGGTGGATTGAGTTCAGGACTTCGAAAAAAAGATGCAGCTTCTGTGATACTATTAACTAGGTCACTTACTATGTAGTACGGTATGCATTCCACTCTGCACAGGCTAATAGTAACCTTCCGGATCAAGTACTCCCTAAATAAATGATGCAAGAATGTACACATACTCTGCAGGTCTGGGTAGTCAGAACCAAATTATTGTGTCAAGGGTTAAAGTTGAACTACAGGGAATAAAAAGAAAACCTTTAAATTTTAGGTATTATTTCTTTGACAGTTCCATGGCACCTGAAAAAACAAGCTAGATCTGTCTGTTACTAGAAAAAAGAGCTTGCTCCTCCCACTTTAAGATGTGTGAGGGAGGATGCAGCTCCTGAAATGCAATGAAGTGGGACATGGAGTACATGTGTATTTCATCATTACTTAGGAGCATGAAGCATGACCTTGCATTTTCTCAAACTCCTCAATGTGCCAACAGTCAGAGAGTCTATGACTTTAGGTTTTGTATATGATTTCAGCAATCTTCATCACTGTTTATATATGTCTGTATGTAGCATGGAATGACCAATGGATTCTGATGGGTGCTGTCTGTTTTTCAGAAGTCATTATCATACAAGAGAAAATAAAACACTGCAGGATAAGCAAGCTGATAATCAGACAAATGGGGAAATTATATGCAAAGACTGTGGACAAGTGAGGAACATCTTATTTTCATACTCTTCTTTTTGTCTGTATTTGTTTTTGTCTAATGATCTTGTCTTAATTTATCTGAATGCAATTTCCTTCTACTTGCAGGCTTGGGGAAATATGATGGTTCACCGAGGTCTTGACCTGCCTTGTCTAAAGATTAGAAATTTTGTAGTTGTGTTTGCAGACAAGAAAACAACAAAGGAAATTTTTAAGAGATGGGGAGATCTGCCCATCAGGTTTCCTAGTTTTGATTATGCAGCTCACTGTCCTTCAAGTGATGAAGATTAAGGACTTAGAATGAAAATAAAAGCCCTTTTCAACTTCTCTCTGTTGATCGGAAGCTCCTGTGTCCCACCGAGAATATTGCATCATAAGCACTGTGAAAGCTCCTGGTCATAAGGAAACTGTCTTGAAGACAAAAAGCGAAACAAGAAAGGAGAAGGACAAAGTCACACAGCTGCTGTCTGCACTCAGATTTGTACTGCTGAACAAAGATTGCAAAAGCATTGCAATTGTGTATTTACGGAACAAATTCCTGTCTCTTTACACTACAGGGTGACAACACTGTCAAAAATGTGTTAGATGACCTGTTGTCAATCTCAGAACATTGAAAAGAGACCTTAAGATATGCCATGGTCATTATTTTTTTCATGCTATAACCATTTTGAAGCTAAAGTATCTCAAAAGAGGAGCCATGTAAAGAAGAGATTACCCGTTATTTCTGAATCACTGTTGCTATGTCAGTGTTTTCATGACTGAGTTCCTCCCTTCATAAATACAGCTGAAAGCTCATACACTTTGACAGCCTAAAATTAAGTTTCCCTTAGAAGACATTTCAAAAAATCAAGCCCTTAACCTGAAATTGATTATTTTAGTGTCCAAGATGCACATTGCAAAAGTGACTCTGTATGTTGGTTTTCGTAGGATTGTTAGACTAGCTACGTAATGAGGTGTGTATTTTTTTCAATAAATTGCTATAACTAACCTGTACCAACTGTGATACTGTTAATTCTCTTCCCCTGAAAGTATTTAGACAGTAACCATAGCTTCACCCTTGAAATTTAAAGGATGGTGGTATTTTGGCTGTAAAAAAAGCATAATGTTTCTCCGTATTTATCTCATGGACAGATTTCTTCCCCCCACCCCCACCCTTTACAAGTAAGATATTGGAGAGTGGAAGGAAGGTTTGTTTGTTTTTACAACAGTAACTGAATTAATTATTAGAATAGCCTCTTGGGAAATCATCCAGGTATCATTCATCATCTGGATCATCTCTGGATTTCTTTATTAATGAGTTGTTACAGATACATAAATGCAATATAATACACTGTACATGGCATTCTAAAGTATCTGAATTAGTTTTTTCAGTACTTGTAAAGAAGTGTAAAACACTGGTAAAAATACTACATCATTTCATAGATTGCTGCTGGGTCTTCAGTCAAATACATTTCCATGCTGAGTAGATTTTCTGAAATTTGAGCTTTTGATACTTTCCTTTACTGAAGCAACGAAAGCATATGTCGATGAATTTCTGCACGTGTGCTACAGACCTGTATGACAAACGTGCCTGGGCTTCTTGTAGTTCACCTGGGTGGTGGTGTTACTCTCCCAGTTCCTGGCGTGACTCTGCCACATTGTGACCAAAGGTTAAAGAGTTTTTGCACAAGCTCACTTCAGCATAATGCATAATGAACCTCAAATTAATCCTGCTGGTGTGTACGGTAATGAATTTCCAGTCAAGTTATTTTCTCTGAATGGGGTTGTAAAACACACCTATATTGCCCATCCAGGAAGTGTGACGTTGTAAAAAAACAAGCGAAATTGCTGTATTTTATCTTCTGCTTACCTCTGCATTTATTGCCCTTAGGGACCCAACGTCCTCCAGGGAGTGTGACAATTCCTGATTGTATTTACTACTTACAGCTTTTATTTAGTTCACAAATGTGGAAAGAAGAAAAACTTGGGGATTTGTCTAGCTGTGTGTGGGGCTGCTTAAGAACTGGATCCACCTCAGTTGTATGTTCATTGCTCTATCTCCTTTTGGTCTGATGTCATGCACAACCTGCATCTGTAAATCTGCATTTCCTCATGTGTGAAGAGTAAATAGTTTTGTAACTTTCCGAGAAGTTGCATAACTGGTTGGCTAGCTGCTGGCCAAACTGAGGATGTTTCTGTTCCATAATTTGCCTGTTTCTCCAAGTGACTTACCTTCTTTCTACCTTTCTTACATTTTTATTTCTCTTGCACTATGGGTTCCTTATGTTACAGAAGTTAGGAAGAGTTTGGCTATTGAAAGAATTGTTGTTTGCTTCTTCACTGGTACTAATCTAAACAGTCCAGAGAAAGGAATTCAGGCATCAGCAGTAGTTCTACAAAGCTTGTAAATATCATTCTCTGACAGGTAATTTTTTTCTTCTAATCCACAACCATTGTGAATCCTATTAAAACTCATGCCTAAATAATTTGATTTCTGAAGTAGATAAATACACAGTATGCATAAAGTCATTTTGTAAAGCCTTTTAGATCATGTGAGATTGAATCATTTCCTTTGAAGCATTCTCTAAGTATGCGTTCATTAGAAGAAGCTGCATATTTGGAATGGAAAACTATCCTGATCAAAAACCTACATTTGCAATTTCGTGATGTTTTGGTTGTCAGAAATAACCAATGTTAGTAGGAAAAATGTATTTCTCTGAACTATGTTATTGAGAATACAAACAGCATTAATTATGGAATGCTAGGAAATAAGTAGCAGTTTGGAAATATGAATATGAAGCATGAGTTACAAGGGGAAAAATTCTTTTGTCACAATTCTTTTCTGTTATGGAAAAATTGAGTAGCTGCAGTTTTATCTTGTTAGGAAAACTACTGGTTTTGAGCTGACTTCCGCCCTTATTACACAGTGTATTTTAGCATAACAAATAATGTACATGAACAATGTATGTACAAACATAAAATGTATGTTAAAAAATATGCAGACATTGCATAAACATTTAATATATCTACATAAATATATAATATATACATAAATATTTTAGCCTTCTCAGCCTTTTTGTTCTGCATGTCTTACATTACCAGGATTGATCTTATTCATAAACTTTATCTTGTTTATCTTGTAATTTACTGTTGTGGAAAGAACTGCAGAGAGAGAGGAACTGAATTTTTATCAGAAAATAAGACATGTTTCATATCACTGTTTTTTTCCAGAAACTAAATTTGAATATTTTCAAAAAATCTCTCTCCAAGTCTAATGCTATGAATATTGCCAAAATACTGCCCAGATCAGTTCTACCTCATCTAGGCTGGTGTAATAGTTACGATTCAAATTCCAGCCCATACTTAAGCCAAGGTGGTAACTTGGCCACTTGAGGGATAATACATTAAATGTTTTATCTTTGTGATACTCTGTAATAAATTCTCCGTAGTTAGCCCCAGTTTTGCTGGACAATGTGATGTGACAGAAAACCTATCTCATTTACTAGATTTTCCTAATTTTCAGAGAAGACAGAGGAGTTGATAAACCCATCAACTACTGAATTTCAGTAAGATCTGGGTACTTGGTCCTTGTTAACCTCCTCTGAAAAATCAGTCCCAATGCCTAACTTTCACAGATGCACCACCACCATTGCAGACTCCCTTCCTCAGAAGAAAATGAACTCTGTCCCAGGAGGGAGAAAGGTGAGGTGAATCATCAGACTCACACTGTGCAAAATCAACACTGTTAAACCCAGCCTGCAACTTGCAGTCACCAACCCTAAGTTTTATGTGAATATTCTGTCAGATTATGGCCTTCTTTAGCAGATGACATTTTTTGTGTATGTGTCTATTTTTGTGTATATGTGTGTATGTCCATTTACGTGTGTGTATGTATGGTGTGTCATGTCCATGTATCTGTATGTCTGTGTGTATGTCCATGTGTATGTGTATGTATTGTCTGTGTTCACGTGTGTGTGTCCCTGTGTCTCTGTCCACGTCCCTGTGTGTATGTCCTTGTGTGTGTGTCCCTGTCCATGTATGTGTCTCTATCCCTATGTGTGTGTCCCTGTTCCTGTGTGTGTTTATGTCCATGTGTGTGTCCCTGTCTCCATGTGGCCCTGTCTCCATATGTTTCCATGTCCCCGTGTGTGTCCATGTCCCCATGTGTGTCCATGTCCCCGTGTGTATCCACTTCCCCGTGTGTGTGTCCCTGTCCCTCGGTCTGTCCCTGTTCTCATGCGCGTGTCCCCTTGTCCATGTGTGTGTCCCTGTCCCTGCGTGTGTCTCTGTCGCCGTGTGTGTCCCTGTCCCCGTGTGTATGTCCCTGTGTGTCCCTGTCCCTGTGTGCCTCTGTCCCTGTGTGTCCCTGCCCCTGTGTGTATCCATTTCCCCCTGTGTGTCCCTGTCCCTGTGCGTGTCCCATGCTCATGTGTGTGTCCCTGTCCCTGTGTGTGTTTCTGTCCCTGTGTGTCCCCGTGCCCGTGTGTGTGTCCCTGTTCCTGTGTGTCCCTGTCCCGGTGCGTGTCCCTGTCCTCGTGTGTGTCCCTGTCCCTAAGCATGTCCCTGAGCCCATGTGTGTGTGTCCCTGTGTGTCCCTGTCCCTGAGTGTGTCCCTGTGCCCTTGTGTGTGTGTCTCTGTACCTGTGTGTCCCTGTCCCTGTCCCTGTCCCTGTGCGTGTCCCTGTCCCTGCGCGTGTCCCTGTGCCCATGTCTGTGTCCCTGTGTGTCCCTGTCCCTGCGCGTGTCCCTGTGCCCATGTCTGTGTCCCTGTGTGTCCCTGTCCCCGAGTGTGTCCCTATCCCCGGCGTGTCCCCGTACCGGTGTGTGTGCAGTGCCGCCAGGGGGCGCGGTGTGGCCGGTCGTCCCCTCGGGGCGGGGCCGGCGCGGGCGGGCGGGGCCGCCCCTCAGGGCCGGGCCGGGTCAGCGCCGTGCGCGGCGGGCGGGGAGCGCCGGGGACTGCCGGCTTCTGCTTCCCTTCTCCGGCCTTTCTCCGCTCTCCTCAGGGATGGGTTATGTAACCTGACACTGCGGTCTCCAGAGTTTTCCCAGTTTTCAGCTGACCTCATTTCAGTGGGCTAAATAAAATAGGTGTAATTGGTGGTTGGAGAACTATTTCAGAATTTCCGCTGGGCCTGTATGTATTTACTTCTCTGACCTCTCCTACGTACCCTATAGATGTGCATAGTTTTCAGTGAAAAACAGAAATTCTCCTTACATGTGGAAGACATTAAACAGTATCTGTTTCTGCTGCTTGTTTTGCATTCTTGTACCATCATTTATTATTTCTAAAAGTAAACATATGTGAATTCTACATAAACAATAAAGGTACGGGATTTTCTTCTAATTTCTCTCTAGAGAGTAGAAATACAGTCGTGACTGTCTCCTGAGAATGTAGGGATTGCCAAAAAACACAGTAGATACTTTCCAGAGAAAAACAGTGCATGTCGAGTGTCTGATGAGTCATAAAACCTCAAGTTAGTGTAAGCAGATGTTGGTTACAGCTCACATTGATGGGAAGTACATAATCACCACCCCAATAGCCTCCCACTGTCCGTTTCTGGTCCAAGAACTTCCCCAAAAGTGTGGTTTCAATTTTATGGAAAGCCTTTGAAATTTGGCAGAGTTTCCAAAAGTATGTAGGAAAAAAAAAGTCTGCCAGAGGTTTGGCCTCCAACTGTGAAAACAGACACTGCCTTTTCGAACTCCTCTCCTAGATCTACTGACCAACACCCAGAAGAGAGCATTTACATTCTTTTAGAAAACGACAGGAAAATGAAGGTCTGTATGCTCCTGAATTCAACTTTTGATAGCATTTACATCCTTTGTTTTAAACTGTCAGCTGCTGCACAAGGCCAGACTCTGATGTGAAAATATTTGCTTTAAAGAGGAAGGAAAGGGAAGTCTTTTCATATGTACTGCAGGGACGTTTTTTCCTTGCTGCTTGCACGGATTACAGCAGTTAGAGAGAAGGAGGATTTCATTATTTACCAGCCATGGAAGCAAACCTCAGGGAATATTAGAAATGTAATTATTGTTTGTTTCTGTTCTGCAGACCCGGCTAAAAATCATATTTGGCGTGGTTATATGCCTTTTGCTTTCCTTATTACTTATGTGTATTATACTGCTTCCATCAAGAGGTAAGGTATTTCTAATCTAATGTAAAATGTAGTGTAAAATGCAGTATCTTTGGCTATTGTAGCTTCTAAAGTTCACAAAAGTTTGTCAAATCATGTTTAGGATTGTGCTGTCAGAATTGTTATGGCTTTACCACTTTACAGAAATGTACTGACAGCTGAAATATCCTGAAGGTAGAATTGAAATGCCAGCAGATGTTGAAACAAGGAACTCCTTGAAGTGAAAAGCACCTGAATTAACTTCATTGTGCATGATACATAATGTTCTTAGTCACAGCTGCAAAAATAACTCTCAGATCTTCTCTTATTTTCTGTGTTAGGGGTTAGGAGACTTTCCCAAACTGCTAGTAATTTTCTTTAGCTTGACAAATTTACATTTGAGTTTAAATGGTTGTGTAATAATTACAGAACTTCTGTATCCAATTACAAGTTAAGTTGGTGTTTTTTGGGTTTTTTTTGTAGATGGTATGATGAATTATTTGTGCATATATTCAAGGTTGCATTTGAAAATTAAAGTCAGCATTGTGTAAAATAGGGATGGATAGTTTGCTCTAGTATTATTACACCAGTTGTAGGTAAATCAACCCAGTGTGGCCTGCTGAGTCCTCTGGTAAAGCTTGAAATTATTTTTGAAATTTTGAAAATGATTGGCACTGACTTGATGGTAATTGTTTTCTATAACACGTTAGTAAGGGCAATACAACTATTTACATAACCCTATCACCACAGCGGTTTACTTGAATGCCTCTGAAATAAGTAAAATATTAATAAAAGGCTTATCTTCCTGTAACAGTATCTATTTAAAGAATGTTTTTTCTATTAGTATTGGTTTTTTTGTGTGTGGGCAGGGGGACTGAGATGGAGAAACAGTTTTGTATTTACAACTAAATGCTATAAAATCAACCATCTGCCTAAGTCTTGTGAAAGTTAAGTCCTGCAGTTAATATGCAGGTTTGTGAAAGGTGAAATCTCTTTCATGTGTGATATTTCTGTGACTAATGTTTGTCATGGGTTGTTGAGAGAAGGGTTGAAGGTTTTAAGGCAATTAGGGGTGATTCCATTATGCAGCATTTTAAGATGAGGATAGATAGATCTCAATTAGATATAGATATTGTGTAGCTATAGATATAGATATAGATATAGATATAGATATATAGATGTAGATATGCATATATATTATGCAGTGCTGGAGGAGATACCACCTCAGAGTGACAGGTTTGACTTTCACTGTCAATAGTGGGGTGCCAGATTTTTTGTCCATCTAAGCGTGGTCAAGTCTGAGCTTTCACTACAAGGCAAATGAATGGTATCAAGTCAGACTTTCTCCCATCAGATCTGCATTTTATGAAAGGGAAGGCAGAATATTTTTATGAGATTTAAATTTTAAAAATAATGGCGAGGGAACAAAGAGGATGGAGACCAGGGATCATTTTGGCAGCCTGAAGAAGTTGATAAAGATGATGGAAGGTACCGTAGGAAAAAGTGATTGTGTTTTTTTCCTGTCTCCAATTGTCACATACAGTTCACTGGCCTTTTCGGTACTTCAACAGTTATGGAGAACACTTGTCATCTCTCTTGGAATGGTAACTCAATAACCAGTCGTACCAGACATCATATTTAGATCCAGTAGGATGATAAATAAATTATCTTACTTCACAGGATGCTTTTGGAGGAGCATTTTAGACAATTGAAGAACACACAGTTATGTCCAAACACATTTATGTTGGATGTGTCAGATTATGGCTTCGTATTCTCAGGTGGAACAGCAAGTGCTGCAGTTACCTGTTCAGATGCCTTAACCTTTTTGAATTCTAAGTAGTCTGCTGATCAGTTGTAAATAGAAGAAATATAAATGAATTTTGCTGTTACAAATTTTGCAAGCTGAAGACAGAGAGGAAACGGCTACACGGCTGGAATGTTGTTTGTACATTCCGACTTTACCACTGCTCAGCTGAAAGGATGTGGCAATATAGAAAGACAATTAATTGCATATGAGAAATGCATAGACACAGAGAAAATAAACTTTTACTTAAGAAATATGCAAAGAAAAATGGAAGAAGCATTTAGTTCTGGTCTTGTCTGCTAAGTTTCTAGTAATTTCATGTTCCTCAGATTTTTCAAAATGTGATAGGTGGTTTTGGTTTACACATGCAAGTGTATAAAAATGTCAAAAATTCTCAAAAATTAACTGGAAAATAATTTTTGGGAGGATATTAAGAGGGAAATACTCGTTGTCCTTGGTCTTCAGCAGGAAAAGGATTTGTTTTGTCTATCTACTCTATGAAGAGAGTTTACTAGCACTTTATATGAGGCTCAGAACTACACTCCTCGGCAGCACAGAATCTGGAAACCATGAAAGCTAAAACTTAAGGCATCACTTGCAGTTCTTAAGAAATTTCTGTAGGCCTTGGAAGAGCAAGGTGGGCAATCTCTGTGTAGCCAATGGCAATGAAGTGAGCAAAGCTGAAATTTGGTAAGCCTTCATTTCTGTGGTTGGTTCTGCTGTTTGCTTCCTTTTCATCCCTGGGCATTTTTTTTCATCCTTATTATTTCACAGAGAAACAAACCACAATGAAAGAATTTGCCAAGCCTACCAACACCCATCCAAATTAATGTCTATAGAGTGCTGCAGATACATAAAGTACTTTTCATGTTAGTGTCCAGTTTGTGAGCAGAGATTTCAGACACTGTTATTGAACAAGTCTCTAGTTGAGGAAAAGAATCAGCAGCAATTGTGGGAAACAGCTGAAAATGCTGTTGCTATCTTCTGTTACCTAAAAACAAGGATTCAAAAGTGTAAGCACTCAAGTGAGAAAAAGTTGTGTTCAAATTTTTTGCAGTACAGTGGTAGAACTTCAGATCTTAGTGACCACATTTTGAAAATCGGTAGTCATAATAAATCATCATGGAATATTAAATATGTAGGGATGAAAGAGCTAATACAGGGAAGGTTTAAATTAGAGCTGTGAAAATTAGACCAGTGATGAGAAGTTTGTGATATTGCTTGTCTCTTAAAATGAGAGAAGGAATCCTGTAATTTTACCAGATTAAGGTATCAAAAAGGAGTGCAAATTTTAAACTTTCTATACAAACAGCCTTAGAAACAGATCTTGATTTCTTTTGCTAATAAACTTATTCACTTAGAGAATTTTAACTGAGAGATAGTTAGAAGTAATCATAATTCAACATAACTGGAACAGGATTCTTTGGAATTATCTTATGTGCATTTTTTTTTCAGTCTGCCATCTTCTTTGTTTTTCATCATTTTTTCTTTTTATCAAAGATGTGTAATATGCAGTCATAGTATTAGCAAGAGGAATTAACTTCTTATTGAACTTCTTGGGATATTTTCTGGATCTATTGGTAGCTCAGAGTTTATATGGCCAGGTTTTTGCCTCTGGATTGACATTCAGTTTTATTCCTTGTGACAGCTTTCTTCTGCATTAGTGCAGACAAGGCTTGTGTCAACAGTCAACCTGACATGTGTATTCTACAGTAAGTAATACTCACTTAGCAGAAGAAAATATGTATTATCATTACAAAGTACCATAGAAGACAATATGAAGAAACATTTCCCAGGAAGTCAGTGTGATCTTAACAGAGAGGGCAACTAATGAGCAAGTGATGGAGCATGATATGAAACCCGAGAGCAACGAGTCATCTTGATTATCTGACTGTCGTCTGAGAGCTCTGAAGGAACAAACAGGGGACGTGGCAAAGAACTACTAAGCTGCAGTGTGACATCTCTACTACCTCTGAAAGCCCTGGCAGAAGTCCCTTTGATTTTAAAGGAGAAGGTGTAGTGCCCAGAATACCTAGAACTGAAACCTGCCATTATTGTGCTGTTGAACTTTAAAAATTGGCCTTTATCAGAAAAGTTCATGTGTCTTTTGGGATTAAATATTTTGATTACTCTCACTCTTGTGAATTGCACAGATTTTTCATAGGAACTGCACAGCATAATCCTCTTCTTATCCAGTTGTTTTGACCTTGAATTTTCTTTTAAGATCTGCCTTAGCTTAAGTTGTTTAGCTTTGGGAAAAAAATATAGCCAGACAAGAGCCAGAAAGCCAGCCTCCACTTCCTGCATTATTTTAATACCGTTACTTGACCTGCTTAGAAATGAAATATTTGAGCACCTGTCTTCTTTAGAGAATCATTGATAATTTTCTATTCTAGCATTAAATAAAAAGTTCAAGTTTGGGTTCATTCATTCATTACTTTTCAGTGTTATTTTTACCTGCATTCCTTCATCAACGCGTTTCATGTGACTACTAAAAAATAAATGTGGAAGGTGATTATTTTGCCAGCCATCTTCTAACAATGATTAATGAGGCATGTAAAAAAATTGGGAGTAAGGGTGAACATTTGCTGAACATGTGAAGATCTTGATTAAAATAGTTGCCTCTACAAGCTCATGAAACCCATGCTTTCAAAAAAATTAAATAAATAACACTAAACAACCTTTAATTTGTCATTTGTGTGGAAAAGGCTTATTTGAACTCACAGGGCCTTCAGGTAAATGTATCTGAGTGAATGAATGCTTGAAATAAATTCGTTTGTCTGGTAAATTTTGCATTCCTGAAGAGGAGCCTTTCAGAGGCTAAAGGACCTTATCAGAACCGTAACAAGGAACTTTCCTTTCTTGCTGCACCTATGCTTTGCATATCTCCAGGACTATGGTATCCTCACTGTTCCATGGCACTAAATATAGAAAAAAGAAAACTCTGGACTAATAATTTTTTACCCTCTTTTCATTAACAGAAACTTTTTGTCTTATTCTTAGTTGTCAACACGGATGATGGTCCCAGAGCTCTTACACTGGAGGATTATTTGAATGGAAACTTCCAATATAAAACATTTTTTCCATATTGGGTGTCAGGTAAGTAAAACCTTTTCTCAAACATAGATAAGCCTTTCTAATATGTATTTCCACACTGGTTTACACAGACTGAGAAATATATTTTCTTTCCAGCTTTACTTTGTATGAATGCTAACTATGAAATTAAACAATGTGTTAGTCAAAACTTATGGTTGAAATTTACTCTTCTGTCAGTCATTCTAGAAAATCCAGGTATTTGATGTTTCAACAGACGTGTCTGAGTCAAGTATAAACCATAATTTTACAGAGGCCTTCAGTGTTTTATTCCTTTTACTGTCATATTCATTGCAGCAAGTGAAAGAAATTTGTCAATGTGTCAGTCATTCCTTAAGCAATCTCCTTTTCATGCTTTTCACAGCACTTTTTACCACTTGTAATGATTGAGGTAGTCTGTTACAGGCTCTGTTCTTTGTTTTCAGTAATACTGAGCTCTGCAATGAAGCCAGCTGTTCTAATCTCATTTAAGGAAGTGCTGAAATTCCTTAGTTCCAGGATATTGCATAGAAAATAAAGTTGAATTCCCAGGTTCCTTAAGGTGGAGACGTGAAGTCAATTGATGCTGATATAAATGTGTCTGTGTGTGGCTGAAGCGCTGCTTTTGTTATCATTGAATTGCACAGCCCAGGAAGACTGGAGCTAGCCTGGATTACATTCTACCACACATACTGCTCCCATCTCTGTGCTGCCTCAAAGCACTGTTCTCTGCCAGTGGCAAGAAGCATAGTGCTCATTCACATGGACTCTCACCAAGCTAGTTTTAGAACTGAAGTAAAGTATTATACAGCATTGCTTGCAGTAGTTCAATTTTATGATAACAGTTTGAAGTATGTTGTTATCAGTTGTATAATTTAAAAATTAGATCACTGTTTGTTAGAATTCTGTCTGAATGTCTGAAGAATGTAGGCAGCATATCACCTAAACCTAATATTCTTCTTTTCTCTTTATAGCTTTCTCACTTAGACTTATCTTTGCTTTTAACAGTCACAAAACTCACACAAAAGTCATGCCATAGATTCCATAGATAGTCATGCCTACAGCATTCCATATGTCTACTTCTCTTCTGAAACAAGGAGTTAAAATTGTATATCTCATCCTAAGGGTGATTTTAAACACAAATACTGTGGCACAAATCACACAAGTGTGCTCAGAAGATCCAAGGGTGATCTGATTTCCTAAAAATTAACATCTTCACAGTGTTTCAGGCTGCTTTTTACCTTTTAGTCTTGTTTTCTAGCTACACCAAATATGTAATTCCTTCTCTCTGTTTATAGCAGTGAAAATAATAATCTGAAAAGAAAATTCTGATCTTCATTTTCTACCAAACTATAGCCCAGATCTTGAGCACAATCTGGGTTAAATTCCATTTTCAATGTAGCCCACTCACCCTCATTTTATAGGACTTTTGTAAGGACAGAGTCATGCAGTGTCAGTTGCATAGTGCTGCTGTTATCTGCAGAATATACAAATGAGAATGTTCTGATGAAATGATAAGCAAAGTTTTTTTTTTCTTTAAAACATTTACATTTTGATATTGACTCTCTAATGGGTCTGTCACTGGCATTCTTGATCCGACATTGATGAGAATAAAATCTGGTTTTTACTTGTAAAGTTAAAATGTTGATCCTCTATGCAATGTATAATCTCAAGAATGTACTCAAGAACCCCAAAGACAGTTTCTTGATAACTGTACCTCAGCATCATTAGAAGAAAAATATTTTTAATGCAGATGCCAAAAGATACTTGCTTAAAACCTATTCTTTGAAAGAGGTGTGAGTTGTTGATAAACACATTTTTTCTCTAGTATCTCCTGCGAAGGTAACAGACATTTTATCTTGTTTATAAAGATAATGAATATCTTCATCAGTCTCCAGAAGATGACATTATTCTTTACAATGTTGAAATTAATTATGCAACTACCATCATGACAAACAGCACAATGGTATGTACCTTTTTAATTATTAAAAAGGCAGAAAAGCGCAGTTGTATTTTAAGTTACAGTATAAAAGTGAGTGAGATTAGAATCTAATTTACTTATTAATTTTTCAGAAACAAGTTAATGCTTCAAATTATGTGATGTCATCAGACCAATATTTCATAGCTCTGGAAAGCAATTATTCAAAGGTAATTATTTTAATATAGCTAATTTTAACATAATGTTTACTTATATTTATTATTTTGCTGATTGTGTTTACCAAAGATAAATGTTTCTTGTTACTTTCTTAAGAAAGGGGTAGGCTGTGAAGAGGCAGCTGATTATTTGTAATTAGATTATCTTTTTCAAGGCTAATAATATTCTCTTGCTTCATTATGCAGCTGTGGAGATATTCCTATACAGCATCATATCACATTTATGATCTCATAAATGGGTAAGGTCTGGTGTTTCTTACAGAGAGCTGTGGTGAATACACTGGAGTGATGTGCTTGCAAGCATTCACTCCAAAACTGTAGTAATGTGGCTACCAACTCGCTTTGCTTTTGCCTGAATCTGTCAGGTTACTTGTTTGCTTGAGAAAAAAAATGTTCTCTAGGAAAAATCATACATTCTTTTCATTTGGATTGATTTCTATTTCATGCCCTAAAACTTTCCCTGCTCAATATTCTCTTTTCTCTCCATCTCCTTCTACTAATTCATCCTTTTTATCATTGATCTAATCTTCAGCTTTTCTAAAACTCTTGTAACCTCCCATCCCGCATTCCTCAAGTCTACAGCTTCTCCCATGGCATTTGGTCTCTTTCCCAAGATTGCCCAAACCACTCCCCTTTCCACCCAAATCCAGTGGAGACCATCTGCCTCTGCAGTCACCTTTTTGGGCTGTAAATAGCAGCGTGACCAAATGCTTCTAAGTTCTGAGCAAAGGGGGCTGCCCTGAGCTGCACCATTCTTGGGAAACTGTTGGCTCAAGGTGACAGGAAGAAGTTGCTGCAGGCTGATGTGAGTAGCGAGGTTCTGCATGTGGGTCAGGAGCCTCAGAGGGTGCTGCACGTGCTGCTGTCGCGCCTGCCTCAGGGTCTGCTGAGTTCACGTTAACCTGCCGAGACTGTAATGCACACTGCAGCTACAGCAGATCACTGTAGGTGCTTGTGCAGCGTTTGGAAAGAGATAAGGCTGCCTCCTTGGGCGGCTGAATAGGCTTTCACAGGAGTAAGTTTAAGTCTTTGCCAGCACTGGTGCACACCATCGTGTTAACTGCATGTCTCTGCCTGCCTTAATTGTGCATTGCTCAAGAAACATTGAGCCGTTAGAAAATAACTTTGTGACTTTTTTATCAATGTACAGTATATTGATCCATTTGCGCTGTGCACAAAAAGCCATCTCAACTTCTTTCCTTTTTTTAGTGGTTTTGTAACAGAAAATCAGCTTCCACATAAAATTCAGTATATATCCTGGTCACCCGTTGGACACAAATTGGTTAGTAAAGATAATTAAGTGCTAGAATGAATTTGCTTTGTATGAGTAAAAGATATTGATCTGCCTTTGGTTTTTATTTTATTAGGCATATTTTTGACAGGCCTGCGTTTACTATTCTTAGTTATGAGAAATAATGGCAAAGAAAACAATTTTAACTTGTTCAGGTTTTACTGTCTGTGTCTCATCAGAAGAATAATCCATGTTCTGAGGTACATGATATGTTTCAGTTTGCTCACCAGTCTCTATCCAGAATTGACCAACATAATTTTATATAAGATTAAATGCAGTTTCAAGGCCTGGAAACCAGTTGGTTTCTCTTTGATGCTGTTTAACGCATGAATTTAAAATGGAGATTTAGAGATGCAGTATTTAAAATCTGTTCTAAAATTTTTACTGAACACAGAATTTGGCCTGTAATGTATAATTTATTTGCTGAGGTACCAATTCTTGCAGAAGTTATGAGGGCTATTAGTATACCATTTCCCATTTTGTATTCATTAGGTCTTGCTGGTGTAATGTAGGAGTATTGACTGCAGAAGATCTTGCTCTAATCCTGTTATTGTCTGTACTCTTAAAAAAACTTTTTCGTCTTTAGGTATATGTATACCAGAATAATATCTATTTGAAACAAAGTCCCAGAGAGGCACCAATTAAAATAACTAATGATGGAAAACAGAATGAAATATTTAATGGGATTCCTGACTGGGTCTATGAAGGTAAGTGAATCTTGAAGGGCAACAACAATGCTTTGTTCAGATTGGTTCCAGTTTTCATAATCTATTTTTAAATATCTGTGATAATATTATTTATTTTAAGCCCTAAGGATTATTTCTTTTCCATATTGGATTTGCTGTACAGTGTATGAATTTTGTATTCACAACACATAACCAAAATCCTGAGTCTTTGTTATTGAAACTGCATCAAAACTCAACAAAGTTGTCTTCCTTCTAATATAAAGGCAGAGGCTGGGAATTAAGATTTAAAGTTTTAATTTCATTGAAAATTTGGCACTTCAGTGCATCCAAAAAAAAGTTTAAAACATGCACACAGGAAAATTCCAAGTGAATTAAGTGGGATCTGTGTTCATGTTTTGAGATGTTTGATGTTGTTTATTTAGTGTAACTATCTTTATGTGTCTAGATTGCTAACTAGAGTGCTAAAATAGATTGGAAGGTAGATTACAGTTATAAACTATTTTTTTTTCCTCAGAGGAGATGCTAGCAACAAAATATGCACTGTGGTGGTCTCCAAGTGGAAGATATTTAGCATATGTACAGTTTAATGATTCTGACATACCAGTTATTGAATATTCATATTTTGGTGAGGATCAGTATCCTAGAAAAATAACTATCCCATACCCAAAGGTATGTTTTATCATTCTTTTGACTTCCTTTCTGTTGAGAAATGATTTATGACAATGAGAAAATTAACTGTGCTTAATTCCTTAAGTATTAAACCCATTGTGACTTAAATGAAAGAAAACAAGCTTGGTCAAAGTTCTGAAAAGTTGTAGGTACGTACAAAATTTTAAATATAATGTCAGTGAAATAAATGGAATTACACATTTAGGTACAAAACCTGTGCAAAAGTGCATGCTTTAATGTTTTTCAATTCAGTTTACTTATTCTGGTGTGTAAACTATGTAGTTGTTATCTTTCATTATCGTAAATAAATTACGAGACTAAATTATTTTTTATTTTTAAAAATAAAGGCTATGGCAGCTTCACTTTATTTGCACACTTCATAGTGCTTTTTGATCTCAAGGGGCTTTGGATTTTAATTGCTTTCAAGTGCCAGATCTAAGGCAAGAAGATTTTGGGTTGGCATTTCTTCAGCATGTATTAGAGAGCTCTCCTGACTCTTATCATGTTCATATGACTGCAAGGGATCATGTTAATGTATCTTAAGAATTTGCTCACCTGTCAGCTGGGTCACAGTTCTAAAGTAAAACTGGATGGTTTAGACCACACATGGAGAAGAATTAAAAAACTGATAACATATGCAGTGAAGAAGCAACCATGAAATCAGTTTAAGCAACCATTTCCCAGCTGAGATGTCAAACACCACTTGCAATAATGTGAATAAACTGGAGTTTTATGCTGCAGTCAGGGTACTGTGTGCTGCAAAGACCCACACTGCAAACAGAACAATGATTCTCAAGTACATTTTCTGTAGGAAAAGGCAATAAACTCAAATGTTTAAAAGGTTTTCGTTATATACCAAATGATACAAAATTAAGTATGTATTACTGCTGCAGTGTCACTCTGAGATCTTATAAGACCATTTCCTCTGTTATACTCAATTAAATTAATATTTTGTAACCTGTCTACTTTCCTGCAAAAAGTTTTGATTCTCCTCAATCTGAATTATTCAGAGCCTGGTTTTAGTAACCTAAAACATTTTCTTTGAAGGCTGGAGCTAAAAATCCTACTGTTAAAGTGTTTATTGTGGACACTATCAACTCTGAAGCATTTGGGCCTAAGGAGGTGCCAGTTCCTGAAATCATAGCATCCAGGTAGTGTGCCCTCAGATGTGTCTTTTCTTGTTTAAAAAAAAAAGGTTTTGTCTATTTGTTTTAAACACTTGACCCTCTGAGTTGTACTTTTTTTAACAGTGTACTGCCATATTAAACTCCTAGAGGGATCAGAAGCTAACTAGAAATACTGTATTTTTATTTTAGCTGTCCATATGATACATTGGTACAAAAGATGAAAAAAGTACCCTAAAACAGTGGAAGGTTTGCTGTTGTTTTTCAGAGGGCAGTGGGGGGGGATGGGGATACAATCTGTAGCGATGCTTCTGTACTTCTTTTGTTTAGTAATGGCCATTTCTTCCTTTGCTTTTTATATTTTAGTGATCACTATTTCACTTGGCTTACTTGGGTAACAGATACTCGAATCGGTGTGCAGTGGCTGAGGAGAATACAGAATTTTTCAGTCTTAGCTATTTGTGACTTCAAGAAGCATTTAAATACTTGGGACTGTCCAGAGGTAATGACATTGGAAATAAAAATCCAAAATTACTGAAATTAGCAGTTTTTAATCCCTGCCATAATTACATTTTACTGTGTTTTGTCAAAATAATATTTTACTAATAGTGATACCTTTTTCAGTATTTAATTGCTGGAAGAGGGGTGAAAAATAATTACTCATTAATTAATAATGGAAATAAAATCACCACATTTTTTTCTTTGTGAAGCTTAAATATCAACCAAATAACAAGAACAACCAATACCAGAAAAAAGTTATTGAGATGCTTTTGGTAATGTTGTTTATTTCCTTCTTGTGTTAGCATCTTCAAAAGTGGAACCATATAGGATCTGTATTTTTTTAAAGAAAATCTTATTATGCCATGTTGAAATTCCATGCTAAGTTTGACTACATCATGTCCTTTTAGATTACTGTTAGGTTATTTGAAAGAACGTACGCATTAATAGTAAGGCAGGTTTTCTGGAAGAAGAAATTCTTCTGTTTTATCAAATTTTTATCAAATATACAGTTCCAGACACTAGGCAAGTTTTCAGAAACACAATCAGATCTGAAAAGAAAGCTTCAGGCTAATTGCAACAGTAACTAGTTGTGGTTTCAATATGTTCTTCCATGATTTAGTAGACTGGGAAAGACCATGGTGTGCTGAACAGAACAGAGCTTTGTGAAGCCTGAAAAGTGTACACACAGATAAATTCATATGGATCCTGAAGGAAAGACAACACTGAATTTCAGTAACTCTAGCACAGAGATCTCATTTGTTGTCTTTTAGTATTGGTGCTTTTGGCTTGTCTTGTTCTCAGGGTTCATGGTACAGAAACCCTATTAAAACTAACATTAGATGAAACCTTGAACTAGCAGGAAATAAAAAGCAAGAATATTAGTAAAAGCATTCTGTATAACTGATAAATTATAAATTCGGAGTTTATTGACACAGACTTTTCAAACTGAAAATAATTTTACTCCTCTTTAACTTGAAAATTGTTACTAATTTAAAGGGAATTTAAGGTCTTGTTATTTCAAAAACATTGTCATTGAAGTAGTATTCTACAGAGAGATATTGTAATTTATTGGGAAAAAAAATGTTTAATGCAGCATTTGCCATATTTCCTAAGTAATTATTCCACTTTATAGGTACATTAACATTGAATCTCCACCTTGCCTCCAAGTAAACTCTATTTTAATAATTGTGTATTTTATTGGAAAGAAAAAACCATATAAGGTGTCTAGTATTCTACCACAATCCACTGAAGTACTTTAACACAAGCTTAACTTTTAGCACATAACCAGTTTTATTTACTTCAATAGATCTGTTTATGTGTTTAAAATTAAGCATGTGCTTAATTGCTTTGCTGGAACCAGACCAGACCAGACCAATTAACATCTTTCAGGACTGTGTTCATGATCCTTGTTTAATTGCATTTCTCCATAAAACCTTATTTATGGAGTCACTACTGACGTTTCTATAATTCTATATTTATACAGTGATACAATGCTTTTATCACATTAAAGTTTGCACAAATGGCCAATCGAAGGAGTGTGAACAGATGGGACTGCTGCATTAGCTCTATTTGCCATTAGAAAATATATCTCTGAACATTTCCTTTGGCAAAAATAGTTCTCTTGTTGAATTCAGATTGCATTGAGTCTCTAATGTACAATAAACGTGCTATGTTTTATGTATTTGAAAATACTAGCAAAATATAATTTACAAGATGACCCTAAAGTGTAGATACATCAGAAATATTCCCATGTTCAACTCTTGCTTATGTGACTTGACCACAAAAAACAATATGAGCAGTGCAACTATTCATATGAGTAAAAAAAGGGAATGCCATGTGAAATTGGAACTACTCAAATGAGAGAGAAGTTAAATCTACCCCTAATTTACTATGTCATCACGATCTGAGTCTTATTTTAAAGAATGGAAAATAATGTTAGGATGCAGATGTAAAACAATACATCCCATTTTTCTTATCTGAAAAAGAAATAAAATCCATCTTTTCAGTTTGTAGCTCAGTGGAGCTCTTGCAAAGTACTAAACAGACTTTTAAGGAACAAGGACCTGCAACTTTTCCTCACGTCACTTTGTGGGGATTAAATTAGAAGGGATAACATGTGATTTTAAATAGTAATGAGATTATGTTGAGGATAAGAAATACAAACTATATTCCTTAGAAAGCAAATTTGTTAAATTTAGTTCAGACTGTGAAGAAATACCGTATTGAATGAACAGTGTAAAGAAAAATTTGCAAGATAAAAAAACAAATACATTGATTGAATGCAGAATTGTAGAGCATATCACTAGAAACTTTACAAGCAAGACATAAGTGCAAATGTAAAAGCTCCTTTGGCTGCATCATTCACGCTCAGTATGAGTCTGTTTCCAAATCAGCTTTAAGAAAAAGGAGCTTTAAGAACAAATTTATATTCATAGTCTCAGAATGCCTAGTAGTCACATCATCCAGTGCTCTAAATCAACATCACAGCTCTGAAATCAAAGAAAATATAAACCATCTGAAAATCTACACTGAATTTTTAGTATTAACATTCCTGATATTATTTTACTTGGGATTTTTGCCAAAAAAATTAATGAGATTAAGTAGTTGTTCATTCTTGTTTTCAGGGAAAACGTTGCATTATTGCTTTTTATTTTATTTAGGTTTGACGACAGCTGGTAAAAACAATAATTTAATTAATGTAATGACCTTAATACAAGAATATAATTTACTTAGACAAGCTCCAATTCCCTGAATTTCCATTGCAAATATTCTAAAATTCTCTTTTACGGGCAGCTACTGGTTTATTTGAAAATTTTGAATCTCCATAAATTCAATTTTCTTAAAGAGTGTACGTTTGCTTTTGTTTTTCAGAATCAACAGCACATAGAAGAGAGTCAAACAGGATGGGCAGGCGGAGTAGGTTTTTTTGTTGTACTCTATTTTAATTCAGTTAAAAGCTACAGCTTCCTGCATCTTCCCATCAGTGTTTTGAAACATGAAGCACCCTTCTGAGACATGCAGCACTACTGCTTAGACTTGTTGCACTGTAGGACTGAGACTTTTAATGCTGTGCTAGATGTAGTATCTGGCTACCTGCTTTCTAAATTTAAAAACCTATTTCTGTCCTGACCAACTGACTAGACAGGAAAGTTGTTCGAGACAGAAATTAATGAAGGGAAGAAAGTAATGAAAAGAGGTTGATTTATAGTGTAGTGTAATCTTTAGAAGTATTCTGGAGCCTAAGAATAAATGTAAAATTCCTCTGTTGAGACTAGGGCAAGGGATAAGATGGGCTATCACAGTATCTTAAGAATAAAACCTGTCCACTCAGAACAGTTTTAGTGCCATATCTTCAGCTAGGGGGGCACCTTCCAGGTAAGATAACCCACTTAGAGTGGCAGGTGATATTTCTCTGGAGTTACCTCTTAGCAAAGATGTTTTGTCTGCCCAGTAACCCTAGACAACCATATAACTTTGGAAACTTGCAGTAAAAACAAACCTACAAGGAAATTGTAAGAGCATGAGATCAGTATTTATAGTCATATATTCCAACAGTGAATATGTAGTGTTGCTTATATTTACTTTCAGGCAGGGGAAGTTAACAGAATCAAGTGTGTGAACCTCACACTGCCTGAATATCCTGCAGTGGACTTAACAATGAGCTTCAATTTTCAGTGCACCATCCCTAAAGAGGTGTTTAATGTGAAGATCATTATTTACGGGGATTAGTTATTTTACTTTGTCCTTTTCTCCTTTTTTTTTTTTTTTGACACTTCATTTCAGGTTCTGATGACAGATTTTTATTAGAGCTAAAGAATTTGCACACATGCATATGTGCATATCCTAGCTTTTGCCTTTATGGGCTTTCAAGTATTAGGAATCACAGATACAGTCTCCAGGAGAATTTAATTTGTGGTCACAAGTCCTAGTTGAGCTTGAGTTAATATTATTCAAAAGTTTATTCAGGGATGTTTGACTATGTTTGACATACTTGCAGGCCGTTCCTATTGTCTTCATGTTTTGAAAACAAAACTTACAGTTGCAGTAATTCAACCTTAACTCACAGTTTTAGTAAAGAAGTGATTGTTTAATATTCAGTCTGGCACCATTCATGAACATTAGCTTTATTCAGAAGCTTATTTGTTAAAAATAATTTCTGCCTGTTTTTAAATAACTAAAGAAAGGTCATTCAGAATATACAAATTACAAGAATATACAAATTCCATTTACAAGTAGAGAACTCACATTTGTTCTTGAGGTATCTATACTATCAGTTTAAGAAATCTCAAATGACAGAAGTTGTAACGTGATCACCGGGAGATCGAATATCACAGCGACAAACTTGTGTGAAGTAGTTTGTCCCATTTGAACTGACTAAAGTAGTCTGCAGTCTTGTTACTTTTAGCATGTGTAGTATAATCTGCTAAACAGCTTGGACAGTCTCATGTCTCATCTACTGTTTTTCTTCCATTGTTTCAGTTCTTTGTTTCTGCACCATATTTTACATCAGACAGCAGTTCATACTACAAAATTTTTAGTGACAAAAATGGTTATAAGCATATTCATTACATCAATGGCTCTGTGGTAAGTCAAGGAAAGTGTTCTACATTGATCTGCTGTCCTGAAAGAATTCTACAATATTCAGTAACTTAAATGTCTTGCTACACAGGAGAATGCAATCCAAGTTACAAGTGGAGAATGGGAGGCAATATACATTTTCAGAGTAACAAATGATGCAATGTAAGTGTCGTGAAGAAAAAAGGTTGTGAGTGTTGTCAGTAAAAAAGCAACACTTAATCATCTGAACACCGTTTGTTGACTCATCAGATTATAATTAGGTGTAATTTGTTTTCTATCTGAATACCTCCACAACGAATTTGTATGCTAAAGGTAGGTTTGTAAACATGATTTACTTATGAAAGATTCTTAGCAAATTGCCCTCAATTTTCTATTTATTTTTATCACCCATCTTCGAGAGGCTTATTTAAAAACACTTAATTTAATCATGTGGTTAGCCCTCACACAATTTGCAGTTACTTGTCTTTTTATGATCTCTCATTCAGCTTACTGTATAGACAGAAACAGCTTACATAATTGGAGGGATTAGCTCATGAGAATTAAGATACTCCTATTTATATGGTTTATGTGTCACCTAATCATAGTCTGAGCAAAACTTTATTAAGATGAAAGGTATATAAGCTTAACTACTCTTCCATTGCATGCAAAAATCTCAAAAAGTCTAAATTAACTTCAAAGACGGCTTTTCATCTGGATGCTCGTTCATAGGTCATCACTTTATGGATTATTTATTAACATATAAATGAATTTGCAGTTTCTATTCAAGCAATGAATTTGAAGGCTATCCAGGAAGAAGGAATATTTACAAGTAAGTGTTATCAACATTATCTTAATGATAGTAGGTTAATAGAAGATGTCTGGATTTGTCAATAAAATAATTTAGTTTCAAGATGTTTAATGTGTAATTTCACAAGCTATTTTAACTAAATCTTAACCTCAGATTCTATCTGACAATTGAGGAGAAATGACATCTAACATTTAAATATACTCTTGGGAAAAAAATGATAAAAGCACCAAGCATTTACTTTTAAAGTAACTGTTCTGAAAGTACAGGGCCTGCATTCAAGAATATGAGACAGACACATGTAAAGTTAATTTTAGCAAAGTAACCATTGCTTTATTTGATTTTTCTCTTAGAATCAGCATTGGAAGTAAACCTATGAGAAGACAATGCATTACTTGCAATTTAAGAAAAGAGAGATGTCAGTATTATACAGCAAGATTCAGTTCACATTCTAAGTATTATGCCTTGATCTGTTACGGTATGTGTGGCATGGGGGCAAACATATAATCAGTTGTTCTTCAAAATTTATCAGCACTGTAGTTAATACTGATTATCCCAAATGATTTTTGCATGACTCACAGAAATTTCGCACTAACCAGGAAAGATTTCCAGAAAGAGACTTCCCATGTTCAAAAATTTTGTGAAGATTTTTCAGTAAATAGAGATATATTCAGGTTTTTCTTACTTTTTCAACAAAAAGCTTGGGGTTTTGAGAATTAAAAGCAAATTTGTGAATGTCCTTCATGCCAAAAAACAGATTTTAATCCAGCTCATGAGAGCCATGTTTTTTCTTGCAGCAGCTAGAGCGGTATTTAGAAACATATACTGTTTTCCAGTTTATGTCATCAAAGTTCGCTGTGAGAAACTACTTTACTGTGCTTCCCAGTTGAAATTATTAAGATCTATGTCAGCCATAAATGTTGGCTATTTAGCACCTGAGAATATTTTTAATAACTGATCTAAGAAAAATTCAGTTCTAGATATGTGATCATTGAATCCACTTGCATGACACAAGTATTAAATTAAGTCTTAGCTTTTTTTAAATAAATTAGGTGATTTCAGTGATCTGAGCTTTCATCCACTGCTGTACTCAAAAAACAGTGACATCACAATCTAAAAAAAAAAGAGGAAGAATATCCAAGGTTTTCCTTTTGTTTACTTCTTGTAAAGTTTACTGTTCTTGTGATTCTGCACCAACTGATCAGCTGAAAAGTTCCTTAGAACTGTTGAGCAGAGAACCAAATGTAGCAAATAAAAACACCTTTCAATCATTCTTGCACAAAATAGTCAGTAAGGTCGTCACCATGTGAAAGGCACTCACCTTCACAAATACAATGAGACATGTTCCCAGAAGAATGTTTCACATTGGTAATTCTGCATTCACCTTATGTAATCACATCTCAGGTATTAACTAGATGTCACTTCATCTTTAGGGAGGAAGCGTTAGTAGATTTCAAGTTGCTTCTATTATGTTTGTTAAGCAATACCTGTATATATGCAAGTGCTTGTACACACAGTTCCTTATGTATTGCAGCAGTGACTAGTGAGTTATACAGCAGAGAAGACAGTGATTTCTGCATCAAATTTGCGCTCTTTAACTCCTGTCAGTTATCAATTTTAATGTAATACACACTGCATCACCAAATTCCTGCTTCAAACTGTAAACTGACTGATTATCATTCTTACAACAGGTCCTGGGATTCCCATTTCTACTCTTTTTGAGAACCGTGGTGATAGAGGTACCTCAAGCATCCTTCCCATTTCTGAGCAATTGGTATACTCCTTTACCTCTAATCCAGATCAAGATCTTCTAATGCAATACTTAGGATTGTGATTAAGAAGCTTGTCATCTTGTTTGATATTAAAATAACTAGTGTCTTTCTGGATTTGTTCATTAGTAAAATCCAAACGTGAATGAGCTCACCAAAGCTTATCTCAATTCCTGAGTGCAGTACTTTTATAGCATCCTGCTGTTTTTCTTGTTTATACACTGTAGATAAAATGAACATGGGCAACTCTTTGTCTACCAAATTTTGAGTCAAACTTTGTAGAAAACATTATTGTGATTTCCAGAATATTCCTTTTCACATTTGGATGAACACAAGACTTTCTTTTTCATGAGGCAACACTACCTTATACAAAAGACAATAGTGTATGTTTAGAGTTTACAGTTTGACCTATTGTGCTGTATTAATTAGAATTTGGACCAATGACTTCCTCTTCAGCCATCAGTAGAGATGTGAGAGAAGAGTAGAAGCTCTTTCAGATGATCAGTTCAAATAACTGCTTCAGACAAGGTGTAATTACTGATACAAAGTGTGATCTTCAGCAAGAAACATTCAGAGCCCTTATTCTTTAAATAGCCTAGTTAGTGAAGACTGTTTGCAACGAAGCCAAGCAGGAACTTTCTAACTATGAAAATATTAATTGTTCTGCAGAGAACCTTCTCTCTCTGTCCCTTGTTTTTTTCTTAAAAGTTCTTCTCCATCTTTAAGCCTTCAGTTCCTGGAATGTTATGAAAACTAGTATGGTTCAGTATAAACTTCAGTGATTTGGCATTCCCTTCCTTCCCCAATTATCAGTGGAAATGAGCTGGTAGATGTAATGATCCTTACAGTTCAGCCTGCACTGATAACTCACTGTTAACTGAGTATTGTCTGACCAAAAGACACACAAAAACATAAGGAAGACAAATGCCACAATATTGTTAAACTAACTTAATCCGTTCTGATTCTGTAGAAGTCAGTGAATTGCAACATCATGTTATTTAGACTCCAGTAGTAGTTGGTACATCTTATTTTATAACCACTTAAAAATTTTTGTAAATGGAAAAGATAGGTTAATGTGTCTATTGCAGTTATGGCATAGAAACACTGTGTTCTGGTACTTCTTTTGCAGAAAGTTTAAATAGATTTAAAGGTTTAAATACAGAGCATGCTTGGACTTTTTTAATATAGTTAATCCATTTTTATAGCTCTCTCTTTTTCCTGATTCACTGTTACCTTTTATATAAAGGGCCCCTACAATATTATCAAATTATGCATTGTTTGAAATGCATACTGCCAACTGCAGTTATGTGTTTCTTAACCTCTCTGCAGCAAAGAACATTTCCTGTAATGGATTTCCACCACTGGTTTCATCATGCCTCCCTTTTCTGAGCTGTTATTCTCAGGAATAAAAACAAATTCAGCCTTCCCTTTGACTTCTTCATTACCTTTCCTGAATTAATTTTCCTTCAGTTCCTTGCTTTCATAATCTCTTCTGTGGTGCAAAACTATTTTTAGTAAATCCATTTTCGTTGCAGTTGGCAGCATTTTGAAACTATATCACCCATGAATTTTAGTAGGAGACAGTTAAACTGACATAGATCACTTTGGAAGTTCCTTCCAGGATGCCTACAATTCAGTTGTGGTGATGGGGAAGTTTCAGGAGTTTTGAGGGAAAAAATGAAAAAGGGTTCAGCTGAGTTTGCATGAGCATCCGAAGGCAGAATGATCCTTCAACCATAAAAAAACCCACTTGAATCTGCAAAACTTGTCAAGAGTACTTTGAAAGAATAAATTCCAGTATTATATTTCTGGCATGTCCTAAGCACTACCTAGCTCAATATATGTTGAGAGAAGAATACTTCTTGTACTTTTTTGAACATTTCCAGAAACAAGGAGGAGAGAAAGGTAAAGGAAAAAGAAAAGTCTGCAGTTTTAAAAGGTTCTTTCATTCTGAAAGTGAAGCTAAAAGTCACAGATTTCCATTACATTTCCAATATTCTCCATTCTTCACTACTCATGGGAAAACACACAAATAAACAAGACCCAATGGCTTCATAATACACAGTTCTGCAGTCTACCCTGTAAATTAATTTAATTTTAAACAATAATTTTTAAATTATGTAACTGTAAATTTTGTCTAAAACAAGTAAAACAATAAATGTTAGTACTGTTTAGATTTTAAAAAAATAAAAAAAGGTTTACTAAACGAGCAGTAATAAAGACAGTGAGCTGGTAAGTCTGGTGTCTTTGGGTAGGAACATATCATACAGTGGTTGAGTGAAGGTTTGCTATAAGCCCTTGAGAAACTGAATTTCCTGCATTACCCAGAAATAAGACATTCCTGAGGACCATGTGCTTGACCACATAGCCCAAGGGTCTCAGAGGTTAAACTGAGGTTAGTCAGATAAGCAAGAGAGGAGACACAGGAGATACAGGACAGTGTTTTGCACAATGCCGTGAATTTTGCATTTCTAGCTCCCCCATTTTACAAAACTGGGATGAGTGATCTGCAGGAGAAAGCTGTTTCTTCTTAACATGCGGGACTCTAACACTCAGAGGCAACATGTGAAATGATTTGCATTGCAAAATGTACATCCTATAAAAATCTAACGAGTATTTGTGCACTGCAATACCAGTGCTTTTCTTTCATTTAGCTATGTGATCAAGCCAAATTAGAAGTGTCTGAGTGGATTTCATTACTCTGCTTGTAAAATTCACAGATTTTCTTTCTTTTCTAATAACACAAAGTAAAGGAATCTTAATTACTGAAGAGAAATTAACAATAAATGAGTTAATAATTCAGGCATTTCTTTTACTTAGAGCTCAGAGTACTGGAAGACAATTGGCAATTGCAGTCTGCTTTGCAAGACATCAGACTGCCAAAAGAAGAAATTAATAAGCTTGAAGTGGATGGTATAAGTAAGAATTGCATGTATTTATTGTACTTTTTATTCTTACCATTTTAATATTTTGCCTTAATTTTGTTATGGTAAATATTGTCTTTCTGTAGAACAAAGTTGTTAGCCTGTCAGATTGGGAAGAAGAGGCCTGGTTTTGCCCTGTTCAGTAGCAGCTAATTTGTCAGGGTATCACTCAGTAAAATAGTAGTTAAAATACATTTGTTTCACAAGTTTAAAAAAAATCTTCAGTACTATTGGTAAAGAGTTTAAATATCATATAAAAACAATATAATATGGTGGTAATAAAATGGGAAATGTAAACTGCTGTTCATATGTTACGCATTATGGTGACGTTGCTTGCACTGTTCTTTTCAGTAGTGACTTACCAACAATATCCCATAGTAATAAATCAGTGTAAAGTTTCCACAACTAATATCTGATAATCTTAAAAAGGATATGCTTTTCTAGGCACCTGGAAAAACTGAGAACCTAGACTTTTGTGAAGTAATAATTTAATGCATAGCTAAATTAAAGTAAATGGGGGTTTATTCAAACTGTTCTTCAGCAGCTCAATATAAACAGTTAATTGCATCAGTCCTGTGATTCACAGTTCGTGCTTTGTGTACTATGTGCTGATTCATGTTCATATACTGTTACACCAGACTCTGGATTATGCCTAGAGGAGTTGTTTCAACCATTAAGAATGTTGCTTTAATTTGTCTTTTCTAGCTTTGTGGTACAAAATGCTTCTACCTCCACAGTTCGATAGATCCAAGAAGTACCCTCTGCTTATTCAGGTGTACGTAGCTCTTCCTTCCTTTGAGTGTTGTTGTTTTGTTATAAAACCTACTTTATCTAATTTAACAATACCTGGGACATTTGCATCATTTTATAAAGCAAAAACAAAACTATTTAGTTCTGTTTAGTTTCTTATGGCTTTTTCAGTATATTTCTGGAATAGAAATTCATCCCAATGGAGATCAATAAGGATTTTAGCATGGTAAGGATTGCTTTCTCAGAAAAAGAGAAAGGCTAAAATCATGTGGGCTACTCCTTGTAGATGTTAGCTCTGTTGCTGTTTCTGTTTACCGTGAGAAGTCTGAAAGTATTGATCTCAGCTTTGCTAATATGAGAAAATCTAAGAGCCTGCTTCATTTTTGAAGAAGAAAAGAAAACTAAGCCATGTGGACTTGCTTGTTAAGGGCATTTGACATAATTTATTGCAGACAGAAAAGGCAGTAAAAATTGCAGTGGTGAAAGAAAGAAGAAAAAAAAAAGGTGCAGAAAGGATGGCTGAGTGGGTATAATAAACTTCACATCATTTTTTATTAATGAGTGATGATCCAAAGCTCCAAGAATGCTAAATATGTTTGAAGTTTAGAGTAGAGGAGTCCTGTCCTTGAGGTCAAATGTGTAGTTTGCATTAGGCCATTCTCATGAGGAGTGTCTCTCCATTGCTCAGCTATGTGGGGTGTGTTCTGCCCGCAGCTCCAACAGCACATGATATTCCCTACTGAAACAAATAAGGTCTGGGAATAGCCAAAAAGTGTAAGGAGCTGTATTTCTTTTTCTCATTTTCTTTGGCATTACTGACTGCATGTGGAAATCAAATGCAAAAAAGCAGAAAAGCACCAAAAAGGACTGTTACTCCTAAGAAATTTTGAGAGAACAAAGAATTGGATCTTTGAGGATTGAATCTTTGAGCTCTTCCAAGGATTCCCCTTAGGACAAGCACCTGATACTACACTACGTAGTCTGAGCTGAAACTAATTATTTGCCTTAGGAATAAGACCTAAATGATTAAAATGGATTTTAGATAGCAAAATCTCATAACAACATGAAAATAGTAGTAGAGCTGTTTGTCTACTGAGCTCTCTGAACTAGAGTAATGTAGCAAAATACATGTGGAGAAAATGTTAACAGTACCAATAGCAACAGTCCAATAACCATTTATAAATTTGTAAGTATGAGTTGAAAATGTGTGAATTTTCCTCCTAGGTATGGAGGACCTTGCAGTCAGAATGTAAAGGAAACCTTTAGCATTAGCTGGATAACCTATCTTGCAAGCAAAGAGGGAATTATTGTTGCTCTGGTGGATGGCAGAGGGACAGCTTATCAAGGTGACAAGATTTTGCATGCAGTATATCGAAGACTTGGAGTCTATGAAGTTGAGGACCAAATCTCAGCAGTTAAGTAAGTAGATTATCTCCCTGTACAGCTGTTGTATTTGCATACCAAGAAGTAGTAAGGTGAAAGAAATATTGAATTCGCAGCCTTTCTTCTGAAGACCTGAGGTCTCCAGAATATAAGACAAAAACGTTTGTAAAAATATAATATTAGCATTTGCTTGGTTTCAGTGAGGTTTTGTCTGGTATATTAAGTCCAGATACCATTAAGCCCACATTTGGACCTCGTCACTTGCATTGCATAAGAGAATGATCGGAGGCTTCAATCCTAAACCTAAAGAAATACAGTTGTCAGTGGCAAGAGGTTATCAGTGGCCAATTATTCATTTTTCTGAAATTATTTCCTATAGGGCAAGCCTACCTCAGTGACCACAGAGATTAGTAGATCTCCCAAGAGATCCATGGGAATTTATCTCACTGATTACCTAAAGGTCAAATGAGAAGTTCATAGCAAAACTGAACCTGACACAAATGTTCTACAGGTCAATGAGTCACAAACTTGCATTCTGTGCTGTTGTAGGATAGTTAAGAACAACAGAACGTACCTGAGTTCCCCTGATAAGTGTTCCCCAACAGCTGCTCCTCCACATGAAAACACATAAGAGCGTTTCAGGGGAAACCTATTCCCTATGCAGAGATTTTGGGAGGAAGCAAAAACTGAAGATTGCAAAGAAAGGTTGTCTTGTTAATTTTGCAGACACAGTAGCTCTGCTAAAGTGAGCATCTGAAGAAGTGTTAGTTTGAACACCACAGAGATGACTGCAAAGCAGGAATTTAGCCTAGCATTTGGTGTGGAATTTGGCCCATCAGAGTATAGATAGATATCCAGGTGCTGCAGTAAATACCCTGTTTCCTCCAGACTTGACTAAGGTACTCAAGTATCTCAGCTAGAAATTGGATGTAGCAACCCAGGTTTTCACAGCTTTCTCTGTTTGTTTGAGACTGCTGCCTGTACTTACAAGTGTGTGTGAGAAGGATATCTGTTCCTTCCTCTTTCTGCTTTGTGATAATTCGTTTCCTCTTCGATGTTATAAATATAAATGCACCATTGTCCTTTTCAGTGATAAATGAAACAGAATAGCTGTATATCATGTCAAGTTTTTCTATTATTCTATTATTTTATTTTCTACCTTGAAACTTTTAGGAGGAGTTACATACTTCAAAATATCACAAGAAAGCTTCTATATTATTCTGAATCATCACTCAGACATAGAATATCAGAGGGAACCTAAACTGGTTCTGCAGTTGCAAAATCTGCTGAGAATAGGCCATGAAAAAATGACCTCAGACTTCACACTTCCCAGTTTTCTGTCAGCACCTAGACTAAATTTTTGTTTAGTTAAATGTAGTGCATTCCATCTTCCTGATCTAACACATGGATTAAGATGCATGATTTTTAGAGAGCCTTTATACTCTAGTGAGAAGTTCCTGGAGGGGCTTTTACTGTAAGTGGAACCCCCAGGATTAAGACAGTAATATAACAAAGCTGAGTAATTTTTTGGCTTTTCTGACTCTGTCCCACCCAGATAGTATCCCACATTTTGGGTGTTGTCATTTCACTTGTGTTTGTCCTGGTAAATAAGGCTACTATGTGTCCTGATGTGTATCTGAACCTATTGTGTTTATTGGTCACTCTCAACCCTTTGTGGTCTTTTGCCTCATCCTCTTTTCTTTGCTGTTGCTAATACATCTTTAGAAATGCAGTCTGCACATTCTGATATTTGTAGAAGACCTAATATTTATGGTTCTCTTTGACCTGTTTGACTCTTGGGAACATAAGAAGTTTTGCACCTTTTATACATTTCAAGCTTATTACCTGTTTGGAGCGTTAGTAGATAACTCCTTCATTATTATTATTTTATGAAAGTAGCCATAAGAGCTTTTTACTTTTCAGGCACAGAAAACAAAAGCTTATTTCTCCAGGGAATTCCTAATCTCCTCAGAAGTCGATACTATTCCTCTTGAGAAATCAAAGTATTCAAACTAACTGTGACATCAGTATGTTGAGTATCTTGCATGATAAAGTCTGAATGTTAATGGTAATCCACCACCTGTGGCACTAAAGCAGTGAAAATGATCTTCATCCACTGGAACAAAAATTATTACGACGAAAGTATTAATTTCAGTATTTTTTATTCTTTCAGGAAAAAATCTGCCTCTTCCCTTTCAACACCTATTGATTGAATATTTGATGCTCTGTAGAAATCAGGCATGCTATGTTGATTGTCAGTTTGCTCAAATTGGTGGGATATGTGGGAAAAAAAGTGGAAGAAAAAATATTTATTGCTAATTTGTCATTGTACTAGTCATTTTTTCTAATAATAATGCATTTATTGCTGTGATTTTATTTTCCACAGAAAATTTATAGAAATGGGCTTTATTGATGAGAAACGAATAGCAATATGGGGCTGGGTAAGTGATTGGAGTTTTTACATCTATCTTTAAATAATCCTACAGTATGATTTTTTTAATTCTTCCTGCTCTTGTCTTAAAGATGTATGAAATTTCTTCTGCAAATGTGTGATGGTGTTACCAAAGGGGATGGTTCCTGCTGGTACCTATATACATGCAATTGCAAGAGTTCAAGCCCCCCAGCAAGAATCTTTGGCATCTCAAGAGGGAATTTTGAAAATCTCATGTCTAATACATTGCTCAGACTGGAAGTTAAGCCAAATTAAGACATTTTATTTGGCTTTATTTTTAACTTAGGGACTTACTGGCATAGTGTCAAAATTCAAGTATTTTCCTTTCTGATCTGAGATTAAAATAGTGAGAAAAGTCCTATGACTATCTATCATCATAAAATGTGACCCCTGCATCATCCTGAATCACTGTGTGATTGCTGGCTTTGCAATGGTGATCAGGGATGAATCTGAAGGGTTTACAACATTGACAGCTTCACCAAGATGTGGAAAAATTGGACATTATGGGAGTCATTCCAAATTATTAGCCAGTCTATTTTTCATCTTTGCTTTTTTCATGTATTTGTCTTTGTAATGCTCCCAGAACCTTTAACAGCCAGATGTATTGCCTGATCTTAGACAGCACATGAGCAGAACTGCTAAAATCTGTCTATGAAGCTTCTACCAACCAATATTTAAAAAAACAGAATAAAATGGATACCATATGGTGAAATTAAGTGACACAGACACTTAGAAGTGAATAATTCTAAACTGACATTAGGTAATTTAAGGCCTCGAGAAAATATTTTCTTTTTTAAATCACATCATATTTTATTTCACCACAGTGTTTCCAGAACCAAGTAGGAGCTTGGACACATTGTATTCCAGTAGCGAATATAATATTAAAATAAAGGCACTACTGGCAAACCTATTAGTCTTTTTTTCCAGTTTGTTTCCAATTTATTATAACATTTCCTGATCTGTAAGCTTTGAAAAGAGGTTGAAAGGTGTTTCCTTATTTATAGGCTGCAGCTTGGCAAGTGTGCATGAACTCGTGCTCAGACTCATCAAACTCTTCAAGATGGCAAAAGCTCTTAAATAACCACTAAAGTAATTTGGGTTGTGAACTCTCTCTCTTGGCCTGTTACAGTGAATATATTTATCTGCCCAATCCTTATCCCTTACTTCTTAGCTTTGTGGACTGATTTTTTTGAAAGATCAAATGAGCAAATCAGATGAGTTGGATATCATTTCAAGCTGAAAAGTCAAGATGATGGACTAACTTAGCTTTGTACCAAAAAAAAAAAATTAATAATTCTGCTTATTTCCCTTAGTCTTTCATATGCTACTGAAGTAATCTTCAGAATTTTTCATGACACACCACATTTTTATCCCTTCCTCCATTCCAAAGTAACCAGAAACCCATTATTTTGCAAAGACCTCATAGTTTTCGCAACCTCAGTTCCACATCCTGTGGAGAGCCAAACCTAAAGCTTTTTATTTACATTATTTTCCTGTCTCTGCAACTAGCCCCATTCAGTTTCACAGATTTATTCTTATATCCAGGTTTACTTACTGCTTTACCCTTTTTACAGCCATGAATTTATTCTTCCTTTCTGGGTCCCAGTTTGAGGAATCAGGACAGAAAATACTAGGAACAGTGGCAGGCAGCAGGGAGGAATTGTTCCATGCTGAAGTAGATGAGTATATTAGTGCTGATGATTGAGTTGGTTCAATATGCTAATCTTTAGCAAAAATTAGGTAGTTTTTTAAGGGAGGGAAAAACCCTCTAATCTCTTCCTGGAGGTGCACCTTGAAAGGATGAGAGGCAATGAAAACAAGCTGCCAGAAGGAAAGTTTTTGTTTGATTTTAGGAAAAAAGGATAAAGACAGCATTGCTCAGTGTTGAAGCAAACTGAGTGGAGAGGATGTGTACTCTGGATGTGACTGTGATCGGTATCATTTACTTCTGAAGTGAGCCCTGTTTTGAGCTATAGGTTGCCTTAGTTACTGTGAAGGATGCTACCAAATTAAATTTCCCTGTGATTGTAAATGGTAATAAAAGCAGTATTCTGTGATAAACATTGAAGAAGTAGCAAAAAAGAAGTGGTTTGATAAAATTGTCTAATCTCTCTCAAAAGAAATTACATCAGATCCATTTAATATCAATAAATTAATTTCAAAAAAACCCTCAACCTTTTGTTACTTTGTCCTCCATGCATTCAAAGACAATTAGTTAATTTGGAAGTAATTTATATGAGTTTGATTCAAAAAACAGAATGATACTTCACCAGCAATTTTAAACTGTCTGTGATTTCCTCCTAGTCCTATGGTGGCTATGTAACTTCTTTGGCACTTGGATCTGGCAGTGGAGTATTTAAATGCGGAATGGCTGTGGCTCCTGTTTCTAGCTGGGAATATTACGGTATGGAAACTTGTCATAAATACTGACTTGGAAAGCAAGATGTAGCATTTAATGACTTCTTAAATTAAATCATTGCAGGAGACTGGCAATTTGAAACATAAAGACATTCAAATTACCTAGATTTAAAACTTTTAAGACCTTAAGTTTAATGTTTTTCTTGCTGAAAATAACTGAGTGCAACTGGCAATTTGGAACTGACTTTGTCACAAAGAAGGTATGTCTGGATAATTCCATATGCACTTCTGTAACAGTAAGTGTATAAAGCCCTCTCCATAAACTGCTATTAAGGATTGATCTGCCTAAAAATCCTGTTACAGCATTATCACTGAATTCAGAAACAGCTGAACTGATTTATCTGCCAGTAACAGAATCATAATACATTTCAACTTCTGACACCACAGATGACCTGTGTCAGGAATCAGTACTTCTGATGACTGCAAAGTTGTTTCTAAAAAGCAGTAAAAAAGAGGACTATTGTGTTCGATATAATTTTTTTTAATTAAATACTTTCCCCTTTAAATGTTTCTCAGCCACACCTCCTGTATTGTTGTGTAACAATTCATACTTTTATTTCTGTTTATGTAATTAGTCTCCAAACTGTTGAGAGGAAACAACACTGGGAGTATATTCCCAAGGCCTTCCTGTGTGAATAAAGCAGGCACATACTCATACTTGCCGACCTGTTAAGCTTTTGGCATGGTGTTAAGGAACCTTAGTGTAAAAAAAAATCATGGCATGAATATTTTCAATGAGTAAAATGTAGCACTTTGAACACATTTACTTAGCATATGGTCGTTTTCTAAGAAGTCTTGGTTATGAGAAAATTTTTTGGTTAAATGGGAAAGATTCCTTCCCTGACTGCTAGCACAGACATTCCTTGTATTTATGGTGTTTTGCAAACAAAGGGGAAAATATTTGTATGACACAGGAAGCATAGTCTTCGTGTTTTCACTGGCATCAAGATTTTTTTAAGACATTTTTACTCATGATCACAAAATTATTTCCAGAATGCAGGCATAAAACACTGCTTTTGCAGAAGTCCCTTAATAAAAGACGGGTTATAAAAATTTGTCCCAGCATCACAATTCAAATGAAGTTTTTTAAGTTCAAGCAGATTAGACATGCACCATTGCAATCTCTACATCAGCTGAATTTTCAGGTGGCAATTAAAGAATCTTGTTGCAAACACACTGTAAAATCCAAACAGGCAAATGTGCCTCCACTAAGGAAGGAAGGAAACAAGGATGTCATAAGTTTTGGCAAACAGATCGTGTTAACATTAGGGTGAACTGTGTTAGGGGCAAAGCTACAGGGTGTTACCTCCTTGAGTCCCTGAGTAGTATCAGTATGTCAGAGGATGTACAGGCCCCTAGAGCTTCTAAATTCTTTCCAACCCTGTTTTAGATGCACAGATGAGATTCTGGACCATAATCTTTTGTCAAAAGCTGTCTCACCCCCCTCCATTTTGAGTGAGAGCTAATAACAGCTGAACAGTAATAAGATGGAAAGGAAGATTCCATTGAGAGACAATGTATAGTTAAAAGCATTATATCTGTGACTGTTTTATTAAAATTTATTTAAATTCATCTGCTTTTCCTTCCTCAATAATTGACAAGCTGCATCTTCCACTTAGTCATTATAATGCAATTCTGCTGACCTCTGTGGACTTGTTGTAGCTCTATTGGTAGAAGAGAGTGGAAAAATTGGCTCAGAATACCATGCCAGCCATTCAGACAGAGTCTATTTTATTGAAAACTTGAGCCCGATATGGTTGTTTGACACTGTGTTGACAACAGATATTGCACATTTTCTGTTTTCATGGAATGATAAAGGATTTTGATAAAAGATAGGCTACTTAAATTTTTTTGCTACTTATATTACAAATTATCTTCAGAAGCCTTGCTTGGCTAATCTGGGAGACATGGTACACATCTTTAGCTCTCAGTCGTAGCACATGTAAATGATACATAATAAACTATGGGAACAAGAGTATATTGATTCATTTTCTTTTCCTGGGAGGATTCTCATTTCTGGTTTTTAATAAAATTTTTCTAATGCAGTGTATCAAACTGGACAAAATAGAAAATCCCAATTCCTTAATGATTACAATGGCCATCACCTGTCTTTTGAGAGAGAAAGATTACAGCTCTTCTTTGTCAGAAAGCCCTGACTCCCTTAAATAAATAAAATCCTTGTAATACTGCAGCTTGACTGCTCAATATGTGTCAGTTACTCTTTGAAGGCAAGGTCATAAAGAAAGTAATCTTCTGGTAGTAGCAGCTGCTCTGTCAGTTTTCCATAAATTTTCATAACAGCTCCTAGTTAAAGTACAAATACTGAGGCAGTTCAAAGGGAGATGTTTCTACTGATTTCTTGGTGATGGATACTGTTCAGTTATTCACGTTTATTTTGTCAAATCTGTTACCAGACTTTGTTGTAGTTAGGAAAAGGAATTGAACAATGGGCCACCTTTTCAGTTCATGCCTGCATCTTTTCCTGCTCCCCTTAGTTGCTGCATATATACATTCAGTAGGAAAAGGACAACATACATATCCATATTTACTGTTAATACACATACAAATCCTCAGCTCCTCTTTCTAAGGTGTCAAAATTAGTCTATATCATCTTTCCACCATGCACCTTTATTGGCTCATTGCTTTATTCAGCTGACTTCTGGAGTTCAACTCAACAGCATAAAGCATAATGAATTATTCACCTTTATCCACAAAACCTAGATGAGTATAAAACCACTATTTCTGCAAAGATGTTTTGGAGGACAGTAAATAATTAGCCTTCATAGTTGATTTTTAAAATATGTTTAAATTTGGTGTGTTATGAGGAAACCAAGAACAGACACAGTTAAACATAATTTAATTTCCTATGTGTCACTGAAGCCACAAAATGTCTGCACTTTCTTTATCCATAGCTTTTTTCTTCTTTAATTTCAGCATCGATCTACACAGAACGATTTATGGGTCTTCCTATAAAGTCTGATAATCTTGAGCACTATAAGGTGAGAATTCTGTTACTCTGCTGATCTGCCTTAAATTTGAATCACAGTTCCAAGGAAAAGTGGAACTGTGAAGAAAGAAAGAAGTGGCCCACCAGCTCTCATGGTACAGTTCTTTTGTAGCAAAGCTACTGCCATGAAATTCTTATCTACAAAATTAACTCTGGGTTTTTATTTATAAATGCCAAAAATGCTAAATGGAAGTCCGTATTTTCTTACTTGGACAAGTCAGACTGTTCTGCCAGTGCAAACCATTAGCCTAGAAAAGAACTCAAATGAGAGGGATTAAAATGTTGATGTTGATAAGATTTTGGTTGGTACTGTTAGCTGTGATATGCAGCCGGCTTCATGCAAGTTTAGCCCTCTGATAATAAGATATTAAGCATACTAAATGATCAGAGCAGCTTCCCCTACCTAGAATAGGTTTCCATTCTTTTCTTCACATTGATAGGAAATCTGTAGTTTCCTCTAGCAGCACGCACACACCAGCACTGGATATGAAGAGGCCTGAAATAACATCCAAAGAACTTAGTGGAAACACTCCTGTTAAAGATTTGGATCATCTTCTCAGTATGTATTTCCATCCCAGCTCAAGGAACAGAAATGCTCAGTACCTAACAGGCCTGGTAGAGCTGTCTGGTTAGCCAGGAATTAGGGCATTCTGGAAATGGCATGCCTCGTGCTGTTCTTTGTATGAATTGGCCCCTAGAAAACACACTAAATATCAAATCTGTTTCTGATAATGTAGAGACATTTGTGACAGCATAGAAAGCTACCTGCTGCGAGCCAAGCTTGCACAGGGACCTTTTATGGGCAGATACCATCAATATGGCACAGATTAATACTTTTTCTCCTGCTAGTGCTTTTTAGAACACATGCAAGTAATGTAAGAAAAAAACAGTATTTATTTATAGGTATTCCTGTCCTGAACCCAAAGTCACAGATCACAGATGCACAGAATGATTTAGTTTGGAAAAGACTTCTGAGATCATCAGGTCCAGCCATTAACCTTATACTGCCAAGTTCACCACTAAACCGTGTCCCCAAGTGCCACATCTACACATCTTTTAAATACCTTCCCAGATGGTGACTCAGTCAACTGCCCTGAGCAGTTTGTTCCAATGCCTGACAACCCTTTCCATGAAGAAGTGTTTCCTCATATACAGTCTAAACCCCTCTGACACAATTTGAGGCCATTTCCTCTTGTCCAGTTGATTGTTGTCTGGGACAAGAGGCCAACCCCCACCTGGCTAAAACATACTTTCAGGGAGTCATAGAGAATGTTAAGGTCACTCCTGAGCCTCCTCTTCTCTCTGGATAAACACCCTCAGCCATTCCTCAGAGAAATCACTCTTCAGACTCTCCCCAGCTCCGTTGCCTTTCTCAGGATACATTCCAGCACCACAATGTCTTTCTTGGACCCAAAACTGAACACAGGATTCGAGGTGGCCTCACCAGTGGCCAGTACAGTGATCACTTGTCTGGTCTTGCTAGCCACACTACTTTTGGTACAGGCCAGGATGGCTCAGGCCTTCTTGGCCACCTGGGTATGCACTGGCTCATCTTCAGCTGCTGTCAACCAATACCCACAGGTCCTTTTCTACCAGAGAGCTTTCCAGCTACCCTTCCACATGACCCCTTAGTGATCCATGGGGGTGGTTGTGACCCAAGAGCAGGACAAAGCACTTTGCCTTGTTGAACCTCGTGCTTTGGGTCATTGATCCAGGTTGTTCAGATCCCTCTGTAGGGACTGATGTGTGTGTGTGTATATATGTGTGTGTATATATATATATATATATGTATACACAGCCATATACATGGTTTCTATTGTAATCTCAAATTGATATGAAGTCACTGCTGTCATGTCAGTTCAACTGTTTGATTGTTTTTCTACTAGGTAATGGAAGCCTTTCAGCACTCTAAATAAGTGGTTTAGATTGAAGTTGCTGAACTGTTCTTTTTTCCTCTCAACAGAATTCAACTGTGATGGCAAGAGCAAAGAATTTCCAAAACGTAGAGTATCTTCTCATCCATGGAACAGCAGATGGTGAGGTTTGCAAATGGCAGAACAAACACAGAGCCAGAATCATTTTGTTTGAAAAACATTAAGCATCTATCTTTGATTGGGTCAGGACTTAGATCTTTGGTAGATTTCCATATGACCTATCATAAGATGCTTACTCGTTCCTAGCAATGTCAACTGTATCACTTGATAATTAGTGGACACAGCTAAATGCACTATAACTTTATGCTTTGTGGTATTAACACGTTTCAACAGACAATCTTTTTTTTTTTCTTTTTAGATAACGTACATTTTCAGAACTCAGCACAAATTGCAAAAGCTCTGGTTAATGCACAGGTGGATTTCCAGGCAATGGTAAATAATAGACTATTTTTCATTTTGAAAAGTGGTTCATAACTTTATCAATAAGCTCATCTGACATTTGGCAGTGTTTTTAACAACCCTGTTCAAATGAACATGCTTCAAAATTTGGCAATTGTTAGTGCATTTGTTACTCTTCATAAACAACTTCTCAATTTCTTCCCCAAATGATTTGCCTGTTCTTTTTTTTTTCCTTGCCCTTTGGATGCTAGCAGGAGTTTCCTCTTGTCAAGAATAACTTGGAGGCTTTTAAAATGAGCCAGGGAGAAGAATAAGAATCCAACCTCCTTATGAGTGTTTTTATACCTGGTAAAAGAAGATGAAAGAGCTGAGTCCTGGGGCTAAATTGTCAGTGGTTGTGGTAGATTCTATCTTGAATTGGACTTGCCTGTCACACGCATGAAGTGAAACAAGAAAAAAGGATGTAAGGCATCCAAATATATATCCAGAATCAACAAAAAAATGTTTTCGGAAAAACTTGCATGGGATAGCAGGTACAGGCAAAGAGTGAAACACATAGGCAAGAGGTTGCAGGATATAATGGAGAAATAAACAGGGGAAATGTAGGTCTGATTTATTTGCTAACCTCTGCTTCCAGACCATTTTCTCAGGGCTAATAACTAAGGTGTTTGCCTGCTATCAAACATACTGGCCTTCTGCCTGAGTCTGGCTTCACAGGGCCAAGAAGTCCATAAAAAGGGATGACAGGGGTTTGTAGGCCCTTTTGTGTATTACACATTTTCTGCCTCCTTTGCTGATCTTTAGCAAATCTGGGTTATATCTTAAGTATCTGGAATACTGTATGCAGTTTTAGTCATTCTGGTTCAGCCACAGTGGAATGGCAGATATTTCTGAGTTAGCATAATTCATATGTCTGTTTTATTTCTGGTACACCACTCACAAGGTTCATGGCCCTGCTGTAATGCAGGACATTTTGAATAGAACTCAACATTTAGCTGAAATTTTGTTGGTTAGAGCCCAGTACTTATTCTTAAGCAAGTCTCTTACCCCTATTGCCCAGGCCATGCAGCAGGTCAAGGGGATTTCATCCCTAACGGCATCTCAAGGCTCTTTTGCCTGACTTGATACAATTGGCCTGTAAGAACTGAGGCAGTAATGCTTACTCTTAAATAGCAGAAGGCTTAGAGACTTCTTTTCAGCAAGGGTAATAATATATTAGGAACTTATGAAAAAAATATATTATCAAGTTCCTCTTTTTTCTTGAGCCATTCACTTTCTTATGTATAGCAATAAAATACATTTTTTGTATTGTTTAACTCTTGCAGAATTGAAGACATATTATAAAGGGATTTATGTTTTGTTTTTATTTTTTCTTTCAGTGGTATACGGATCAGAACCATGGAATTCCAGGCCTTTCCAGCAAACATCTCTACACACATATGACCCACTTCCTTAAACAATGTTTTTCTTTGTCAGAATAACTAGGCTACTCAGAGCATGCTAAGCCATCTGAGACATCTCTGGGAGGATGAAATGAGAGCAGTGCCAAGTTGTGTAGTTTTCAGGTGAATTGATCACAGGAACTTCAAAATTTTAAACTTGATGTTTACATCCACTTTTGATACTGTATATTAGCATTTGTTATGGTAACAAATGTTTTGACACATTTCATACCTGTTTGACAGAAAAATAAAATCAGAATGTAAAAGTCTTGTGCATCTATTGCCGATTTGCTTAAACTTACATTCTGCAGTCCAAGAAAGGTGGTTCATTGCAAATGCACACTATCAGATTACTATGACTGCATTTGTTAGCTAGAACTGTATAATGGGAAAGGACAAAGGAAGCAGTGCAAGTACCTAATTAGCCTCCTAACAAGAACCAGTTTCTCAAAATTTATTTCCAACTTTCTGTAAAGAGTCCAAGAAGAGATAGGAACGCACAATATTTAACACTGAAGTTTGGATACTTATTGAGAGTATTGAATGTGTTCAAATTTTATTCAACTCTTATTTGAAGCAAAACTTCTTGAAACCTTCTGCAAAACTCTCAGTGTTCAAGTTTAAACATGAAACAGGACACTTATGATAACTATCGTGTATCAGTGGGTTTTTCACCTGTAATCAAGGTATGTGAGCCATACTGACCTGTCTTTAATTTCTAATCATCACCTCATCATTCAAATTGATCTCAGTGTCATTCATCCCAGACTGGAGGGGAAGGATCAAAGGATTGTGCAAGCCTTCTTTGCTTTTTTTCTAGTGAAACTATTTTCGGGAGTCTTTAAAAAATGCTGCAAGCTAATAATTACTAGAATGCTTGCATTCTTTTCATTAGTAATTAAATCAGTCCTGTCATAATATAAGAATATTAACAAGATAATTGGCAAGAGATCCATTCTGGTTTAAACAATTCTTTGGTCATATGTTTAAAAAATTCTGAATTAGTCTACTGCATAAGAACCGTGGTCTTTCTGATTCCATCTCTGCTATTAGCTGTTGAGAGTTCAAAATAACCTGGAATAGATTGTGTTGCTTTCCCACAAAGCAAGCTGCTTCGTAACTCAGAGACCAGTTGCTGATTCTTCATAGAAAAGTTAGGGGCTTCATTTGACTTTCTTGACAAAAACATGGGGTTTGGCCAAAATAATTAAAATGTGGAAGTGATTTGCTATGTAACAGCTTCCTTCGTTTGTTAATGGCAATATCAAATCTGATTTTCCACACATGAGAACATTCCTTAGATACATCTTTATGTAAATGTAGTTGCCAAGCTGTTTGTAATGGTTAAATTATACTTTGATGGGAACTCTTCAGAAAATACTCAATTAGTTCAGGTTTTTTTGGAAACACTGCCAATTACGTGACGTTAATGAGCTTTTTGTTGGTAATGTAATTAAAATTCAACTGCTATAATGGCTAAAGGAAAAAATTATAGCTGTAAGAAAGTTAACATTAAGCAAATATAACATGAAGTGGGCCTAATTAGATGTTGATTATATGGTCCTATGTGCATTTGCTGCACACAACAGTAGTCTCAGAAATGTGGTTATCTTACAAATAAGGAATACAATTCAGTTGAAATACTGAGATTTAACTCTCAATTTGTTATATTGATACAACACCATAAAAAATCATTGCAAATGTTGTGGTAAAAGAGAGAAAAATTAAGCTCTCATCTGAGATGCCTAAAGGTTTACGATACCTGAATATGTTAATGAGAACCTAGAGTAATTTCCAAAAAAGCATGGTATCAGTCTCGCATAAATGTCAATATACTAAGGTCACTTCAATTTCTGCACCTTTATTTTATTTATTCTTTTGAAAATCCTCTAAGTTCTGGAAATTTGGGCATATAGATTGGCCGTTTGTCGGTACGGTAACAAAATGATGCGATGTGTTTTTCACACCCTGCCCACAAGTCTGTTGTCCGAAGCTTTTGGAAGTATTTGAAATAAGGGACATTTCAGGAAAATCTCTCAAATAAAATAACAAAAGGTACCTCTTTCTCAAGGGGTGGATTAGCTGTTTCATTATTAATCTGCCCTGAGGTCTGTTTGTTTCCTAAGGCAATCAGAGTACAAATCTTCCAAACTGTTCACCATCTACTTTGGCTTGTAGGCAGCAGTTGTGGGGATAATTTTTTTTTTTAAATAAGTGCAGTTGCTGCCAATATTTTTCCTTCATTGTTTTTCATGTTGTTAATGTCTTTGCCTTACACAGTGTCCTTGCCAAAGAATGGGAATATGTCTCCAGCAGAGTGGGACATTTGCGCTGAATTGCAGAAATAACATCTAACCTGAAAGCTTTATGATAGAGCAACCATGTATTTTGATGACCTGGGAGAAAGTGTCCTAGGATGCTGTGAGTGTCAAAAAAAACGCTCTTAAAAATACATCAACATCAGATTGCTGACTGGCCTGTGCTTATAGCAGGTAATATCACAGTCAATCACAAGAAATGGTGCAGAGCACTGCAAACCTACCCTCATACTATAACAGAATCACAGAATGGTTGGGGTTGGAAAGGAAGTTTAGAGGTCTACTTATCCCACTTCCCTGTTCACACAGGGCTACCTACATCCTATAGCCCAGGACTTTGTCCAGATGGCTTTTGAGTATCTAAAAGCCATCTGGACATGCTACAACTACCCTGGGCCACCGCTGCCAGTGTTTGGTCACCCTCATAGTAGAAAAAGTGCTTCCTTATGCTCAGACAGGACATTCTGTGTTTCAGTTTGTGCCTGTTGCCTCTCATTCTGTCACTGGGCACCACTGAAAAGAGGCTGTCTCAGTCTTCTTTGGAAGAGATCATCCCTTCAGATATTTATATATGGTGATGAGATTCTCCCAATCTTTTTTTCTCTAGAAAGAGAATACATTCCATTCTGCCTTGCCTACAAACACAATCCATGTTGGAAGCATTACCCAAACATTCACTGGACAGTTATTTGCCCCGTTCCACTTCAATCAGAGAAAAGAGCCTTAAGAGGCTACAGAATAGGCTCTTTTGTAACAGATCTTCAATAGCTCAAGTTGAAAGGGTTTGTGCTGAGGTATCAAGGTGAAGCTTACAAAGTATGTTAATAAAAAGTATATGTAACTATACTGCAAACATGGAATATGGTGTGTAAGAACCAACACTAGGACACAATTTGAATTAAGCTAAGCTTTTATGACAAGAATGAACATCCTCTAAGTTTTGCTTCCCACTTTCAATTGTTTTAGAGGATCTGGTTTTCAAACAATGCTGAGCACTTTCTGTTCTTTTCTCTTTTGGATAACATTCTCACACTTCAGATGCTCAAACATACCACTTCAGACAACTAAATATGAGTCTTCAACTACCTGTCATATAAAAAAGGTATCCAAGCCTCTGAAGGTAAGATGTAGTTGTTCAGAATTAGGTAAACAGGCCCTCGATAAATAGCCACAAATAACATTTTTTACAAGTCACTTTCCACCATGAACCCTTTCTAGCTTTTGAAAAGTAAAAATTGCTTTATTCTAGGAGCTGAAGTGTACATAAATGGTAGAAAGTCACTGATTCCACTCCAAATCTGTTTTCATCATCTACCTTATTTGTGCTGTGTGAGCTGTCCACATGAAAGAACCTGCAATCCTTATACTTCAAACGCAGACCTACATGATTTGTTTCACATAGGATTACTGCAGCTGCAAAGAAGAAAAGGCCTGAAGAGAAATTTAGCAGAAAACCAGTCAGGTTCTAGAATATGGTTGGTGTTATATTCATTTTTGTCAGATATCAAGTCCAATTCAGACTGCATTCAATACTTCCCAGTTTGCCAGTCAGTTCCAATTACAAGGCACAGCTGTTTAGAACATTTTATAGAGTCATTTGAAGGCTCTATATTTAATCTGAATAATTCATAGTATTTGCTAAGAGCATTTGGTATTACTTTCAATTATGAACATTGTCTTCTCAGAATGTAAAATAACTAGTACATATTTGGCCAGCTCTTCTGCTTGCGCAAATTGATGCAGCTCCATTGACTTGCAGTGGAGCGATTCCAACTTATGTGAGCAGACAGTGTGGGCCACAGCACAGTGACAATGACTGTGGCTCCCGAGGTACAAACTGCTCCCCATCCCTGGCAGACAGCGTAGAGCTGCGTGCTGTGGAAAGGCCCACAGACCCCAAACTCACCCTCCCTTTCAGAGAGCCATTCTTGCTCCCCAGAGGGTGGCCGTGGAGTTGTGCACATAGATAGACACACACTGTGTGTGTTATGTACTAGCACACGTTTAGGGGTGTAACACAGTGTTGTATGCATGCATGTGTTTACACATATGTTCCTCCTGTATTGGTTCCCATTTTCAGAAGGGGAACGCTCTTTGTGATTATCGTGTAACAAAGATAGCAAAATGAAAGGGGCTGCAGAGCCCAGCCCTCTGAACTCACAGCTGACAAGGTGAGGAGATAATGCTTTCAGTATAATATAAAAAAGTAAAGGGTGTGGGCCTGTAGTCATACCCCAAGATACATCCTCCTCCCTTCAGACATGTAATGGATAATATTACAATAGTAATAAATATGTAATGAAGAAATACACAGAAGAATTTGGGGAGGTCACTGATTTGAAAGCATTTGATGAGTATTTTTTTACTTTTTACTATCAAAAGCCAGCAAGTTCCTAATTCATTAAAATGTTCAAATCTTGACAATTGTAATCAGATGACAGTGCAGGAAAGTTTGATAAATTCCAGACATAGTGAACTCAGCCACTCCAACTGAATCATGAGAAATATGAAAATTCCCCAAAGACAGGCAACTTTCAGCTTCTGTCTCTTAGTCTGACAAAGTATTGTCTCATTTGAGAACAATGATATAGAGGGAGGACAGTGAGGTTGCCCTTGATTTTTGCCAAGAGGTGCCAACTAACTGGTGTGTTTTAAAATGTGAGAGGAACAAACCTGAATATATGTGCATGTCTCATACGCCTGAGAGAATTTTCTGCTGTTGTTTAGAAACTCCTGTTTACTGTGCTCCTGAAATATATTCTATAGACTCATTATGGCAACTGAGGGTTGCATGGTTCTTGATAGCAGTTCACTTATTTCCTGTACATTTTAATTTTTGTGTACCACTTGAAAAACAAATAACTGGTCACCTTCTAAAGACTAGGTGACCTGCTAGATGATACAGCTCTGTGACAACCTGTCCAACCAGGTGCACCGAGGTGTTTTTTTTTTTTTTTTTTTTTTTTTTTNTTTCCCCTGGAATCATCCTACTGTAAACAAGGAACTTTATATGCCACAAGAAAATAAACTGAGATTAACAAAAAGAGAAAAGCTGTCTGTTTCCTGGAGGAGAGGATATTGTCTCACATTCTGTATTGCCTCTTTCCAAAGTATCTTTAACTCAGCGTGTAGAGAGATGGTTGTAGCAGCCCATGAAAAGCGTGTGGATATCCTCCTGGTGCAGCAGCGGTGGAAAGGGCCCTTTGATCCCCATCTGCTGCATTGCCCGGGTACTGCAGGACGCGCTGGTGGCCTCCGCGGGAGCCGCCGGGTGACCCACCCCGAGGACTAGAAATAGGGGAAAAAAATAAACCATGAACCTCATAGATTGATTCAATAGCATGGAAAAATGACACTTAACAAAAATTAAATTTGATGATGTGGACTGTGTAGTGAGACTTAATGTTTCCCTGAACCCCTACCATGGTATCACAGCCAGTTATTTAGGATAGAACTCTAGGAAGAATCCAGTAAATTTTGTTTGCCACTCTAATATAGTTATTAAGTTTATGCACTACCTCAGTTGTATCTTATGGGCTATGCCAATCTGGCTGTGGTCAGTCAGCAGAAAATTGTCTCACTGAAGCACATTCTTTGCTGGCTTTGAGGAGCAGTGTTAGGATTTGTTCAGGTTTGTTGTGATGTGCCTTGTCCCACAAACCAGACCATTGAGGCACTCTAGACTGGAGCACAGGCTGCCATTAGCGTTCAGTGAGATGGCTACTGTGATTCCAGAACCTTACTCCTACCTATCTCCCCTACCTGTCTCAGTCTCTGCGTTGTCACCGCATGGATGACCGTAGCTTTCTTTGGCAATGCTGCTCCACCAGAGCTATTAAAGTGTCTCCATTGCACAATAGTTGCATAGAACAGGCACTATTACAAATCTCAAATCTATTTTGTTTCATTTTTTTTTTCCTTTTAGAGAATGGAAATGTGGGCAAATAGTTTTATCTTGCATAAATCTATAGGCCACCGTGCGAAACTCAATTTATGATGAATGTTTGGCGTGTAGTTGTCAAATGAGTATGAATTTTCTTACAGTAGCATTTACAAATTTGGAATTTTATATCTAAGGGAAATCAAAACATTTTTTTAAATTTCACCTGCGCTAGGCATTGCATAGTGTGTAGCCATCACTGCAGTATTTCAGATCTCTTCATATTCATTATATTGGCACAGGATTACTTGAAGACTCATTCAAGAGCTTTAGGAAAGTTGTGCTTATTTTTAACAATGGATTAAATTTATAAATTCCGATTTAAAATTGATACATGAAAACAATGCTATTGATGTCTATAGAATCAGGATTCTAAAGGCAAATCTGAAATTGGAGAAATTGCTGCCTTGATCCCAGGCACCTTTTTCCCACTGTTTGTGATGTTAATGCCCTTCTGTTTGATATTTACTACTTTGGACATTGCTACCTCACTCCTTTTGCAAATCCATGTTAGCATTGATGTCATAAAGTAAGCAGAATGAATGTGTGAAATTGCTTGTAAAATTATCAAATGAAATGAATAGCAAATATGACGACTTTTTTTTTAAGTTGAATAAGGAAACTGTCAGCAATGATGCACTCCTGTAATGCTTACTAGAGCTGAACAGTATATATATAAGTCTGTGCAAAAGAGGCAGCTAGGCAGAGCTCAGGATCCTCAAGGCTTGCCATAGTTGCAGAAGAGAGAGTAGCTCTTTCTGCAACTGCCACGTATCACTTCAAAGTATAATAAGGTAAGATTTATATGAACTACCAGTTATTTATTTGAGAAAGCCGAGTGCATTATCTGCATTGTGTTGCCAAAAGTTTGCAATAGAGGTGCAGATCTTTCAGCAGATTGCTGTTTTCTTCTGAGGTTATACTCACTGATACTTGGAGTTAATGACATCATAATTTAAATCTTTTGATGCATTGATTACTTCAACAGAGAATGATCCGAAAAACGGAAATCAACAGTTTGTGTTGCAGAATTAATTGAAAGAAGGAAGATTAACCATGAGAACGTGAAAGACAAGCATTGTAGTAAGAATTTAAATGAGATACACAATTATTGATTTTTATATTTTTCTCTTCTTTAGTAGAGATAGTAGTAGAGATAATTAATGTGAGTTTAAAATTATTCAGTCCTTATAGGCACTGCCTAAATATGAATCAATGAACGTTAATTTAGAAGTATGAACAAATTCAGTGGGTTTATGTAGACACAGATTTTAAACTGTCCAAGACAGATTGTTCCTCTCATCCTACAGACTGTCACTCCACTGCCCCACTTTAAGATTAGTTTGTCTCAAGCAACTATTACTTTCATATCACTGTAAGATCAGAAAAGTAAATTTTATAGCACAAAAGTGAAATTAAAACCTTTCAATAGTTATTGTTATTTTTGTATAAAATTTAATTTAGTCTTCCATCTTACTATGGAATTCCTTAGACTAGAACTGTTGGATTTTACAGAACATTCCACAAGGCATTATAGCATGGCAGGGAAATTAGATGTAAAATACATCTACCTGAAAAAGTAAATTATTTATTTCCAGAAATTATTGTTATTTGCAGACAGTTTCATGTCAATAAAAATCTATTCTATTCATCCATGTATGTTCATATGAAAATATTTCCTTTTTTTACTGCTTTTTTATGTAACTTCATAATTTCTATTTTTCAACTGGAAGAAGATACAAATGTGACTTTTGAATTTTTTTTTAAACTCAGTAAAATTAAGCTAGTTAAAATTGCACATAGATACAAAAAATCTACTACATCTGTAGTAGAATATATTAGAAAACTAAAAAAATCAGGTTGGTTAAGGAAATAATATGCAAATAAATATCTGAACAAGATTTGAGAGGTATATTTGTTACATATTCCTGGTGGTTCAAACTGAGATGTCTTCAATTTTTCATTTTCAATCAGCAAGAAATGAAAATATTTTCATTAGTCTAATATGCATAGGAATAAAAATTTTCTGTGCAAGATTAGCTGTAGTTTTCCTGCACCTTGACAATAGGTTTCCATGGTTTTCAGCAGTACCTACTGGTGACCTAAATAACTTAGAGCAAACAAAACCTTTCTTCTGATTGAGAAATTAATTGATTAGCCAGCATAAACTAAGAAAATACTATTTTTCTGATCATCTCTTTTTCTCTATAAAACGTCTGTATTACCAAGAATAAAATTACAATTTCTTCTTTTAAAACTGTATCCTGTTTAACTTGTCAAGAACTGCTGTTGCTGGTTTGACTTACAAATAGCAAGTGCTAAATGTTGAAAAAACAAAACTGATGCTAATTTTTTTAAAGAACATATTTGACAAAAGGTTAACAGTTTTTGGAAAAGCTTATTTTATAAGGATTCTTGAAAGTTTTTTAAATTTCAAAAACTGCATTTATACATATTTCTTTTTAATAATCTCCCAATTTTGATTCTTAAAATTTCAGAAAGCACCTGAAAATGCATTTAACTTTAATCTTAATACTTAAGGAGTAAAGTAGCCAGCGGGACTATTCACATCTGAAAGTTTTAAAGGCCTGAGACATTAGAGTTAGAGCCAAGATAAACTGAAATCACTGAATATCTCTTTACTGACTTCAGTGACTTGGAATTATTTTTTAATAACTTTTATATAAAAGAAAAGCTTTTGGTGTTGGATATTTCATTCCACCTCAATGACTTGGGTCTATGGCTAATGTGGATCGCAGTTTAATAAAGCTGCAGACAGCTGTAAACTAGGACTATTAAGCAGAGCAAATTTACTTATGTATGCTGTAAGAGCCAGACTTATCTGGTGTCCAAGTCCAGGTTAACTCATTTACAACCGTATCAGCTACCAGAGGGGTCAATCAAACCATTCTGAAATGACCACAACAGAGTCATTTCCCAAAGAACAGGCAGAGCTTTTGTTCTGTTGCTAGAAGCCTATGAAATGTGAAATTATGCATTCCTTGAGATAAACATTGGATGTCAGTGTTGCACCACCAAATTACAGCTCCAAATGGAATGGTGAAAACGGTTCACTACTATAGTTAGTGTTTTAATAAGGCTACATGACCACAGTGGAATATGTTGGTACAATAGCAGGCTATGTTCAAGTGAAGGAGTCAACTCTTATATACCAGGACATTGCACAAGGCAGAAACGAGTCTCCAGATACTGATTAAAAAAATGAGTAACACTGACAGTGGCTTCTGGTGGAGAGAGGGAAACTAGCTCCATTGCTTAATAGTAAAATCCATCAGAAAATATTACAGTTAGACATTTATTTCCTGAGTTTGATCAATATTTGATTAAGATTTTGATTGCCTCAAGTATTTTGATACTGATACAGGGGTATTCTAGCAAAATATTCATATTATTCAGAAATAGTCTCTTAAAAATCAGGCCTCACAAAGTACCAGTCCAATAGATTCTTTCTAACCATTGGTAAAATGCCTGCCAACAGTCAAGCTTTGCATCTCCAGCTATAAGTTACTTTAAAACAGATGGAAGAAACAGGTTTTGAAAAAAACCTGTTATGAAGGGGCAGACTTCTTGGGCAGAGGAAAAGTCCTACAGCAGTAAGATTTTTGATGCAGAAGATTGCCTTTTCTGAGGTGTTCATATAGCCCCCTCATTTGTATTGCTCAGTGCAGAGACAACTCTCAATCTCAAAATGGAGCAATCTGCACCTCCACTACACAGCCTTCCCTCGTAATTTTCTAAGACTTCCTCCAGCCCATATTATATTTAAGTTCAGCCTAATGTGACCAGCCATTACAATAGAGAAGATATATATTTTCACTCAGACTGCCTTGTTTTATAAATCATTGAGCTCCAATAAGGAACTCCTGCAGTGGAGCCACAGGAGTAGGGCACAGATTACATTTAGTGGGGAGGATGTTTTGTGACTGGCATTTACTTTGCTACTTTACTTCAAGGCACTCATGTGTCCTATCTCCCTTTGTTTTTCAGACTGTATCATAAACCTCCATAGGAAAATGCCATGGATGGCAGAAGGGCTTTTTCAAATACACAAGTATCAGCCCAAGTACATGATGAAATTATTTCCAGTGACATTTTGCTGATGTGAACTCATTGCAACTTCTGTGAGAAAGAAAGGATGGGGAGCTGCTAATGTGACACTATTCTATGCTAATGTGACAAAGATTTGCTTTGTTTTTTCTCCAGTGAATGATTTGAGAAAAAAATCAGTCACATCACTACCCCCAGTTTTGCAATAGAACAGTATTACAGACCTAGTGCTTGCCATCAGCAGAACACAGAGAAAAGGAGAGAACAGACCTTTATCCTCACATTGCAAAAGACAGTGAGAATGCACATGCTTTCAGCTCTCCTTGCATTCTAGAATACAAACTAGAGCCTAAAGACTGGAACAGAGACTACATCTTTTGAATGCCTATAGAAGGCTGTAATATGTCATCCACTGGACATAAAACCCATCCTAGAAGGCTCTTTATATTTGTCTTCAAGTTTAGATTAACACTAAAAGTGTCTCTTTCCAATGTAATTGATTCAAGCATATGTAAACATTATAATATTTTTCTTTTGTTTTTTTTGCTTTATTTCTCTTTTGACAGGCAATGAAAATGAAAAGCATTTATTTTGTTGCTGGTCTCCTTTTAATGATAGTTCAAGGCAGCTGGCAAAATCCTCTTCAGGATACAGAGGAGAAATCAAGGTAAATTCTTTAGAGCAAACTTTTACAAATACTTGGCCTGAACTTTATCTTCTTACTCTTTGAAACCAAATATACTATGATTTAAAGATAGCTTTCCTCAATATTTGATCTACCATTGAAATTGACAGGGTTTTAATATTGCAAAGCTCAGCACAGAAATTTGGGGTATTAAAACAGTAGTTACCTTCTTTATCCAAGAAGACTGTGTAATTGTGCAGTGTCCAATCTACTGTACAGATTCCTTTTACCAGACAGCTACTGATCAATATGCCACTTGCTTTCGCTTTGTGGGAGTAAAAGATTTTATTGTTAAAAGAAAAATCAATGCACCTGTAGACTGTACTGCAACCATTGCTGATTAACAAGGTCTAAACTTTTCACAGATCATTCAAAGCTTCCCACTCTGAACCAATAGAGGAATCTAAACAGCTGAATGAAGTGAAACGTCACTCACAAGGCACATTCACCAGTGATTACACCAAGTACCTGGACACCAGACGAGCTCAGGACTTTGTGCAATGGTTAATGAGCACAAAAAGAAATGGGTAAGCATTTTGGTGACAGTGATACAGATCTCCACACACAGAAACAGCCAAAAATCTAGCCTATTCAGTTTCTTGGCATCAGCTTCCCATCCCAGACCACGGATAAACCTCAAATAAGTAAAGTACCTGAGGAAAATTTATATATACAATCATAAAATAATTTAAATTGGAAAGTACCTCTAAGATCATCAAGTCCGGCCATTAATAGAATATTAATATATATTATTAGAAATGAGAAACATGCAAAACCAATCAAAAGCATTTGGCTAAATCAAAGTGCAGTATCTGATATGCCACCTAAAAAGTCTGTCTCAGCCTCTTTGGGGCAGATTTACTGAGTGAATCAATTAAGTTCAATACAAGTACGATATATAAATATAATGTACAATTCTGGGCCATTAGGCCTTAACAAAAAAATCCTACCTATAAATACTCTAATCCTGATGTTTCATTTGTGAAAAGGCAGCTGAAATATAAGTCTTGTTGACCCCTGGATTATTTACCGGTATCATCACTATAAGTTGGCATGTTAGTTTTCAAATATACTTTGATTAAACTCAAGCTAGCAAGCTGAGAGCAAGAATAATGTACAAGTCTGTCAGTCTTGTGTTCTAGAGAAAATCTGTCCAAAAAGAATCCAAAAATCTATTATAGTAATGCTTTTAAATCTCTGTGGAAGTCTTTAAAGTATAAAGTAAGAATTTCTACTCATTTTACTAATTTCAATTCAAATGTCTGAAATATAGTGAATATAATATTCATCTATCAGTCGTGGGGATTTGCCATAATATTTAAATAATGACCAATAAAAACTTATGCAGGGTCTGCAGCGTACTGTTAATAATGACCTAATGATTGTGCAATTTCACTACAGCCAACAAGCACAGGAGGACAAAGAAAACAACAAAGTCCCTGACCAGCTCTCAAGGTATTCTATTTGTTACAATTTGTTATTTGAAACCAGTTAGAGTTCATTTTCAGGTAAACGAGAAAGAGAACAACTAGTATTCTTTGCAATGTTACCACAATCAAAGAAATATCAATCAAATACATTATTTCACACCTGCTTTTTACAAGGAAAGATATGTTGCTATGTTATTTATTCCTGTACCTGTGTTCTATAGCTATAAGCAGTGGATGCAAGGATGAGAATATGTTTTAGGAAGGCACATTTCAAGTAATCAAGGAGAGTAGAGAATAACATAAAAAGAAAAACTTGGCATAGAGAAAGGCTGAAGAAAAAAAAACAACAAAACCCACATTATGTTGAAGAATAAAAAAACCATTGAGAGGATTAGTGAAAGGAAGATGGCCAGGAAACTTTGCAGAAAGCTGATTAAACATGATGCAATGTTCAGCCCTCAGCACTCAATCCCATGTTACATACATAAACCACTTATTACAGAAAGGAGAACGCAAGACCTTCTGAAGGCCAGAATTCTGTTTCTTGACTGTATTTTTGGGAAAGGGTTAGAGAGATTGGAAATTTTAAATAAATAAAGGAGAAATTGAATAAGTATTTTGCAAAACAGACTAAAATACCTATATTAATAGGTTCTTTTGTCATAAAATTGAAAAAAGGATACCCCAGATCATAAAGATCCTTACGTTCACACTGTCAATATTATTAACAAATTTGTAATAATGTTTCCGCTTCATTGAAACAGCATATCTCAAAAAAAATTAACATTTCATTAAAAATGTTCCAAACAACTCTAGTTAGCATGCTGATGAAAAGCGCAGATGGTACTAAATTAGGAGGAGTGATGACATCCCAAGAAGAAAAAATAATAGAAAGAGCTAGATTTGGGCAGAAATTAGCAAATTCTGCAACAAAAACGCTAGGGAATTTATTAATGGAAAATATTCCATAATATGTCTACTTCTCAGTGCAGTTTGCCTTCCCAAGAGCCACTGTAACATAATTTTGTGTTATATCACAGAAAGAACCACAGTGAGATGTAGGGAGGGAGAAGATAATGCTTTTAATAAGATGGAGTTGATCAGGCTTGAAAGTTTTCCAAGATTATGACTTGGTCAGAGTGATGATTAAAAAGGTGTTCACAAAACAACTCAAAATGTAAATTTGAAAGGAATTAAGTCTGAATAGTTTGGCTCAGAAATCATGTAGATGAAGATAGGGGGAGCATTTAACAAAGGACAACAAAAAGCATATCTGTATAATACAATACAGTTTCCAGCTCTTAATTAGTCTAGTAAAAGACCATTCCAGTACAGCTGTAATTGCTTTCCACACCTGAAGGGAGTTGTTCAGAACTAGTTCAGGAATCTCTGCAGAAAGCTGTATTGCATAGTACAGGCAATACCTTCAGAACTGAAACCTAACAAGAAAAAACATGTAGAGATCAATCTGAGGTGCAAAAAGAACCCCTCTCTCTTCTAGAAATGCTAGTCTGGCAAGTGGGAAATTTAAATCAATAAGGATTGTTTAAAAGTTAAATTCTTATGCAGTCTGCTCCTGTGGTACTTGTCTCCTTTCAGCAATGCAATCTCCAAGCGTCATGCTGAATTTGAGAGACATGCTGAGGGCACCTACACCAGTGACATCACCTCTTACTTGGAAGGTCAGGCTGCCAAAGAGTTCATCGCTTGGTTAGTGAACGGACGAGGAAGAAGAGAGTAAGAATCCATCCATTCCTATTATTAAATTTTGCCTAGCATTTGGGGTTAGGAATCATGTCTGATGAAACTTTGATGTGTTTTTGATCATTCTTGTTGTAGTTCGTGTCTTTCTTTTGTATTAGAAGATATTCTGTTGACGATTGACTACCACTTTACATTATTAAGTTCAAATACAGATTAAAACCTGTTCAGTATGTTGTTACACTTTAAAAGGTCAAGTTTTATTTAAGGTCAACACATCTAAAACTAAACCAGACCTTGTTCCTCTACCTACCACCTTTCCCCTTCACATAACATTGCTTACAGTCTCCGTAACTATCATTGAGATTACTCAAGTCGGTGTCATCCTAAATTGCCTTCTCTTTTTTCCTTTAACAGTCCATCTTTTCCTCTGCAATATTTCCAAGATTAAATTTTTACCAATGTCATCAGGTGTACTCTATATGCTGATGATCATTCCCAGCGGTAACTAATAATTTCTTTTCCTTTTCCCACGCTTCTCAGAGTCTCCCCAAGCTGCTGCTGCCATAATAACTATCACTGGCTATAAATTATCTTCTTTTTTAAGATGCCTCTGATTCTTTTGCAATGGTTTGCGGTTCCCTGGACACAATGCTCCACTAATGGTTTTACCTTCCTATGATTTCTTTCATTGCTGTCTTGCTCTCCACATACTCATTGCAGATTTCTCTATCCTATCCAATTCATGTACTCCCTCATGACTTTACATCTTTTTCCGTGATTGTCTTACACTTATAATGGCATTGCCTTCAGTCTCCTGCAGGCACCTTCTGCTGATCCATTTCCAACTCTGCATGGTTAGGAGCTATACCATGCAGCTGCACTCCCCACCTTTTAGCTGTTCTGTACTTATTTGTGCCTTTAGACTGTAAGCTCTTTGGGGCAGGGATTTCAATTCATCCTCTGAATAAATATTCTACCAGCTGTAAAGTATTATGTAAGTCTCTCACATTACATAAAAATAATAATAATAATAATGAATAATAATAAAATACAATCTGTGAGACAAGATTGTGTGTTGTAGTTAAGAAAGACTAAATAGGTAAAACTTTTGTAAATATTGACAATTTCCTGAAAAAAAACCCCACAGTTACATAAATTAGGTCAGCAATACAGAGAAGGGAAAAGCTGGTTCCCCTACCTAGTTATGTTCAGACTTCCACTTGTTTTTCTGTCATGTTTTATGTTCATGAGCAGAAATAGGGTATTTCTGTATCAATTTGAGAGAAATACAACCTCAACCAGACTTAGAAACCTAGATGGGCAAATAATTGTAGAAACCCTTCTGCTTTCCAATATTTATTACTATTTTGGGTTTAACTTGTATATAGCCTTCCTTGAAATGAACCAGTCTGCCTGTCATTGGATCCAGGGCCCAGGGTGCTTCAGCATCAGCCTGAATGAAACCCATCAAAATATTCCTATATTTGATAGGATGTAGGAAGGATTTTTAGATTAAACTCTGGTTTAGATAAACTGGTTTTCCAGCAGTCAAAAAATAATAGAACAAGAATCAGGATTTGATTCCAAGTATAAAACGCAACATTCTATGATTTTACATCCAACGTGCACATATGTTTTATACAGGTGCTTTAAGTGAGCTATTTCAACCACCCTCCTCCACCTAAAAAAGTTGCTGCTCTTAATAATTCTTATTGAGAATAAGAATTCTTGTGAAATATAATTTTAAGTAAATATATAGGCCTTATTTCCAAATAAAACATAAAAAAGAATGAAAATTTGACTGTAATGTTTTAGTCGTGGTATTCCTTAAATAACAATTCTTAGTAAATATACTGATCCCTAATCTACATGGCATAGACATTGCAGACTGAGGTACATTTTTGCATGTATGGTTTTTTCAAAACTGTTAGAGAGGAGTTCAGACTCACTGGAAGAAACAGCTGTCTGTTTTGAAAATAATGCCTCAAAAGATGTTCTGACACGTGCCGTGCTACTCTGAGCCATAAGATCAGGCTCAACCCTTAACTCCTTAAAATTGCAGGGAATGCACAGTCTATTAGAGCCCTGTAATAAGGCCCTTTTAAATGGTTGGTTTGTTTTGATCTGCTCATTGTTGATAATTTTTTATCTTTGAAGTTTCCCAGAAAAAGCTCTTGTGGCTGAAGAAATGGGTCGAAGACATGCAGATGGCACTTTTACGAGTGATATCAACAAAGTCCTTGATGACATGGCTGCCAAAGAGTTCCTAAAATGGCTAATTAACACAAAAGTTACCCAAAGGTGCCTGAATTTTATACTATTCTTAATATACTGATGTTTAAAATGTATTTGTCACACCTGGGGAAAATACTAGTTTTTCTCTTAGCTATTGATATATCTGTAGTACAGTACAAACTTTGTTACAGACAGATAAAGGATAGGACACTAAATGGAACTCATTCCAAATATTATTTGAATTTTTGTCAATGGTGAACCTCTCTAATAATTTCCTATTTAACTTGAAAGTAGTTTTGCCATTAAAGGTTACCAGAAGCAAGATCATATTTAATTACTGAAATTTGCTTGGCATGGACATTATAAAATAAGAAATATTTATCGGTAAAATTACGCCAAATTGATTATTCCTAAAAGACTGTGATATGAAACACTGCCTTAATATGCAGCTGGTCACTAGGGAACAGTGCTGTAATCTGAGTTCCTGCCGTGTGACTCTTTAGGAATCCTGCTTTAGTTTGCCTGCATGTAGGCAAAGCAGCATGTTCTAAATGAGCGCTACAAACAGGTCAATATTTGGGAATTATTCATTAAAATTAACAAAGCATTTAATAAATAATTAAATGCCAACTCAAGACACATGAGTGGCCACATCTTTTAAAATGGTGGATATCCCCTTTGCATTATTAAAGCACCCAAAAAGACTGGTTGATTTTGGAAAACTGAAAAAAAAGTTTCAAAAATTTAGAAGATGTCATTAAAATAGTTTTTATTAACATGCTACTATTTTTATGTTTGTTGTTCACCATTGAAGCAAACAATTTAGGAAAAGCATCTATTAGAAACTACTAAAATGCTTCTCCTTTAGGAATAATTGTTTTCAATCTCTTATTAAAGAGAGGCATTGAGAGGTCTGTGGAACTAACATCTGCTCACTCTTATACAGAAAAAATATGTTCTACACATATTTTATAAATCTTGGGAGAGTTCTATTTCCTAATTGCTGCTGCTTTTTCTCTCTTTTTTTTTTTCCCCAGAGACCTTTTGGAAGAATACCAGTAAAAATACAGAATAAAATGGGATAAATGAAGATCTTAATTTCATCAACTGCCAGTTATTAAGAGATTCTGAAATCTGTATTCTGTCATTTACATTTGGTGTAACAAAGCTATGTCACCTTGCATGCCAGGAAATAACTGTACTATAGTTTAGTGTTGCCAAAGGTTTATATATGGAAAACCTGTTGTCTTAGGAATGGTTTTCTTAACAGCTTTAAGACTGTGAAAGTTCAATAACTTCATCTTTTCCATTTATTAGGACTAAAGTAACTCCATTTATACTTAAGGATAAAATTATTTTTCTAAAAAATTTACTTCTACACACAAATTATTCAATCACCAATTGTATGTGTTATCCAAAAGGGGCTGGCAGTTACAAATGCCTGAGAAGTGAATATCCCTCTTAAAACCTTTGTTATAAAAAGGCTAAGCTTTAAGGATATTAAATGATAGCCTTAAATAAAATTTTTTCAAGCTTCTTTTCTGTTGACTTCTCATGTGTATATGCCATGTTCCTCTTTGCAGTCCAATTCGTTTTATTCTAATATTTTAGTGTCACTGAGATCTTTAAAGTGGTTTGTTTGGAATGGTAAAACAAACTCAGCACTGTTTCATCACGTTTTCTCTGCAATGTCACTTTTTCTCCAGAAAAGAGCTATGTGAACTTTGAACTATCTTTAGGTGAAAAATAAATCATATAAGATGAAGCTAGAGGGGGAAACATGACTGAAGAGACAATTATTCTTCATTACATAAATTCTGACTCAGAACAGAAGGACAGCTTTGAAAAATGTTAAGTGCAATATAATCCATAAATGTGGGAACTGCCCCGGAACTTCTTCAAATTTTCTAAGATTGCCAAGTCAAACCAACACCCTCTAATCTGTGTTTCATTCCTTCCTTCCTTCTTCCTCTGAGAATCACTTCTATGTGCTGCTACCTCCTACTTCCAGTGACTTCTCCCCTTGCTATTTTAGCAATATACCAGGGATCTACATTAAAATGTCCTAAAGGGCAAGTGGTTTAAGAGAAATCCAATGGTTTTGACAAGTATCTAGTAGAAGCTGATATGAAATAGGGCCATAGGACCTATAATCTTTGCTAGCAATAAAATTTTTGTGGGAATGAGTGTTTTAAAAGCATCTGAAACTTCCATTTATAATCTAAAATTTCTGGGAAAATATTGGATCATTCTTCCAAAGTGCTATAGGAATGAATATTGTGTAATTTCAGATCAGAACAGATCATACCCAATTTGGCACCTTGATCAGCTTCGTGACAGCAACAGAAAGCTGTTCTAACATCCCAACTTTGAACAACTTAAATTCAATAGAATCTTGCACTAAAAAGAAAAATAAAACTGTAGCATCCAAAATACCACTGGAGATAAGAAAAGAAAAAGAAAAAAAAAGGTGGAGGCTACATATACATATTATTTGTTTATTTAATCCCATTTGTACACAGTGGTTTGGGTCCAAGTGGAACTGGAAAAGATTCACTTATACATAGTTGGATATATATGGTCCTGGATAAAATGGTAACTCTTCCGTTTCCACAGACTGAACAATTGCCTTTGAAATAGTTTATTTCACTTTGTCCAGGATATTTTAGTGTTCTGAAAAGACAGGATTCCTCAGTTACAAATTCATTTTTCCATGGTGTCTGTCACCAGGGATTTTGGCTTTGTCAGGGCTTTCCTCACTTTTACAAATTATATGCTTTAGGAAGAGAGGGATATAAATTATTTTCTCAAGTTTATGCGGCTTGTCTGGATCACAACAAAAATATTTAACCTCTGATTTTCTAAGTCCCAATGTAGAGCATGAATTAAAAGTAACCCTTTCTTCACAAGTGAGATGAAGCTGAACTTGTAATCAGAAATATCAAACACATGTTTCAGCTCAACAGGACCAGGATTTACATATCCTGAAATCACAGAGCAAGTCCATATGGCATCAGCAATAAGGTATGCCCTGGATATTTCTCACACATGCTACATGAAATTCTGTGAATAGTATGAATTTAAGGAGAAATAAATCACAATCTCTTTGTCTTTACTACACAATAGCTGGAGTCTTCTGTGTAGTGCACATGTGCAGCCTTGAACTTCCAGGTGACCTTATATTTAAAAGTGCTCCCACTATGTTTTATTTGCTGAGTGTGCAGCATCTTTCCTCTTCCATTCTATTCATTAAGTATCTGGAAAAAAAAAAAAACATATTGCAGTAAAACAANAAAAAAAAAAAAAAAAAAAAAAAAAAAAAAGAGAGAAACCTGAGATATTCTAACCATTCAACCACGCTCAGAGGACATTTTGAAATCTGTAGTTCCCAGGAAAATAATTTTCTAAAGATAAATACATAAACTTGAAAGAAGTGAAACTAAGTGACAGCTGCTACTAATCACATCGAAATTGTTGTCCCAGTGACATAATCATATAAAACAGGGATTTTTCTTTCTTGATTTTCAGGTAATATTCTCTTCACTATCCTCTCAAACAGAACCAATACAAAGATATGTTACAAAACTGTCATGCCATTTCAACTTTAAATGCAAAGAAAAAATGAAATTCCACTATTCAGTGGAGCCACTGAATCCATACAAAACTTTATCCAGCCCATATTTGGTCTCCCACAGCAACACAATGAGAAATCTGGAATACATCATTGCACCTGCAAAGTAAACTGTACACATTTTAGTCACAATTTTTTTTTATTCTGCAAAGAGCTTAAGTTTTCCATTTTAGCAGTTTGACTCTACCAAATATTTCTGGAGGAAAGGCTCAAATATATAAACAGATGTCTAAAAAAGTCTTTAAGTTTTTCTGAGGCTGGAAGTCTTAGGAAGACATTGCATCTGGCAGGTCCACCAGCTGTTTGGGAGTCAATCTCAGGCTGAAAGCTGTATTTTCATTCTTTTCTAATAAGTAGCTTTTTGCAATCATGCAACTTCTTTATGAATACAACTGTGTTGAATATACAAAATGAAGTTACAACTTCTCAAATTCCATCCTGTAGCAGCCACTGCTGGATATTCATTTGTTTAATTTCTTGGCATGGTGCTAATACATATCTGATTACAAAAGACCACAGTATAAAGTAACTTGAAATATTTAGCTGGATGAACTTTTTTAAGTCTCAGGCTTTCACAAAAGACAATCTGAACCAGAGAATCAAAACCAGAAGCATGAGAACCAGAAGCACGACCATAACAATAATTTTTGTGATCATGGGTGTTTTGATCAGCCAGGAGGAACTTGAGATTTATTTCAAGTTATAGAGAATCACTGTTAGGAACTATTACAACTAAATGAAAAATATATTCTGCTTTACTGACATTTACTGGATCACTCAGGTGGTTCTGCCTGTAGATTTGGGTCCTGTAAGTCTCTCTGGAATGACCAGAGTCAGAGGCACTTGCAGGTTACTAAAAATTTGATCTAGACATAGGAACCCAGATTTCCAAAGGCACTTCAAATTGTGTTCCCACAGAAACCAACAGTAGCCAGCCATATGCATTGACAGTACTGCTCCTTTTTTCTCCTTAGAATTCACCACTGAGAAACTTAAAAACATGGCAGATAATCCTTCAAAATATTACTAATCTGCAACTTTGCTATGAAAAGCTAGAAATCATTCAGGTACATTTTTCACAAGACTTACATAATTTGACTGCTGCATTTTGTGAATTGTGATGATCACTACTTAAATGTTTGGGGGGGGAGGGAAGCACAGATTGGCTGAATTATATCTATATTGTGATTCCTACTCACTAGGAAAAGGAAAAATTACCCCAGGGTGAGGGGTGGTGGTGTTTTGTTTTCCTTTTTGATTGTTGGTAAGACAAGCAGATGCACAGTATACCAGACGGATGTTTAAGTGGAGCTGTAAGACATTCTGAAACATTGGTCATGCATCTTACAGCATATAATGAGATGCTACTTTGAAAAGTAACGTAAAACTGTTGTTTTACATGACTGAATGTCATTTCACTGTGATTCTACTTTATAGAAGTGGCCCTATCTGTATTCAGAGATTAGTGATTAGCAAACTGTGAAACTGCAGCAGGTTGGATGCACCATGGTAAATGTACACTGTGCTACCTGGAACCACTGTTGGGGCACATTAATGACATTCCTGAGGTAGTGTGATACAGCCAGCACAGAGTAAATTCCTAATTAGTACCAACTGCTGCCTTCAAGGAGAATGGTATACAACAATGAGCCAGAACACGTTTATATCTAGATGAAGTCAGTTACCTCCCATACAGAAACATCTTTAATGTTTCCAAACACTTTGGTTGTGTTAAAATATACTTAGTACTTATATACATATACTTTGTACTTATATACTTATACTTTATACTTTGTGATACTTTTTTAATCACAAAAAGCTATTGTCCCACTTCCAGACATAAGAAACAACATATAATATTAAATGCTGTGCTCCATCTGCAGAAGTAGAATGAAGGAGCAAGCAGCATAACCTTTCTGAAAGCTTTGACAAGCACTTTGAAGGCAAAACAAAGAACATTTGCTATTTCCCTTGACTTGAAATCTTGCTTCAGCAGATCATATACTTTTTCAGTTACATTTCTCAACTTGTAAAATACCTGCATCTGTCTCTGGTAGCTACTAGTGTTCTGCAATTAGAGGGGGAAAATCTAACATGGATAAAACCAAAAGCACCACTTATAATTACTTTTTGGATGCTAGAGCTCTTAAAATAATTTAGAAACTCAGACAGTTTGTTTAGTAACTGGTAGCACTCAGTTTTTTAAACAATCAAAAACTTTACAGTTTTGATTTACAGGTTATTCTGTCTTTTCCAACAATTTGTCCTACTTTCTCAGCACACACTCTAAAATTCTCCTTGGAAAGGGAATTTTATGTAATAAACAAGGGTCATCTTCAGCACTACATTTTAAACTTCTGTCCTATACTTCCATTTTCTGGTCTTAATTTTAAAACCCACTCAGCAGACTTGCACAACTATTTCCAGTGCCAAAAAACTATAAATATAACTCCTTCCTGCAATTTCATCACGTTTGTGTTTTTTGTTTGGTTTTTTTTTTCATGACTTGATTGTCAGGGGAAAAAAAAGTTCAAAGAGCAGAAACTTTACAAGAAATGCTGGTGTTATCAAAACATTAGGAGCTTTTCCATCAGCATTTGAAGGCAGTTCACTTCTGGGCCGTTATCTGATTTCCGACAGAAATCCCACCGGTGTCCCAAGTCCCTCCTCAGCCGCGTACAGCTGTATCACCGCGCTCCCGGGCTGTGAAGCGACGGAGAAAGCGCCGCTCAAACCGCAAAGCCAGCAGAAAGCCGGGATCTTGCACAACCCCCAGCGCCTGCCGCTCCCAAGGCAGCCGCCCCCAGCCCCCGCCCAGGCGCGGCTCCCGCGAAAGGAGAGCCCCGCGGAGCTCAGCGCGCCCGGCTGGATCGCGGTGCCGCGCCCGCCCCGCCGCGCTCCGCGATGCGGGTGGGTGAGGGCAGGTGGGCGGCAGCGCGGGCACGGCCTGCGCCGCCGGCGGCTGACGGACATTCTCTTACAGACCTTCCTGAAGTGGCTGCTGGGGATCTTGGGGGTCGCCGTGGTCGTCACGATCATCACCGTGCCCCTGGTGCTGACCACCCGCAGTAAGTGCGAGCGGCGGCCGCGGAGCGGGGAAAGTTCTGCGGAAAGTTTCTGCCCCAGGGAACGGGATCCTCTGGGCTAGAGCCGCTGGGTCCTGGAAACCGGGAGCTACGGCCGTCTCACCAGAGAGGGTGGGGGGCGAGGGGACAATTAAAAAGTCTCTTAATTTTCTTGTGTGCGCCGGGAATAATTAGAAGCGTTGTCGTTTTCACCATTTTCTGTTCTTACTGTCGCCAAAGGCTCTCGAACCAGCAGTAAAATGCCAGTTACTCATTTTTCTAGGGTGTATTGGAGAGAAAAGATTATATTTCCTGTCATTTGATTTGTTTGCACGCACAAGTTTTGTTAACACTGTTGAGTGAAATTCTATCAACAGCACGGTTACAGAGGTCAGAAGAGTACAGAGAGATTCAGAATGTGTTTTGGACTCTGACCAGTTAGCACTTTCCAGGTTGCCCTCGTAGCTCTGGGTGTTAATGTAAAACAGCATTAAATCCTGATCAAGCAATGCATTGCTTTCAGCTGGTAGGACAGAGCTGCTCTCTGTTTGTGTTCCTGTGATTAACAACTGAGCAGTCGTGGTGTGTATGGTCAGCACGGCACACTCCAAGGGAGGGTTTTCTAGACTAGACCCAGGTCGAAGAAGTGCACCCCCAAAAAAATGAAGTTGTGTAAGCGGATCCTGGCGATGTGCTCAGAAATTGCTTATGTGCACACAAAGTTCTGGCGGTTTTGTTGTGTTGGAAAGGAGGCGGAGCTTGTGTCACTAGTGCTCACGTGGTGTAATTTACATGAAACTGTTTTGTAGTTCAGCTCTTTTAATATCAAAATCACAGTCATTCAGAACTGGATTTTCAAAGTCCAGATGTCTGAGTTATATGCCTTCTAGGCTGAAACTTCCATCAGTAGATGCTGAGTCTATTTTCTCTTATTTTGGGGCAGCTTTTTACCACTTATCTCAAAAAAGCAGATTTTTGAGGTGACAAAAAATACTCTGAATTTCACAAGTGGGGAAGAGCAAGAGAAAGGGTCTTGATAACTTATCAGATGGATGTGTGCAGGCATAACATCTAGTGAAAGAATTCAGCATGCAGGCCTGAACTCTGCTGAAGAGTTAGTACTTGTCTATCTTGATGCCAATGCTATGTCTTACTGTAAATAAAGTGGGTTTTATTCCTTCATGAATTGTAGCATAGGAGTTGTTTTGCTCTAGAAATGGCTGCAGTTCAAGATCAGTCATTCAGTTACATAGTAAATTCATTTTACTTCAAAGAGGCATTTCTGTTCTATGATACACAGAATACCACCATGCTGTCAGCCTTGGCTTGTGTCCTTTGGTTGTAAAAGCGTAGAACAGTGTGTCAGACTTTTTACTGTTGGTTCAAGTTAAGGCATAGAAAACACATCCAGGTAGTTCAGTAAGTCCTTCTGGGTAAAATAAGGATTGAGATGGAGTGGTCCCAGTTCAAAAATTTGAGTTCCTGTCTCTTCACAAATCGGGCCAGCAGTAACATCTGAACAACTGTGACCAATGTAGTTTGGGAACTGCAGAGTTCTTTTGAATTTTTGACTGAAGGGTGCTAAACAGATGTTTTCTGTTAGCTGAGTGCACACAGGTGGTGTACTCATAACGTGGTAATTTATAGGTTAGAGCAATTCATCACTGGTTTTGATTACATGGCTTTTATGAACAACCACAGGACACGAGAGTCAGCTGGGGATGTCTCTTGGGCCATGCAGGTGATTGAGTACAAAATGCAAGTGGCAAAATTGCTTTGGGAAGGAGCAGCTCACGTGACTGTGACTATGTGAAATCAAAGTCTGCTCTGATAAAAATTCTTGTAATTGCAGTCAGATAGTTTTTATTTCATCCCAATTGTTTAAGCATTGAACAGGGAGTGAATATGACAGTTATTGTTATTAACGGATAATTTTGATTTTGGATTTCTTACCTTTGGTCTGCAGCTGTTTTCCCTACCATGCTTCTCAATGTATTTTCATTTCATAAGCTTAGTATTCATGCAGCACATAATTAGTTTGATAAATAGTCTCCAGTGCAGTGGAAGACAGTGAAATTTTGCTCGTCCAGCAGAGTTCTGGCTTGTTGGCTGGCCTGTAGGCCTTGCAAGGGGAACTTGTGCTTCTTTTCTTGCAGACACTTAGCATGGACAAATACTGCAGACTTAAATTTGCAGAGTGGTTCCCTAACTTGAGGTGCAGCAATTTACCTGGAGAGTCTGCTGCCAGAACTCTCTACGAAATTCTGTATTTCAGTTAGACCCACTGCCTATGTTGACACTTCATTTTATATTTAATAACCACATGGGGCTACTTGCATCAAACAGTTTAATTTCAAAACAGCCTTGGGGCTTGTATTTGAAGTCTGTAGATCAAAGCATTGTTGTGCTTTGAGGAGCTATACAACAGGTGACTACAGTAACAAGTTGTTACCCTTGAAGCATGAGTATGTTATTAAAAAAATTGGTCTGTTTGTTCATGATTCACCAATTTGCTTACACTTCTCACTGATTTTTTTTCTTCTATAACCTTCCCTGCAAAAGGCAGATTGAAACATTTCATGTCTGTTTATACCTTTACCACTTCTCTAACTGCAGGTCTTGTTAGAGCTGGGCTGGAAGGCCAGGAATGGGAGAATGAGCAGCCAATGCTGGGAGCAGGAAGGAGACAGTGCAGTATTTACTATTATTCTGCTGCCATGAGCAAGCCCTAGATAGCCTTTGAGTGAGGGTCCCATATAGCTGTCTGTCCATAAACCAGATTTCTTCACCTACAGGTTTAATTCTCCAAGGTGAGATATCGACTAAATGAGAAGGATCATCACCATCATGATCACGTGTTACTATGTGTGTGTTTTTGTGGTGTTTTGAGATGTGCCCAGGCGAGGCTGGAAGAGCACAGCAGGTCCTGGGGAAGTTAGTGACCCCCAAGGTGCCTGAGCATTCTGTGAGTCTGAAAAGATAGGGAATGGACATGTTTTCCTGCTACATGTCCTTGACTTCTGTAACTCAGTTATCTACCCTAATTCGAATGCTGAGTAATATAATTAAAAAAAATTATCAACAGTAGATTGCTATCCGAAGAACAGTTCTCCTATTTTTATTTCCTTGCTTTGCATGAGATGGGGTAAATTTGAGAGGGATTCCAGAGCTATTGATTACCAAGTTAATGATTAAATCCCTCCAGGGACATCTCTGCAGCCCCATGGAGTGGCTCTTGGATGAACTGCTCCAGGAAATGTGACAGCACTCACTCGTTAACCAAGGTTGTGGTCTCTCCTGAATGTCCTGTATCAGCTCCTGGGTATTGGATAGAATTCTGGATGGAGTGAGCCTTTGGCCTGAGCCAGGAAAGTCGTTTTTACCTAATTTTTTGCTGGAAATCTACTTCAGTGCTCTGTCACAAAGTAACTGGGGGCTGGAGAACACAAGAGGGGGAGAGTACTCTTTCACACACGTTGGAAGAGAAATGGGGAAACAGCAGGTTTGGAAGAGCTAGTCTGAAATGTCTCTTACTTTTCTGACCACTGAATCAGCCAGGATGCCCTTGCATCTCTCCCGCTGCTCCAAAATGACATGTTTTGATTGCAGATTGCTCATCTGCTGTCACTTTAAAATGGCAATAACCATTCATCTGTCCTGATTTTTCTAACTTCTCTATCCCTTTCGCGTAATTACTGAGCATCATGCTTGCACTTGTCTTTTCCTTTTTGTGGTTTTTCCAGTCTCACTTGGTAGTGGTGAACATGGAGTAAAGCTTCCAATATTACTGCTTTTATAGTTTTCCACGGTTTAAAGTCAGTTAATTTCTTGCCCCCCCGCCCCCCTTTTTTTTATTTAATTACACATGGAAATTAGGAAAATGTGTCTTGACACTGGGGAATAACCAATACATGTACCAAAAGTAATTTCTCAGCATGGTTCCGTTTTGGTATGGTGATGTGTTATACCATAAACCTTACACAGCTGTAAACTTCTTGTTTGCTTTACACCTGGTTTTGGCTGGTAATCAGGTAATTTTCTCCTCATAGCTAGTCCAGTGCTCTGTTTTGGATTCAGTATGAGAATAATGTTAATAACACACTGATGTTTTGGTTGTTGCTAAGTAGTGCTTACTCTTAAGTCCTGAACACCAGTTTCCCAGGCCCTGCCAGAGTACAGGTGTACAAGGACATGGGAGGGAGCATGGCCAGGACAGCTCACCAGATCTGGCCAAAGGAGTATTTCATAACACAACAATATCATGGTCATATAAACTGGGGGATTGGCTGGAAGGGGGGTGGTGGGCAAATGTATTTTGTATCAGTTGTCTCTCTTGGGTTTTATTCCTCTTGCTCTCCTTTACATTACAAATATTCTTTGGAGTATTGTATTTAGTTTTATTTCAATCATTGACTGTTTCTATCTCAACCTATGGGCTTATCTTTTCCTGATTCTCCTCCCCATCTCCAGTGAGGGTGAGGGAGGAAGTGAGTGGTATTTAGTTGCCAGCTGGGGTTAAACAATGTCATCACCTCACACCTACAGAAACCAATTCAATATTTCTCTTTAGAGAGGGTGGCATATTAATAGGAAATTCCAAAATTCAAACAGAGTTGTTTATCAACTTTGTATGAGTACTACTTACACAAAAGTTTAAGAGCCTTCTTTGCAGAAGGACTTACAGTTTTACTATCATGACAGGGGTGTTATGAAGAAACTATTTCTAGTGTATCATTATGACAGTGGAAATATATCTGTATTGCCAGGAGTCACACCAGAGTACAGATGAATCACAGAATCATTAAGATTGGGAAAAACCTCCAAGATCATCAATTTGAACCTTTAATTGAACACCTCTTTATCAACTAAACCATAGCACATCCTGTCATCTTTTAAATATTTGCAGGGATGGTGACTCGACCACTTTCCTGGGCACTCCTTTCCAATGCTTAACCCCCCTTTCAATGAAAAAATTCTTCCTGATGTCCAGCCTGGACCTCCTCTGGCACAAATTGAGACTATTTCCTCTTGTCCAGTCACTATCTACCTGGGAGAAGAGCCTGCCCCCCACCTGGCTACAGCCTCCTCTCAGGTAGCTGTAGAAAGCAATACTGTTCCCCTTGAGCCTCTTCTTCTCCAGGCTGCACACTCCCAGCTCCCTCACAGGACTTGGACCCCAGAGCCATCACCAGGTCCATTGCCCTTCTCTGGACACATTCCAGCACCTCCATGTCTGTCTTGAGCTGAGGGGCCCAGACTGGACAGAGCACTCCAGGTGTGGCCTCACCTGTGCCAAGTACAAAGGGACAATCGCTGGCCATTATTCCAGATACAGGCCAGGTGCCATTGGCCTTCTTGGCCAACTGGGCACATGCTGGCTTGTGTTCAGCCTGGTGTTGACCAGCACTCCCAGGTTTTTCCTGCTGGGCAGCTCTTTCCCCAGCCACTCTGCCCCAGCCTGTGGAGCAAAAGTTTGCTCTTCCTGGGGTTGTTGTAAGTCAGGTAGGATCTGGCACTTGCTGAACCTCAGGCACTTGGCCTCAGGCCATCAATCCAGCCCATCCAGATCCCTCTGCAGAGCCCTCCTGCCCTCCAGCAGAGCAACACTCCTGTCCAACTTAGTGTCCTCTGTGAACTTAATGAGGATTAACTCAATCCCCTCATCCAAAGCATTGATAAAGATTGTTAAACAAAACTGGCCCTGGTACTGAGCATTGGAAGCTAGTCATTAGAAGTTTAGAAAAACAAGTCTGTATGTGGAATTGTGAAAAAATAAAAATAACAAGAAAATGCAGCCTCTCTGAGGAACCTAAGAGTGAAAGAATCAGTTTTGCTGAAAAATAAACATCCATTGACCTGTATACCATCTTCAAAGCCAGTAAAATGCTCTTGTATTTATTCTGTCAAAATAAACCTGTTTGACCTTTCTTGTCAAATGGAATCTGAACAATAAGAAGCAAAATTTGGAATTCAATGTATGTTGAGTATTTCTGGTCAGTGGCACAAAGTGGATAAGTAAGAGTATACTGGTAATGGCTTACCTTGTAGATTAAGAATAGGCTTCAACTAGAACTTCTGTGACTGTACCCTTACAGCTTGGCGTGTGTTTTCATATTCAGATACTATGTGGAAGGTGTTGACAGAAAATGAAATTTTAATTTTATACATAGCCAACAAATCTTAATAGTGGCCTGATTTTTAGTAATGAGACCTTAGCAAAATATGTATGTCACCAGGGAGAAAAACATTCATCAGTTTGGAAAAATCCCTAAACCTGTTCATCAGCCACCTGTCTTAAACCGCTTTTCCTTTTCCAAGAGTGAGTTTTGTTGCTTTCTGAAGCCCCTCTGATTGAAAATGACACTTTCTCGATTAGGAAGAAGTCATATTCCCAACTAGACAACTGTGTATGAATATTAAATACCCACTTGTTCATAATCCATCAAATTAAATATTCAGTTAAATAAATAACCTGAGAAATTAATATTCTCACAGAAACTTCAAGAGCAACAAATCCAGCCTAGTAATTTTTTTTAAGTCTCCTCTCAGATAGAATTGAGAAAGCATTTTTTAACCTTTTCTGAGCATTTTAGAGTAAAATCATTGTTTGTTATGTCTCTTGCAGTGATAGTTGTACAGTCCGTGCTGTATATATACGGTTTTCTTATTGTTTGGAAATAAGAGTAAAGCTGTAATAGCCAATATAAATGTCTTCCTGTGATGTTCCAGATGTCACAGGTGTCCCACCTGCAGAACAAGAACCTGTTGTGAGGTGTTTTTCTGTGTGTGTGTCCCCAGGTACTTTGCTGTCCTTTTCCTCTCCAGCATAAGGAAAGAGAAGGCAGTCTGTTTAAAAGTATCCAAAAGCCTGGGGGCTCAGAATCGATAGGGGCAGGTTAGCAGCTTGGGCGATCAGTCACCATGTCTGTGCTTGAGTGGTTTTATCAGTGACTTTTATTCTAGTGTTTTGATTTAGCCAGCTGAAACTAAAATTCCTTCCTTTCTGGACCCTGTAGGTAAAAAGGTAGATACAGGTAGATGAAGGTAGATTTTAGATTTCCATTTAAAAAAAAAAAAAAAAAGGCAGGGAGTATGCAGGGAGAGAATTGGACACCTGAATTTAAAATCTGTAGGCTTTGTTTTCAGATGAAAAGGATCACAAAGACTCACAGACTGAGTTGTTGTTGTTGTTATTACTTGTCATACTTTGGAAAAAGTAGCTTGTGCACTGCAGGCAGTAAGAAAGACTTTGCACAGAAGCTGACTCCAGTGTGCTGAAGGTGATGACCAAACTCATTAGCTTAACTAGATTCAAAGTTTCACTTGGTATTTTCAGACTGACCCAGTTACTTGGCTTTAATTTTCCAGTCAGAATTGTAATCCTAAAATAAACTTTAAGATACTTTGATGAAAATCATATCAAAAGAGGGACAAATATTTAATCAATTATTTCATCATAATCTTATCAGGAAGTGTTTGTTATTTAATTAGGGTTTTTTTAATTAGACCTTCCCTGAATAATTTACTGCTTCTCAGATTTTTGGGATTTTTTATTTGAGGCATTTCTGAAATTCGAGTTTAAGGATAAACAAGTGATTCACAGTTTCAGCTATTAGTAACTGGGACTCTGTAGTGAACTTCCTAGAGTGAGCATGGGGAGAAAGGCACAGAGGTCACTTCTTCGCAGGTTTTGAGGAGTACGTGTTTGCTGAGGTAAGAGAGTTAGAGGTCTTCTTGGGATTTTTTTCACTGTCAAAAAGGTATTTTTATTTCCATGAGTTTGTTGAATGACCTTGATGACACTCCTTTATTTTATGCTTGCTGAATTTACCCTGCAGTAAAGTTTTATTGCCTTCCCACTGCTGCTGCTTTAGAGACAGTTAGCTAAAACACTTTAATAACCAGCAACAAAAATCCACTTAGTAGCCAGGTTAAGAAGCTGGGGTGGAACAATTTGCAACAAGATCAAAATCTCTCTTCTGTCTGCTTCTTTCAGAAGAGACCTCTTCAGGAAAAACGTACACTCTACAGAATTACTTGAACAATGACTATACGTACAAAACACATAATTTGGAGTGGATTTCAGGTAATTAATTTATACATACAACTTGAATGTCAGGAAAATATACTGCCTTCAGCAATGTACTACCTTCAGTCACCTCATGCTGAGGTGACTACTGTAGTCGAAAAAGAAGTCAGATTATTTAACAGAACCATTATAGAATGTATAGAACGTGCGTAGCTCAAAGGGTTGATTCCTTGTTTCCCTTAGAAACATGCACACATTCATGGTAAGTTATATTCTCTACTGCTAAAAGAGCATACTTACTTCTGTGCTTTAGGGTAGAAGCATGTTACCCTCTGAGGTGTGTCAGGTCCCTGGGCATGGGGCTGCCAGGGAACAGGGAGATGCAGGCTGCTTTTCCTTTTCAGTGTGCCTAGTGCCCCAAGGGAAGGAGATGCTAAAAGGTGGACGCTATGAGCTCCACAACTACATTTTGTGAACATTCCTGTGCTATAAGCATCCTTTCGTTAAAAACTGGGGGAAACAGCACTGACCAGATTTTTGGAATTTATTTCCTGATTAAAAACATAGAGGGAAAATAGAAGTAACTGATGAGCATTTTACTTACTTTTTTTGGTCATCTCTCTTGTGCTTTTAGGAAATCAATATCTTCACAAAACAGATAATGGAGACATCATGTGTGTCAGTGCTGACAACGGAACATCCTCAGTAATCCTGGCAAATGCAACATTAGTATGTTAACTTACATGTAATATATGCAGACAGAAATTGGGAAATGTATTGAATTTCATATTTTGTTCTGTGTGGTCTTTGGAATCCGTGCTTAATGTGTTTCTTTTGCCCTTCCTTTGTTGACAGGATAAGTACCAGGCAAGCACAGTTGCGTTGTCTCCTGACCAAAAGTTTGCTCTTCTGCAGTACAGATATACAAAGGTACAAGTGCACTTTACACCTGAGGATGAAACTGGAAAATAAGGGTTTGGGAATGGCTGAGAGAACATGAGAGCAGGAGGATGTATGAATGTGATGAATGTCTGTAATGGAACGGTCAAGTTGAGCAGGCAGGAAAAGAGACTGGTATTATCTGTGAGCTTGGCAGAGGAGAGTTGACTGCCCAAGGAAAAAAAGCATCTGGATAAAAACATGCTTTTAACTCTCCATGCCACCTGGATGGAGAGTTATCATGAGGAGAACAAGGCTGGATGGTTTATCTGGGAAGACAGTCTAGGAGAGTAGATAGGCATGGCTGTCCCAGGAGCTGTGTGGGTAAGGAGAAGTGATGAGTAGATATGCTGGTATACATCTGCTTGTATATGTGTGCTATATATATATATGTGGTTGTTACATTGTGGTGGTAGGAGGTAAGAGTTTAAAACTGAGGTGAATGAAAATCTGCATGTGCTTCAAAGAAGGCTTGTGCTTGGAGTGGGTTTGTGTGTCCCTGTTGCCCCCTGTCAGCGAGCACATGAAGAGCCTGCAGCAGAATGCCTCATCCTGGCATGGTGCTGAACCGTGCTACAAAGGTCACCCCACGCTTACGCCAGGTGGCATGAAAACCTGCCTCTGAGTGCCAGCTGAGAAGCCTCGTGGAGGTGATCGTTTGCTGTGCAGTTTGTGCACTGAGAAACCGCTCACTTAGTTGTTCTTTCCTTTTTGTTCTACAGTGTTCTTTCCTGTTCTGTTTGTAAAAAGCTCAGTGCTAACTTGTGCCATGTACAAATACTTGAGCACTGTGTCACTGAGCACTGTCTGCATGTTCTGGCCTTGCAGTTACAGAGTGGTTCTTGCACTGTGCCAGACACATTCTGTGCACTCAGTCATCAGGTTTTTTCAGTTTTAGCTTCCGTGCTGGGTCGTTTCCTTTTGTCTTTCTGAATTGTTCAGAATTATTTGACTCTTCTCTGCATCATTAGAGGCCACAAAATGCCTAATATTTTGCCAGCCACCCTACACATCCCCTCTACTTGTAATTTGTTGCTCTGTAGTGTTTTATTTGTTGCATTCTTAAGAGTTAGTTTTGTTTTAATGCTGAAGCAAGATATTTTAACCTTTATATAACAGTGTGATTGAAAGTTCTGTTATTATTAATTTTTATTGCAAAGAAAGAGAGTAACAAAATGAATCATGAGGATGTAGACACTTGTTATGTAATAGCCATCTGGCTGTGTAGTACTTACTTGTTGGTTCATATCTTCATGCAAATATCCAAGAACCCTCTTAGAGAGGAGCATCATTGCAACATGTCAGTGCTGTGGGCTAAATCAAACCTCTCCAGCCCCACATAGTGAACATGTTTAAATGTGTCTGCATTATCATCATCTTTCTCTCTGTTAAGTGCCCACAGAGTAATACAGATTTCAAGAGGCAGATTTCTCAGGGAAGGGTTTTATTTCTGTGACAATATGAATGGGAATAGGTCACCCTGGTCCTGGAGGAACTGCTACAGACATACTGCCAGGACTTGTGAGAACTACTATAAAATAAGATGCCAAGTTAAATAATACAGCATAAAAAATGAGACAGAAAACAGCAAATGAGCCAGTAAAGCACAAGAAGGAGGATGAACTGCACACTGATGATAGTCTGCCATGTAGCTACAAGGATTTCTGAAAATCTGCAGCATCTCTGGCATCTGTATCTCTGTCCTTAATCAGTCAGTGGCCTCTGTCCTGGTATTCAAATGATGACCCTAGAAGGGTGGAAATTCTTTAGTCTTCTCTTGAACCTGGTGGAGATCTGTAACCCTTGTATGTTCAGTGTGTTCTCACTGTCTTAATAAAAGTCACAAGGAGGCCTTTAGGGGTATTTCAAACTGAAAAAGATATGAAACCTTGTGAAATTAATTTTCTTAATATTAAAATAATTCTTTTGCAGTTGTGGAGGCATTCCTTTACAGCTTCATACCACATCTATAATTTCAGTAGCAGGTCAGTAATTTTTGCACGTAAGATGTTGTTTTAACATTCATTGTGCACTGAAATGTCATTTCACTGATTTCTATTGGCTGCATTTTGTTTTTGTCTTTCCAGTTCTATCTTAGATGACGGCCTACTACCTAATGATACACAGTATATATCCTGGTCACCTGTTGGTCATAAACTGGTTAGTAAAGAAAAGTGAAACTTATATAAGCAGTCATTTTCATACACATGGCATGGAAACTCATGATGTCTGTACCCTTGAGGTTTTGGGACTTTCCTACTGCTAAGTAAAGTAGCTGAACTAGTTTCAAAATTGACTACTGTTGCTGGAAAGACTCCAAAGTCCCTCTGTGTGTTTTGTTTTTAATGAAAATGCATTCCTGAACGTAACTAGTGGCCCCAGTTGTCATGAAATGCACAAATGCACAGGAACTTTGTGTTTTTACAGTTGCAGACAGTAGGTCATCCCTTTCAAAGACAGCAGCATTACAACTGTCTATTTAATCATCACTGTGATTTTTTTAATCTCCTAATTACACAATGATCGATGGAGTTTTACTTAATGGATGCGTGTAGTGGTATTACAGGATTAAAATCTGTCTTGTACTCTTTCCCACAGTTGTTTTATTCTTCCCCTCCAGTCCCTGCCAATGGTGACAGCCACCACATTTGCAGGACTTGTGCCCTCTCTGGGTTGAGCGTTGGGCTGTCACGGGAGGATGTGGTTTTATTTATTCTTATTGCTTAGTGAATTAGTATGTGAATTGTGAAGACCAACAACAGAAGCAAGGGAAGTTGAAAAGAGTTTCTGCATCTCAAAACAAAGCTCTGGATTAAAACTGTTGTTCAGTTACTGAAGATAAAAGCCAGGGACAATTAGAGAGGCAGGCAGGTGCCAAAAAATAGAGTTCTGAGTGCTACTGAGGAAATGCACCATCTTTGCAGATCTATTGGCAGCACTGAGACCCCAGTAAATGTTTTACCAAAGCCCTGATAGTTTTCTTTGAGAAACAATTTATTGGAAAACAACTCCTGATGACAGAAAATAAACTTGTATTTGGGAGAAAATTAATTGAAAGATTTTTCAAAACTTGATACAGTAGTTATGTTGCTTTATTTTTTTGCATCTAGGCCTGAAATTGTGTTGTTAACCCTGATCTTTATTAGTATTTGTAATAGTAATTCCAAGTTTGTGAAGTATCAATGCTGTTTGGTGAAATGCAGTTTTTAAAGATGGTTTTTGTCATCATGTGTAAATTGCCCAGTCGATGAAATAAAGAAAGGAAGTAGGATTTACTGTAATAGTAATTGTTATCACAATGATGTTTGCAGGCATATGTTTGGAATAATAATGTTTATGTAAAAGCCTCACCAACAGCAGAAGCTGTGCAAATCACTCAAGATGGAGAAGAAAATAAAATTTTCAATGGAATACCAGACTGGGTTTATGAAGGTAAGTGTATCAAGCAAGTTTTACTTTCCATTATTATGTGAAAACTTTGGTTTATTGTAATTATTGTTTCATTCCTTACCACTGAAAAATTCAAATTAACCAAAGTCTGTACTTTAAAAGAGACATGCATCCTTATCTGGACTTAGTTCCTGACTAGTGTGAGGATCTCAGAATATATATGAGTTTGCCTAGTTTGCATTGTGCCACTGGAAATCTTAGTGTGAATTAGCTTCACATGGTGGATTAAAAACATTGATCTAATATCTCATTTCAAAACTCCAAAAAGCAGTCTGCATTTTAGTATTTGAACTTCAATTTTTAAAAATATCCTATTAAAAACTAATGAGAACAGCACCTGGGATAGAAGAGTAAACTTATCAATTGTAACTTAAATACATTTGCATCTCTTCCAGAGGAAATGTTTGGCACCCATTCTGCTCTGTGGTGGTCTCCAAATGGCAAGTTTTTGGCATATGCATCCTTTAATGATAGAGAAGTTCCTGTTATAGAGTATTCCTTTTATTCTGAGGACACCTTGCAGTATCCAAAGACCATTAAAATCCCATATCCCAAGGTCTGTGTTATTTATTAAACATGTTTGTTCTGTAGTTTCATTAAGAGAGTAGTCTCATTTAATCAGTTCCTGCTAATGAAAATATTGTCTGTCTCTCCTCAACAGCTTGCTGTGATTACTCTTTCTGAAGTCAACAGCATCTGGCAATATTAAAGTATTTTATTATCTCCAGGGGAAAGAAAAAAAAAGAAAAAAAAGTATGATTTAAGGTTTTGTTGTTTCACCATAAAATTTGGAGGTAGTGAGTAGATATTGAGATGAAAAAGCTCTCAGGAGTCAGGTTGGTACAAAACATTAGGCAGATGTACATTAGGTTAGGGTCATTCATGGTATTGATAATGGAATCTTCTTCAGCTAATCTAGCATTTTTGGTCTCCTGTATTGAGGGGAAGAGGAGGAATCTGTTAAAGGAGTTTCTTTGCCCACACCTTAAGCTTTTCAGTTTTAGCTGTGAGAGTGAAACCTTTAGTGCAAGGACCTCCCCCTCCTTCCCCCTCCTCTCCCCATCACGTTATGCCCACTGCTCGTGGCTCAGTTGGTACCGGGCACAATGGGGTGAGAGGCAGAGTGCTCTAGTGGGTTTCTTCATGTGCTCCAAGGTGGGGGGGATTTAATATTTAATGCAAGACTTACCTGTTACTTGATGTTACACGGGGTTTTGATTTATCTGAGCAATGCACGTAAGACATAAAGCAAGTACAAATTACACTTAGAGCACAACAGTTGCACTCCCCTGCTAAGTGTCAATACAAACATGTTCTCATAGTTGGCCTCCATAATACCCTCACCATCACAGTGCTGGGCATCCCCATTGCTGGGAAGGAATAGATGGGTTGAAATCATCTCAAGCCCATCATTTTAGTTCTTTCTGTTCACCCCTGGGTTTTTATACTCTGTGTTGGCCTAAGGCATCAACATGTCCTGCCTCGACCCCTGCAGGCCTGGCCATCAAGGAAGATATTTTCACTCATGATAAACGGGGCAGGGCAGGTGATACAGCAGGCTTATTGCTCATCTGGTACAGCTTCCTGGCAGAGAAACTCTTTGTGTCAAGCTCAGCTTTCTCTGCAGCAGCCATGATCACTCCCTTCCCAAAGGTCATGGAGCACATGGCCTTTGCCTGTGCCTGTGGAGCCTCCCCCAGAGGCCTCACTGACAGCTGCAGACCCTCTGTCCTGAGCATGGCCTCTGAGAAGAGACATAGGTGTCCAATGAATTACCAGTCTATGTTACACATTTTGTTACAAACCCCTTTTGTTTGGAATGTTGCTGACTTCTGGAGGTGGATCAAGTATAGCTACCTAACTGTTACCATGAGGACTTGGCTGGCTGACTACAAGAGAAGCAGCCCTTACTGACACAGCTCTTTTGCTGTCAGCAGCATTACATTAGTGATAGTGGAGTACATGCTGCAATCACAGCTTTGATTGTGATATAGGCAGCTGTGATATGATTAGTTAGTGTAAGGTGCTGCTTCCATGGAGAATTTTCCTGCGTGTATGCAATGGATTTGATTCTCTCCTAGGTACCGTGTGTGGCATGTAGGATGAGATCTGGTCAAATACAGCAAGCCCTGTGATTGTTTCTAAATGTAGAAGTCTTGCTTATCTATAAATGCGTAACGCTTTTGTGTGAAAAATACAAAGGATAATTTAAGTATCAGTCATAAAGCTGCATTTATGAATTTCTCTTTTCACATGTTTGCAGTTAGCTTGCTTTACCTTTCTGTCTGTAGTAACTTATTCATCTATAATTTCAAACACTTCACCAAGAATATTCTGTCTTCAAAAGTACAATGAAAATTCTTATTTTTAGGCAGGAGCTACCAATCCAACTGTACAATTCTTTATTGTCGATACCACGTCACTTCCAGATTCCAAACCTTTCAAAATTTCTCCACCTGCAGAAATAGAATCAAGGTGAGAAATTTTGGTTAAATATCTGATATTTGATTGTTTCTTTTGATGGGAGAGGAGGAGCTTTTATATTTGACCTCCCTGTATTCAGTGTATATGGCAGTTTTTCCCTGTAATGTGGCTCTGGTAGCAACAAGATTTACCAGAGAAAATCTGCACAGAGATTATCCTCCCAGTGATTATATATAGATGGCATATTCCATGTATGTTATATTCAGAATGTGACAAGTTCTTGGCTCATCACATTCAGTGGAGTCTAACTATGGTGAAGTCATTTCACAGTACAACTTTAATATGAGCAAGTTTTCGTATAATCAAATTATAATATATGTATTTCAATTCACTGGGGGGAAAAACCCAACAAAACAAAACCTTAATGGTAAGTGAAGATTTGATTTCATTGGAAGCAGACTCCTTGCTAAGGCAAGGTATCATGGTTGTCTTCAGATTTATACTTAAAATGTTTGTTTTCTTTGGGAAGATGGTGAAAATCAGCACCTCTCAGAGTAAATGGAAAATTGTATTCCTCAAAATGCCACTGGAAATGCACAACATGATATAAATGTATTTTGTAAAGAGCAGCTACATCAATTTAAAGTGCATGCACACAATTTGGTATCCCAGATCTTGGGTTTTGTTTTTTTTTTTTAACAGTATTGTGGAAACGTTTTAGAGGTTTGCACTTACAACCATGATGGGTATGAAAGCACAGGTTATACTGATAAACCAGGAAAAAACAAAGGTCTGTTAGCTTATGCATAAAACCAGCATTTTACACATTGGGGCCAAAAAGCTGTAACTGGAAAATCAGTACTCTTCCTTTTCAGTCCTCACCACAGTGAAACATCCATGTGTTAACAGAGATGCAATTTCTTGTGAATATGTTGTTCTTTATCCTTCCGTTACAGTCACACTGCAATAGCTACGTGTTAGATAGCTGTCGTGCCTTGTTTTCCTCCAGAATTCCAGTGCCTCAAAATTAAAAGCCCTTTACATTTTGCTCAGTACTGATTAAGATGTTTGCTGTCTTAGAGGGTTTTTTTTTTACCTTTTGTTAATACTCTCCTCATATCAACTTCCATAAGGTAAGCGTCAGCTGCCTTCCAGCCTCACACCCATCTGGCTAACAGAGGTGGGAGTTACATGGAGTTCATCAATTTTTAAATTAATTTGTCACTCTGTTAGTGAGGATTAACACAAATATAGATCTTGAACGATGAGTTCAAGGATCAAAATTCTCTCCTTTTCCCAGTGGATGACCCAAATAATGGTCAAGTCTCACCATATGTGTCCTGCAAAAGTTGAGGTGGCCAGAACTAGTTTTGGGGAACTTTGCAAGAGCAAAGGTAGCTGTGTAGGAAAGGTGAGCAATGTGCTGTGTTACAACTGGATAGGTTTTTTTTCTGGAAGCACAGAGTATTGAATATTTATATTGTATTTATATATATATCACTGTATGACAGGAAAGATTAGTTTTTGTGATGGAAAATTCTATTTTTACTTCCATGGAGCTAAATTTTGAGCAAAACTAAGTTTGAGTTGGTGGCATACCTCACTCCACCTGCCTGGTGGAGGATGTTGAAGGGCAGTGCCTCAGCAAGTGGTTGCCTGTTTTTTTTTACCCCCACATATGAAGGGGGCACAGTGCTCTTACGTTGGAGAACAAGAGTTTTATTTGTCAAGTAAAACCGCCAGAATCTGGAATGGCAGTGCTTTGCCATATGATGCTACTTGAAACCTGGCACTCTGCATGAATGACCAGCATGAAATCCATTCAGCATTTAAACACTGGTTTTGGCACCATGGGTACAGGGGGCTCTTCTTAGCCAACAGGAGGATGAAGGGAATGGATCCTTCTTGTCTGAAATGATCTGTCCTAAAATAAGATGACTTCTGAATAGAGTAGTTGCAGAGTATCCCTTTTCAGCAACAAATGAGGAAGGGCAGTGCAGAACTACTGTACTTTATACTTGAGTTAATTGCAGCTTAGTTAACCTTTTGTGTGTTGTTGAATACTTAAGGTGCATTCCCACTCTCACAGGGGAGAGATATTTATTATAATAATAGCTCAATAAATAATATTTTTGTTTGTTTTCCTTGTAATGTCCATCTTGTCTGATTAATGATTTATAGTCACCAGAATTGTTAATGTCTCTCACTTTGAAGGAATGAAAAGTGTGGGTGGGACTAATTCCCCTTACACAAAACAAGGGAAACCAGTATTATAGGTATAGGAATATTTATATGGTATATTTATAGGTATATTTATATGTTTTCCTTTTTCTATTTTTTTACAAACAACCTCCTGCAGACTCAATGGCAGTAGCAATTAAATGACCTGCTGACTTCCCAGTCAAATATAAATGCAGAAATAGACCTTTTCCAAACATGATTTTGAAACTGTAATCTAGAAATAAATCTGAAGGTTCTTGATAACCAGCTGACATATTTTTAATCCATGCACACTAATTGTAGTGTCTCCCTCCCCAAACTGCAGTGATCAGAAAGATACTCTTACCACAAAACTTCCCACACATCTTTGTTAACTAACTTTGGGGGAAAAGGGAACATGAACTTGGAACCAAGTCAAATGTGCAAATTATGGTTAAAAATGTATACTTGCTTTGGAGGGGAAGTTTGTTTTATTTTAGTTCATAAGGCTTCAAGAAGATAGAAGAGATCTAAAATAAGAAAAGACAGTACATCTAACAGATCGTTATGGTAAACAAAGCCACTAAATTTTATGTGGTGCATTTTTAAAATTAATATACAGGAATATTCATGAAAGCGTTTTTTTTCCCCTCATACTTCATTCTTCATGTCAGCTGGGTGGTATTCTGAAGATGAAAGTAACATATTCAAATAGTAATATCTGGTTTTGCTATGTTCTCTATCTCCATTGTAACTAATGGAAATAACTACTGAATTGAACAAAAGTATGTATCACTCAGAAAATAATTACAAGCAGCCAACTTCAGGCAGCTAAGGATAAAATTCCTTAATCTAAGGCATACACAACTTAATATTCAGAAGAATTTCCTCTACTCTAGATGCACACAGTACAAGATTTATGAACAGCCTGGAGTAGCTATTATTTTATGCATTAGAGAATAGCTGCTAAAATTTAATTGCAGTCTTTCTGGAAGTGGGTTTGTTCAAGCCATCTAATTCATTATTGTATCTCTGAAAATAACCAAGGCATCTACTAACAGAAAAAACAATTGTTAAAAAAATGGCTCAATTACATTTGCATCAGTGTTTATTGTTGAAGAGTAGATTGAAATGAAAATAGCCAGATGAGTCTCATTCAGTGAATTGCTGAATGCAATTGTATGGTATGCTATTATAGAGAGGATTTTAAATATCTTATGTTGTTGCTGTTTTCAGTGATCATTATTTGAGTGTTGTAACATGGGTGACAGATGAAAGGATTTGTCTGCAGTGGCTCAGAAGAATTCAAAATTTTTCAGTCCTCACGGTCTGTGACTTTGAAAATGCTACTTGGTCATGTCCAAAGGTAAGAAAAATATGGTGGGAGAGTTGCAATGGTAAATTAAACTAGAAAGGGGTAGAGCGTACCTGTATGTTTATCTTTGTAGAAATAAAGCCTCATGCAAAATAAACATAATTGTTGTGGGATTGTTTGTTTTTCTCGTTCTTAGGAAAAACAACTTACTGAAGAAAGTAAAACTGGCTGGATTGGCACAGTGAGTGTTCAATTTCTAAAATTACTACATGTTAAATTCTGATAATTGTGAAAATTTTATATGAGCCTGTTGCATTTTGCAGTGCCTCTTGTGGGTAGGTCCAGTCTTCTCACTTGCTGCGTTTTACATGTACAGGTCAAAATTATCTCAAATGTCACCCCACACCTGGGGTTAAGCTTTATTCTTTTGTGGGTAATGGGTTCTGAACTCCCAGGCTGGGCTGACAGTGCAGTATATCTGGAGCTCTAATCATGCTTTCTGTGACCTGTGCATCTTGTTGACAGGACAAGAGGTTTTAAATTGAGAGAGTAGGTTCAGATTAGGTGTTAGAAAGAAATTCTTCACTGTGAGGGTGGTGAGGCACTGGAAGAGGTTGCCCAGAGTAGCTGTGGATACCCCATCCCTCTGAGTGTTCTAGACCAAGTTGGAAGGGGCTTTGAGCACCCTGGTCTAGTAGAAGGTGTCCCTGCCCATGGCAGGGGGGTTGGAACGAGATGAACTTCAAGGGTACTTCCAACCCACACCATTCTACAATTCTGTGATTTTATGTTCCACTTACCGAAAGTTTAGCGCCCTTTCCTGACTCCTCTCTACTTCTGACTTGCTGCTTCTGTAGCAGTAGGTAGGGGGGAAATGCAGGAGCACAGATTCAGAATTCCCTTTGTTCTGGGATGTTGCCAGCTCTGCTGGTTTACCTGCTTTCTAGTCTTCCTGCTACCTCTAGAAAGATCTAGGGAATAAAATGTAATAAGAAGTATATTCTGTAACCTTTGAATCGTGTTGGAATAAAGGCATAGAGGGCAAAAGCAATTTTTAGTGTATCAGGTTGCAACAAACCGTTCCAGGTTTTAATTGGCGCCATTTATTTATCTATTTTTCCCTCACATGAAATATCCACTGAAGAGAAGTGGGGACAAGATGTATGTAACTGGCCAGATTAAAATTTTCATGCTCTTCTGCCAAACCAGCTACTGTCTGGATGATGGTTTCCAAGCTGCCTCCCAGTCCTTTTGTACATGGTAGAGAGTAGGCACCTAATGAACTACACAGAAGATCTGGGGGAAGTGAAGCAGAGATGCAAAAGTTCAGATTTGGAGGGAGAAATGAGTTTCAGAGCTTTTGATGAGAACACAGAGTACACTTTCCACTCCCGCATTTTCCACACACTGATTATGCTTTAGTCACTAATTCACTTTTGAAGTCAAAAATGAAAGTTTAAAGAAATGCAAAGAGGGAGGCAACAGCAGGGATGAAATCATCCGCAGTATGAAGATGAGAGATCAACCCACCTGCTGTCAAATTTGATATGGAAAGGAAGGCCTTAACGCTGACACATTTTGCTTCTCTGCAGCAAAGGCTTCACAATTAGACAATGTGATGATCAAGCTGCAGACTTTGTAAACAGTTGTGCAAAATGAGAGGGCAAAATGCAAGTCTGTGCCACAAAACTAGGTTGTTGGTTTTTTGTTTCTTTTAAAGAGACAACCCACTTCTTAGGAGCTGTTGGAAGAAATGATAATCTCACTGTACGATTCTTGGATTTGAGAAAGAAATAGAGAGTAGGGAGGATTAAAGAGGGGATAGGATAGGTATATTTATTCCTTTTATATTTTCACCTTCTTAGGGATGATAAAATGATATTTGACTGATAAGGAATATTTTTATACGTTTTCAAGATGTATATATGCACATACATATGTATAGACAAATTTAAGTAAATTATCTATGTGTGTAGAATACAGATATATAGTCCTCTCTTTGTATCTATAATGTTTTCTATGGTTTTTGGAGGGGAGGGCTTTTTAGGTTTTTTGTTGGTGGTTTTGGTTTGATTTTTTGGTTTTTGGGTATTTTTTAATAGAGATGGAATTATGTTTAAACGAAGAATGCTCAGAAAAGCCTGCATTGCTGTATAAGGCTTCCAGGTCATCAGCTGTTAGAGCTTGCCAGTTGAGTTAAAGGAAAGTCACACTTTGAAAAATAAGAGAAAAGCTAGCAAAATATTTGCCAGATTACTTTTTGCAAAAATACTGCTTGGGAACAAGGAGAGGTTATTTGGAGCACATGGTTAGAATGACTTAATTTCTGTCATTGCTTTCTGAATGACCGGAGGCAAATCACTTCAGCTTTGTTTCACCATTTTAAGATGGGTATAACATCTCTGAGACAGTTACATTGTGTCAGTTGCCTAATTAGCATTTAGATCCTTTGGGCATTTATCACAGAAATAAGTTTTATTTCATTCAGCTTGGTTTCATTCCTCTCTTTTTTTCTACCATATGTAGCACATTCAAATGGCAGTCAAAGAAATTGATTCATTTCTGTCACTCTCAATTGATAAATGGATAATTCCTTCATGAAAATATTATTCCAGTTTGAATAATGTCATTCTGTAATCACCTACTTACTAGCAAAATTTCCTCTTGGAAAGCAGCTTGTGTTTTTTTGAATAGAACAGGACATTTTTCACTGTTAAGCTAAAAGAGAAATTGAGTTCAAAGAATTTGTTCACAAATATGTGTTTTGAATTGGGAAATTCAAGAAAATCATGAATTTGCAAGGTTTACATTTTTATAGGTTACAGCTGCATTGTACAGAATAAAACAGGTAGATGCACATATTGTTTCCTAAAATTTTATTAAACTAAGACCACCAAAAGTACTTCACATTCTGTGGGGGGGGATGGGGGGTGGTGTGGATGGATCACTGCCAGGACTAATACTCAGGAAATTCTGCTGCTTAAGGAGCAGGAAAATATTTCAAGTGTGTTTATTTTAAGAGTGATCGCTACAGGTTCTTCTACCTACTAAGTCAGACAGCCAAGATGTTTGCAGAACAGTCATTGATGCCTTGTGCAAGCATTGAGACTCCTGGTTGGAGCTATTAAAACCTAAATTTATCGCTTTGGATCTGGAGTTTTGTTTTTTGCTTTAATAGACATCTCTCTTATGTTCAAGTTTCAGCCATCTGTCCCTCACTTTGCACCCGACAATTCTTCCTACTACAAAGTCTTCAGCGACACAGCAGGTTACAAGCACATCCATTACATAAATGGCTCACAGGTGAGGAATATTGTCTAGGACAGTCACTGCTGGCTTGTGTTTCTCCTGGAGATCAAGGATTTCATGTTCTACTTTTTGCCTTGCCTTTTCCCCTGCTCCAGGCTCCCATAGCTATTACTTCAGGAAAATGGGAAGTAATCAGCATAGAAGCTGTAACCAATAATTTTTTGTAAGTATCTGTAAATAAGGGACCTCTTCCTATCATAAGGGCTGGTAACAAGGGTCTAAGCAAGCATGGAGAGAGAACAGGGAGAAGGTGTGATTTAACATATTAAAAATCTGATTTAAACACATCAGATAAATTTTTTAAATATTATACTGTAAATATTTTACTAAAACCAGTATGTTTTGCTTTTATAGATACTACATCAGTAATGAAAATCATGGCATGCCAGGAGGAAGAAATCTTTATAAGTAAGAAATTCTTTTTTTCTGCAGTATGAATAAAATTGTTTTCAATGGAAAAGAGAAACTGTAAGAAAAAGCATTGAAATCTCAAAGATTCGGATGTTCAGCTTAATGTGGGATCTTTAGGATATTTATTGAAAATCAGTGTAAAAGTAAACTGCAAAATAACAAACGAAATATTTTTCTATAAATTCAGTTAATAAAGGGAAATTGTGCGGAGAATCAACCAATCCTCAAGCAAAAAAACCCTAAAAATAGCCCTCATACTTTTTTTCTTATTACTATAATTTCAGTATTACTTGAACTCAAAAGTTCAAAGTCTGTTTTCTCTAGTTTTTGAATCATTTTCTACCGCTTCCAAATTTTAATATTTTTCATTCGGCCATCTTATTTAAAAATCATATACTGGTTTAGCATAGCTTAAAAAAAATTATCTCTGAGACGAAGCTCATTTACTTTGCAGAGTGCTCTTGGAAAGCAGTCCAAAATTTACTAAATGTGTTAGCTGTAATCTGGATCAAGAAAGATGCCAGTATTATTCTGTGTCCTTCAGCAAAGACACACAGTATTATCAGCTAAATTGTCACGGTGAGTATATCCCAAATTAATTGACATAAACATGACTCACTGATTAGTTGGGTGGTGAAGTTCACTTCGTCAGGATCTTGATATGTACTGTGTAACAATGATACGTGTTGATAACATTGGATAAATGTATTGGCAGTGGAAAAACATACTGCCTCCTAGGCTCGAAAGTACCTTGACAAAAATTACTAGGATGAAACTTGTTAGTTCTATCTGTCAGTGGACCTGAAAGAGCTGCAAAACACTCCTGTCCACTGTGCATCTCCTCGAGAGATGCATGGGAAGCTCTGCCTGCAGAAGGAATTTGGAGGCTCTGAAAGTGTGACAAGCAACAGACTGAGTAAAGAGCAGTGCTTTATAAATAAGAATAAAATTAAGATAGTGCTGGTCAAGAAAAAAATCGAAATAATATAACCATAAGGTAAGTAGTGGGACTGCAGTCTGTCTCTGACCAGTAAGTGCTCCTGCTAGATAGAATAAGGGTTAAATTAATCAAAGGGTGGGAAAAATAAAATCATTTCCAAAATTACTTTAAATTGAAATGTATGCTGGTTTTAGTATGCCAAGATCTTCGTTAATCCATGGGCTAAAAGTACAGACAGCAGACAGGGAATTTTCTGTCAGATTGTAAAAATGGTTGAAGACAACTGCTGTGGTTCTTGTGACAAGGCTTTCCTGATGGCCAGGCCATTGTCCGCAGCCAAGGCATGGGCTTTGCTAAAGAGTGGAAATTCTGTTCTTCAGTACCTCACAGTCATGTGGTTCATCTCAGACAATCTGAGCATTTTGTGGGATCCCGTGGCTTGAATTTGGGCTTGCTAACCTAAAATTTAGCTTGATCAGACTGGAAGGGAACAAGTTCTCAGCTTTTATGATTCACCAGTTTCCAATTACTTTACGAGGGCTGTGTTTCAAGCCAGCATGCAAACATCAAGGTTTTGTGCCCTGTTAACAGGTCCTGGCCTGCCCAAGTCAACTCTGCACAGAAGCACTGATGATGGAGGTATGGGATTGTCCTTATTTATGTTGAGCCAGAAAATTTGCACTGTGAATTTATTCTAATTTTGTTCTCATTGCATAGTGTAATAATAAAAATGTCAGTTATAAAGGGTAAATTTAATTTCAAATAATTATCAGAAGAATAAATTATATAGCTTGACATATGTTTATTCAGAGTTTATTCAACATTATCTTACACTGGGCTAGAAAACAGTGAGTCGTGTATGACTTATTTACCAAATGATTGTTCAGTTTTTCTGAAATAGTATTTAGATGAAAAACAGGGAAGAAAGAACTGAAATAAAGCCATGTTGTAAACATTGAATCTGAGAGGAAGAACAAAAACTGCAGTAAACTAAAACTGCAATGTAAGTTGCCATCATCTCAGGTTTAATATTTAAAGTGGTTCATAATTAAAGAGCAGTGCATTTGAAAAAAATGTTTAGTCTTTGTATCTTACTTACTCTGTTTTTTAGTCCTCAGATACTTGGAAAATAACACTAAACTGGAAAATTCATTGAAAGATATTCAGATGCCTTCAAAACAATTTGGCGTCTTTGATATAGGTGGATACAGTAAGTTCAAAAATCTTTTACTTTTCCCCTCCCACCCCCTCCTTTTCACCAAGTGATTCAAGGTCTTCTGCTGAGACCTGTCCTGCATGACAGGACAGATGGGTCTAATGGGAATTCTTGCAGTTATTCAGAACTTAGAGGCAAAATGATTTTTTATTTGGACCTTTCCAAATATTCTTGGTTATTTTCTGAAATCCCAAAATGTTCTTATTTAAAATGGCCTTTTTCCATAGTGTGATAACTCCACATATTCATGATGCAGTGGCTTGACTTCTTTTTCCTTTATAATAAGCTGGAAACCAGAAGTCTAAATAAGAAAAATGATGTTGGGGCACAAACTTAAAGCTCTTTAACATTGTTGAACTTAAATTACATTATAAATTCAAGTAGGTCTTCCTGATTTTCAGGTGCAAGTCCCCTTGGTTTGTGTTAGCAGCTTGGGAGAGTGGAGAGGTTCAGTTACTATGAAAAAGCAGACACAGTCTAAATGAAAAGTCTTACGAAAACATTTAAGCAACATTTCAAAACTATCACCTTTGACTTTGTGTGGGGGATTGAATAGATTTGGATTGAATAGTCATTCTTGAAAGCAGAGTCACACTCCAAGAGTGCATAAACTTCAATACAGACCGGAACAAAATGCTAGAAAATGAACTGTTAATGCTTTGTGAGAGGTGCCTCTCAGAATTTGGGTAGAGAAATGTTCTTGGTGCGCTCTTAGGCTTAGCAATGTCAGAGAGCCCAGCAGTGGGAGACGTGGTACCTGTCTAAACTGTTCTTGCTCCAGCCTTTGCTACTAGCTTTTCTTTTCATGACAAACCTCCTCCTGATAAAATGAGCAGATATTCTTAATGGAATTCCATTTTACAAACTGTATTGGGTTAGGTCAGTCATTGCTAACTGTTCTTTTTGATGCCTCCCATCTTTCACTGTTACCTTATTTATATAATAATTCTCTTTATCTTTGTGTTTTCTGTCTTTTATTTCTGTCACATTTTTACTAGGGCTAAAGATGAAATCTTCCAGGAAAGATGGAGATTTAAAGATGTTCTTCATGCTATCAGTTGTATATTCATATTGTTTTTATTCCTCTTTGTTCTTACTACTTCATGTCTTCAGGGTAAAAACTTCTGGGTAAGGGGAATCTATTTTTAATATCAAAATAGGAGAAGGAAATCCATTTATGTAGTCCTACATAAGGTTTCAGGTCTGCTCACAAATCCATGTATGTTATTAGAGAAGAAATCCACACCTGTGACTACAGAGTATGTGAAAGTTAAAATTAGTATTTTAATGTGTTCAATTTGGATTTATGTTTCAATGTTCTGATGCCGTGCATATTTATATCTGAGCAAATTTCTGTAAGACTTGCACTCTGACTATTACTGCAGTGCAGTCCATCATCAGTTCCCTTAAAATTCATGAGTGAACAGCTGAGCCATTCAGTTTGCAAGACTTACAGGGTGTGCCTTTAAAATGTTCAGCTCACAGCCAGCTTGGGTAGGACGAATAACAGGAATGGAACTGGAATCAATATTGCTTCAAAAATAATAGATACTTGGATATGTTTCTGGGATGCTTTACAAACTGTCAAGCAAAGTCTATCTGGCAGGTTCAAAATAATATAGAATTTCTTTCCTCTGCTGGGAGAGAAATTTTATTTTTAAGCCTGTGTTAGATTTACCACTGTAGAGACATAGTAAGTTTCACATGCAAGCTTAGAATAATGTCATGAGATGGCATGTTGAGTCCCTGGCTTTTATTACTTTCGGCTAATTTAACTGTAAAACATCTCAAAAAATGACTAGATTAGCTAGGAACTTAGACATGTATATATTAGGACAGTTCAGATGAAATTGCTCTTTAATTTTTAGGGGGTGGCTCAAATGTGCTCTTGTATGAATTGTAATGCATGTCAAATAATTTCACTGGAGACCTGACCAAAGTCAAACTCGTTTCACTTTTAGAGCTGTGGTATCAAATGATTCTGCCTCCCCATTTTGATTCATCAAAGAAGTACCCTCTGCTCCTTGATGTGTAAGTTTTCAATCACATGGCAGTGTTGTGTTAATAATCACTTTCATCTACTTCAAATGTTCTTAATAAGGAAACACAAAACTGGCATGTTTTCTAATTACTTCTTGAAGTAGTTTTAAGATGGAATGAAAAATAGGGCTTTAACCCAGTTCACGGTGGATTCCTGTGCTCCAAGATGATGTAATGCTCAATGAGCACATACTCTGGCAGTGGCACTGAGGCAGATACATCCTATGGGATTTAAAAGCCAGGATGTTCATGTTAGCTTGCCTCCTCCTCTGCTCATGATGTTCCTTAGGAGTAATCTTTGATGAAATCACATTCCAGAATGAAACCTTGAATAAGCCTTGTATTCTAAAGCTGAAGTAGTAGTGTTGACAAATGTCATCCCATGGTCAGGATTGCATTTGCTGTGGTTTTTTTCATAAATACAAACCCATGAGGATGTGCTGATTGGTCTGGTCTTCCTCAGGCACTTCTGTTCATCCTGATATGTTTTCTTCTAATTTTGAGTTACTGAATTTTAGCTATGCATTAATATAAAAATGGTAAGTTAGTCCTTTTTTACAAAAGTTGACTCCATAAGGAAACTGGCTGTCAGTTGTTAGATACATCTTTATATAATGCAATTGGTAACACTTTTTGATGTACCTACTGAACATTTTAATGAGCAGCCAGTGGTCTTGGCATCTTAAAACCTGTTTTGGTTATGGTACTATTTTTACTGACTTACCTGGACCTTTGGCAGTATCACCTCTGGTTCACAGTGCTCTTAGTATCAGAAGTTACTTTGGAAGTATAGAGATCCATAGCTTGAATTAAATTCCCAGTAGTTTTTTCTGTGCTTTTAGAACTGATAAAAGTGGACTGTAGAGCCATAGGAGCCATTCTTCTATTTCTTATTCTGGTGAGCAGTGGCTAAAGAAATGCACTGCGCAGAATTTTACAATCAAGGCACTCAGAGTATGATTTCATAGTGATCAAGTGCTTCTGAAATACTATAAAATAAAAAGTTAAAATTACATTTTGGCTTCCTTTTTCTCAGCCTGCATAAGAAATAGTTCAGACTCATGAGACACTGGAAATGCAGAAAATGGTATTTTTCATTTTTCTAGTTGAAGGCTATTTATTGGTTTCAGACTTAAACCAAATAAATCATGGGTGAATGGAACAGAAATAGTTAGAGAACATCACTTTGAAACTCAGGTGACTAGATATGCCAAAACAAAAGAAAACTTGGCTTGGATTTCCGATAAGCTGCTTAAAGTCAAAATAATGAAGGCTTCTTATTAGAGCAGAAAGGAGTAAAATGAAAAAAAAAAAAAATCCAGTCTCCTTTTTGGATTAACAAGTGAAGTTTTAAAAATGCATATTGCTTCAGTGGCACCTTGGAGTCAGTCAGTGATACTTTTCTTGTTTCCTCAGTTTAATTTGAAAGTTTATCCTGATTTAGAGGCTAAAATTGTCAGTAATAATTACATTTCAAATGCTGGATGTGAGAATATGCGGAGAGTAAATGCCTGAATTTCGTGACGGTTTTCCCCTAGGTATGCAGGGCCCTGTAGTCAGAAAGTGGACCAGACCTTCCGGATCAGCTGGGCGACTTACCTGGCCAGCACGGAGCGGGTCATTGTGGCCAGCTTCGACGGCAGGGGCAGCGGCTACCAGGGGGATGAAATCATGCACGCCATAAACAGAAGGCTGGGGACATACGAAGTGGAAGATCAGATAACAGCAGCCAGGTGAGCTGCAGGGAAAGGTCAACACCTGCTCCTTCTTTTACGTGATAACGCGTAGGGGGAAAAAAGGTGAAGGTTTCAAATTGTCATCCTGAAAATATGGGCAAAAATAACCATGTTCTGCTTCATTTTGTGCACTGAAGTGTGTCATTTATAGGCAAACCATCATTTTGTGCTTAAAGAGAGGAGAGGTAATGCTATAATACCAATTATTAATATACCATATATTAGTATACCATATCTCTGATTTTGTGGAGATGATTTTATAGAGATGGTATGTGTCATATTGTTACCAGAACATGCTACCAAGGAACTTGGAGATGGAAGTTCTACTTCAAGCTTTTTGCAAGTTTAATTCTGTTGTCGCAGAATTATGATAAATAATCAGCTTTTAAATGATAGTTCATGTTTGTCACTTGGTTTATGCTTGTAGAACCTCACTAAAACCAACAATCCCAGTATGGATATCTTAGAATTGCAATGAAGTGATCTTACAGGATTCTCTATGTGGGATTTTAAAATGTTAAGGAGTTTAAACAATTTGAATTTCACAGTCTTCTTGATTTATTTTTTTTTTTATGATGACTGTATTTACATGTGTTGGTCTGTTCCTTACTGCTGCAATTTGATTTTTGTGGATCTTTAAAAAAAAGAAAAAAAGACAAGGCAGGTAGTGAAATCTAACGTAATACAATACAAATGTCAGTGAATGTGGGTTGACGGGTTTCCAAGTGTCATATGCACAGATGTTTTTCTAAATTTCCTAAAGACACATGTGCCTGAATTATTGTACGTTTTCATATGCAGTTGCTATGATTAAGTGGGAAATTCTTATTTGTACAATAGAAAGAGGCAGACTTGATAGGAAATGGGCAGATCTGTAGAATGGCAGATACTTACAGTCTGTTAAGTTTAATTATTAATTAATTTAAGTCTGTTTAATTATTCCGTTTGCTTTCAGAAAATTTTCTGAAATGAACTATGTTGATGAGAACAGAATAGCTATTTGGGGTTGGGTAAGTACTTAAATAATTTTGGTGGGAATACTATTTAATTTTAACAACTATTTGTTGTGCTGCAATGTGTGTGAGATCCTGTAGTGCTTCATGTGAGGCACCTCTGGGGCCACAGCACAATCCAGTACTTAAATTGATGAAGTTCATCATCACCTTTTGCAATCATTCAGGAGCCTTTGTAAGAGAAATTAGGACTGCTAGAGTGGTTAAAACCAATTTAAATGGATGCTGCCAAGTTCCTGTGTACAGTATGAATCTATACTCAAAAGAAAAAAAAGTCCAAGCATGTATTCAACAGTATTTCTTCAGTTGGATGACTGATTTTAAAAAAGATGTGAAATTACACTTGAGCCAGCTGTGTGGGATGGTTATCATGGTATTTGCAACCAGAGGCCAGATTTTCTAACTTGATGCATCTTCAAAACCTGGCATAGTAGATGGAAATATTTAATAGTTTAATAGCATATACATATCCCCTCAGCTGCAAAGCTAAGTGTGTACATAGTGTTAGTGATTCCAGTGCTGATTTAAATGGTTAACTGAAATTTGGGCACTGCAGGTGACAGGCATCAATGAATAACTTGCTTGATGGCAATATGGTGTCTTTAATAGCTTTTCTTCTGGGGGTAAACGCCTCTGTTATATGAAGTCACATGTAATGGTATTAACTGTAGTCAAAGGAAAATTCTTTCTGCAGAAATTGATGATTTGATGCAATCCCATCTTAAGTCCTTATGACCCTCAGGATGAATACTACAAGAGCATTCCTCTTTGGAGCTACGTTGGGATTATGTATCCTGGATGCTGAACCTGTGGGCAAACAGGTTTTCTTTATCTCTTGAGTTTTTACATTGCCAGCCTCTCATTGTCAGCCTGTCACTATATACATAGATTTTGTTTGCCACAGATTCAGCAGTAATATCTTTACTGTGGCCAGGTTAGGCATTTATGCAGTGTTTAATTACTAAGTGCATGTGTTACTGTGCTAATCTCATTGGAAGGACCTGGGAATTGAATTTGGACCAAACATTTGAGGACTTTGAAATAAGATCCAGTTCCCTTTGCCTGTAATCTGTTTTTAAGACAGGAATGAGATTCAAAAATAGCTTTTGTTTTTGAATGTGGGTGGGCACATTTTCATAAATAACCCATTCAAGCTCTTGTGAGGGCAGTTGTTTGGGCGGTCGGTGACAGTGTTTAGGTATCTTGCTGCCTGGATGCTCCAGTGTGTCAGATATTTACTCATCTGTGTATCAGGCTAGACTGTGAGTAAATTTTCTGTGCGTAGCAAAGAGTGTGTTGTTGCACAGTTCCTCCCACAGACTCAGCAGATCCTTCACTCCCCAGTCACAGTCTTGCTCCTGACACTTTGGGGGAGAGTTAGGGAGCGAGCTACCATAGGCCTGCTCCAAGGGAGCTGTAGATTTTTGGATGCCCTGTTGCAGCTACTCATTAGACGCACTGTGGGCCAGAGCTCTGCTTCCACCCACTCCCCCAGCACAGGAAGGGACACAGTGGTTCAGCAGTGTCTTGTTTCCTGTCTTTTGCTGCTGCCTACAGTGCTACCAAACACAGTCATCCCCAGCTGAGTCACAGTTCAGCAGCGTTTGCGGCCTTTTTCCCCATCGAGTTCTCATTCATCAGCGCCACAGCTGCCATGCGCTGTTTGGTGCCTGTTTCCCCGACTGAGCAGGCTGGCTGAGATCTGACCCAAATTCAGAATGGAGTTCATTAATATGAAAAACGCTGAGCCTATAAATGCCTGATGAGCTGTGTAGCAGATGGGCCCCATCCTTTCCCTTCCGACTAAAATAACAGCAATGTTTTCTTCTCAGTCTTATGGGGGATATGTGACCTCCATGGTGCTTGGCTCTGGAAGCGGCGTGTTCAAGTGTGGAATAGCGGTTGCCCCCGTGTCACGCTGGCAATATTATGGTATGTGAGGGCTTCCTTGTTACAAGGATTCCCATATGTCTTCTAGTGCACACGCTGCAAAGCGTGGATTCATAGCATAGAACTTTTGATTATCTACTGGATGCCATGTAAATGCCACTTGGTCTGTTTTCATGAACTCGTGGCCACTTCAGATAGATAACTTCAGGTAATCTATTTAACCATTAATGAAGGCCATTGTAATGTTGGTAGTACTGCTGTAATGTGTCTCTGTTTGCTTTGAAACCAGTATTGTGTGTCAGAAATCCATCGCAATTAAACTTTGTGTCTTCAAAATGAAACTTCACTTACAAGAATGAACTGTGACGATTTGAACTTGAACTGTAATTTACTCTCTCAAAGTAACAGAATAGGATTTGAATTGCCTTAGGTTGGTTGGTCAGGGGTTTTTTTTTAGCATGTAAAATTTCAATTTTATAAATCTAATTCATCTTGAGAATAGCTTGATGTGAGAAAAACCTGATCAAGTGGACAAGTCTCTACATGCTTCAAGCCTTTAGAGCATAAGGTTTCAAGTAGTTGCATGAGGCTAAAATACAGTTATTGGGGCCCTCCTCCCAGATTAAAAGATAATGTAAACTTATAATAGGCGCTGGTACAATATGAACATATTTTAACATTTTGCTCATTTTTATTTGTCCAAAAACATTCAAGGGAAAGCTTTCCCTGGAAAACCTCTGCTAAAGAAGGCATAATTTATCATTCTGCAACTAGCACAGAGGCTGTATAATAGCTAATTCAGCAGATCAGATCATATTTCCAGGCAGTAGCAGTAGTCTGTTGGGGACATGGCAACATATCCGTAATATTTTGGACATGAATATTACAGTATGACAGGAAATACTTTTTTAATTATCAAGATCTCTAGAATTCCACTTTTAGCTAGTTAAATGAAAGATTATGGAGGTATACATATTCAGCATAAAAAAACCTTCAGTCCAACAACTCTGATGAGTAGTCAAGAATATGGCAGCAGAGCATTAATTCGTATGGCTTAAAACAAAGCAGCAAATCTGCAAATGGTAAAATGGCAAAAAAAAAGGTGGAAAATCAATTATTTTTTTATCAGGCAAGATGAATCCTAATATACTACTATATTTTCATAGTATAGATTCTTGGTAGTAAATATTTAGATAAATAAGATTTTTTTTCAGATGCTAGTTACTTACTGCAACATTTTCAGTATTTTTTTAGGATTACTGAAAGAATAACAATAAGGAAACACTGACACAAAGTACTGTATTAATATTCAACATTCAGGTGTCCATGGCAACAAGAAGATTAAATATTCTGAATAACGATGGTTACCTACACCCCTCATTGTGGAAAACCTGATTTCCAGTATGCATTGTTACTGCTTGTATCGATGGGTAAAATTGATGGTAGACAGACTGAAAATTAAGTAGCAGATTCTAATTTTGGGATTTTTTAAATTTCAGATTCAATATACACAGAGCGATACATGGGCCTGCCTACAGCAAATGATAATCTGAAGAACTATAATGTAAGAAAGAAATCACTTTATTTCTTTTTGTGTGTGTGTGTTGTTTCATTTCTACACTGCCGTATTGTTCTTTAAACAGTTTAGGTCTTCCCCTGTGGGAAGAAATAAGTTTGTTTCTTCTTTCCTGCTAGAACTGTTGCATTGTGCTGTTAGAGGCTGTAGTCTCAGGTGTTTGGATTTGCACAAGGCAGCTTCTTCTTGGTGAATGGTGTGGGATTTCTGTTGTTTGTTTGGCATGTTGGTGTTTTGGGTTGTTTCTTCTCATTTAGTTCCATTTGACTACTTTGCTGACTGTAAAACAAACTGTAAAAACTTTTATTTTAATCACCAAGAAACAAATTTAAAATTTATATGTTCATGAGCTAAGTATGCTTTATCTTAAACATTTTTCAGAAAAACAAATATACTCCCATTGTTTCTGAAACCTTTTTGTTTGTTTGTTTGTTTGTTTTTAAATGGGCATTGTGTGAACTTCCCTGCTTTAGGAATCTGGAAGTTTTTTTCCAGGGAAAGCAAAATCTCCTCAATAGTAGAACACTTTGATAGGTAGGCAAATCTCTATGTACTGTTATTGTGTCAAATTGCAGACCAGCTGAAAGCCAGCAGTGTCAGGACTGAAATGTTGGCCTGATCTCCATAAACACAGGGTGTCCAAAGCTTGTTCTAATGTGACCAGTATTAGCAGAGAAGTGAGGGAATTCCCATGTGTCCTGCTGAAAGCAAATTGCATGTAGATTGTTCGTCCTTCTTACAATGTGATTAATCGTTTGACTTGCTCTTCCATGTGCCAGATGATTTTTGTTGCCTTAAGGGCTTTTTGAAGTCCCAGGTAGCTGGGCAGAGCAGCCAAACTTTCTGTTAGGTTTTGTTAAACTTCAGGCTCTGGTGAAAATAAAGTGGCTATGGGAGAACTGTGAGGAATCTGAGGGGCACTTTGTGGCCTGGTTGTTGGAATGTTTCACAGAAGAGTCCAGCCATGGTGATACTGGAACCAAACATTGGTGTTAGAGGAGATAGAGCATCCTCTGTGTTTGGGTTGGGAAGCAGGGTAGAAGACAGTTTAGCACTGGTTGTGCGCATGAAAAAAGTGTCATGGGTAGAAAAAAAGGTGGGGGTTGTTGCATTGATTTAAAAGTATGATAAAACATATAGATACATACATATATGTACTGAGACATGTGGTTTGACATATATTTACAGTACTCTAGTGGTGTCAACTGCTGTATGAGACGTTCTGGTCAAGACTGGGGACAATGGTAGTGACTGCTGGACAGTGGTACTGTGTCTTTGTCTCCCTCTTGTAACCACTGAGCTACTGGACCCAGCAGGCACTGACCAGCAGCCTGCAGCCTCCTGCCTGCCTTTTTCCAAATGTGTTTCTTTAAGGCAGTAGGAAGAGTAGGAGGTCTGCGAGGTAGCAGTGTAAATACAAGTTACTGTCGCTGTGCAGAACGAACGTTAACGCTCTGGGTGCACAAAGTCACTCACCAGCTTCACGGCACAGATGGCAACAGAGGACTGTTTAATCCTTTCAAGCCAGGAGTCGGATTTTCTTGGCATGGTATCCATTGCTGGCAATGGCCACGTTGAAACTGCCAGTACCAAAGAGCTAAAGGTTTCAAATGTGTTACTCAGAGGACTAATTGGGGAGAATAGTGGCTAGATGGAGGAGGAGTAATTGCCTAGATCAGATTGTCACACTTCGCTGCTGCTCCTAGAGAAAGGAAAATGCAACTTAAATCCTCATTTGTTGTTAAAAGCTCTAAATAATATAGTACTTGGACTTCACTTTTAACCTGGAGGGTGGGGTAGCTTGAGAAGTGAGTTTGTTGTTTTTCATGTAGTCTCAGTGAAAGCTTTGTGGGATTTTGTTGTTGCTGAAGACCCTTACTGACTTCAGCCCAGAATGTTCCTGGCTTACAGCCCCTTTGTTCCATGTCCCAGTCCCAATAGCCAGCCTCCTGGCCCCTTGACACTGATGAGAGCTGTTTGCTGAAATGAATGTTTTTTGAGGTGAATGCAGAATCTGTACTGAAAGCTAGTACATACAGCTGAAGCTGTTAAAGCTTGCACTGCTAACTCTGTGCTGTCAGGCTTGTATGCTGCATCATATATTCTCTATCCTGCTGCACTGCTGTAAAGCTGGCATGAAAAGTGAAAAGTTGCATAAACTGTAGTATGTACCCTGATTTAAAAGAAATGAGATGGTGTACACATCTGCTTAGAGAAGATGAGCACTGCTAGGCACATTTCTAACATGTAGAGAACTATTAATGACTGAATGTATAGACTCAAGAAATTAGTTGTCATAAGAGAGGTACAACCTACCTTTGTATTACTGTGACATTACAATTATTAAAGGCAGAGAGTCTGAGATCTTAAATATTGTTTGTCAGGAGTCAAGACTGAGGGAGGACTCACACTCCTAAGTGGGCTAATTAGGTATGTTCAGTGTCTTTTAAGGTAGTTGTAAACTATTAAAAATTAGAGCTTTGTAGAAGAGAGGAGCATGGGTGGTGCTCTACTATAATGCTAGGCTGAGTGGCAGAGAATCTGGTGGCCTGAAAGAAACATCCCTGATGCAAAAGACTTGAGACTGAATCAGGGCAGAGCTCTGGAGGTCAGACGCAGTAGCCATGTAAAGCATACCGAAGAGACTGTTCAGCTTGTGAGAACATTATTTTGCAGTTCACTCTGAATTTGATATGCTTTTGGCAAGTGTTTGAAACAGTCATAGATTTGGCAATCTTTTTCTAGCAGATTTGAAATGTTCAGTCCTTAAGAACTGCTGCATCATTAGGTTATGCAAAACAGGGTACAATTTTGTAAATATGCCATCTTGTACTGATTTGACATTTGTTCTATTATCTGAGAATATGCTAAAGGGAGAGAGACCTTCAGTTTCAGCCAAACCTTAACTTGTTTGTGGAGTGCTGATAAAATGTTGACTGCTGTGTGATCTTTAGAAAAGCCAGTTACACTCAGCAGGGCCTAATTCTCAGTACTTGTGCATGTTACCTTTTCAGAACCTTTGTCCCAGCAGTAGAACTGTAAAATGGAAGTGGTAAATAAAGTTGTATTTTTCTGCTGTCCACTTAAGGTTTGTTCAGCTGCTGTTGCTTTGTCATCTAACTGTGCATAACTTGAGAGTGTTCCCTGTCTTGCAACCTTATTTAAGGACACAAAGGTACTGTGTCCTCACAGCATGTTTTAGGGAAGGGACTCTTTGAGTGTGAATACAGCAAGTGAAATACCACTAGTGATAAAAAAGCAAAGAAAATATCTCATATGCTTCTTCTTTTTGAAGTGTTTTTACAAACAACTTTATTTTATTTAATGCCTGGAGAGGAAAAATAGTGACATCCTCTTTCTAAAACTGCTTTTGCCAAGTCAGGATCTCAGAAGTGTAGCTTAAATCAGGCTTCCAGTCACAGGTGGTTTACTTAAAACAGCATTCGTTTTCTGGAAGAAAGCGTAGCAAGGTGATCTATCAAGTTTCTCTCTGTACATCTGGAATATTATTTAGTCAAAGGATACTGGTTGGTTTGGGGGTTTTTTTGTTGTTGTTGTTGGGGTTTTTCGTCTTTAATCTCACTGGGCCATTTCCTTCTCATTTGTTCTTGGTTTACCCGTGCTCCTCAGTGCATCAAAGTGCTCACTCCATGTTTTGGCACTCACAGCTAAATGTTCTTACTCCATGATACCAAGTGATCTAAATGGAAAGTGTCATGCTTCCACTGTTGGTGGATTTCCATATACTGGATTTCTGCTGCTCTCTAGCCTTTGACTATCAAAAGAGGGCATCTGCATTGTTACAGACCGGAGGATGGGGGTTTTTTACCTTCTCTGCTGAACTTGGTTTTTAGATTTCATTGAATACATGCAAAGAACTCGCTTCATGTATGGAAAGGTTCTGGTATGCTATTCTACCATGACAAAAGGAATTTAATATTTATACTTGCTTTAAAGATTCATGAGTGTACAAGAGACATAAGGAAATTAGAACATTTCTGTGTCTTGGCAGTATTTGACTTTTTTGGGGTACAAAATGCAAATCCTTGTACAAGGGTACAGCCTTAGTACAAAATGGGGAAGAAAAAAAGCAAATCACTAAATTCTTCTGTTCATAATTTTTAGGATTTTTTTCTTGCCTTTCTTGTCTTATCAAGCCTCAAATGTCTTGTACCCTGTTGTTCCTCTTCTATCTCTGCTCAGGGCAGAGCACCATCCTATTCCCTTTCCTTGCCCAAATTAAAAATCTTATCAGTAATCCTTACTGTCTTCGTTCTTTAGTCACAGTAGCAAGTCAGGTGGGCTAGAATGTTCTAGGGAATATATTGTTACTATGTTTTAAATTTCTTGATTAATCATAGTTGCTGATTATTTCATCTTTTCGTCACTGTATCGTGTTTCTATTCCCAAAATGCAGCTTGACTTCTATTTAGATTTGGTCTAGTGATTTTCCTTCAAGCATTTCTCTTTTGTATTTGGAGAGCACATTTTTCTAAACTTCTTGTTACCCAATTTTACTGGAGACTGAGGTAGTGTTAGCTGTGGTGCCTTACCTGCAGGTGAACCTTGCAGTGGGGAAGACAACGTGTGTAGCCTCTGCAAGATCTACTCCTTGCTCTCACACGGTGCACCGTTGCCATGGCAACTTTTTTTTTTTTTAACTTGTCTGCAGTCACACAGGAAACCTATGGCACTCGGTGTGCTGCAGGCTACCAACGTGCTGGCCATGCACTGAACGTGTACCTCACTCCAGAGCCCTTCCCCTCTGCAGCTGCCCTTTCCTTGGCAGCCATAACCTTGGTAACAACTGCAGGCGACTGCAGGTGGGTGTGGGGTGTGAGCACCCAGCCCCTGGACGTGTGACCGTGTCCTGTGTCAGTTCAGAGGGGGGTAAGCAGGACTGTCTGTGCTTGGTTTTAGCTGAAGGACCCCAGACGGCGTCAACACGAATCAAAGTCAGTTGGTAGCAAGTCATATCCTAATAAGTAGCACCTTTTTTCTTTTTTTTCCTTTAATTTCAGAGTTCAACAGTAATGGCCAGAGCTGAAAAATTCAAGGAAGTTGAGTATCTCCTTATTCATGGAACAGCAGATGGTGAGTTGCAGTTAATTAGACATTTTAGTATTACAGACAGGTTTGCAATTCTACTTCTGACAAAACAAAAGCATGAAGGGGCAAGGCTGTTACATTTGCGTCAATAAAATAATACTGCTTTTTGCAACTAATCTGTGTTTCAGTCAGCAGTGCCGGGGAGTCTAGTGTGTTCATTGCTTTGATTTTCCCCCAGAGTATTACAGAAGCAGTTTTTGTTTACCTTTTTCCTCTTCCACTTTTCAGATAATGTTCACTTTCAGCAAGCAGCACAGATTTCCAAAGCTCTTGTTGATGCTGAAGTGGATTTTCAAGCAATGGTATGGTTCTGTTTTGTTTATCATTATACAAATGAGAATAATAACATTAAGTTCCCTGTGGTAAGGTAATTCATTGCCTTCTTAAATGAAAGTTCATATAGTTGCATTTCATGTTCAGTAACTGAAATGTGAACATAAACCACGTATTTTATTTCTGCACAAGAAAAACTGTAAAGCAATGCCAGCTCATATTCGACCCTTTTTACCTAATCTTTCATTTTCTTAAATTTTTTGTGTTCTCACACAAACAGCCAGTCCCAACTTTTGCATATACCCAAGTGCAATGAATTTTATCCTATCTTACAGATAGGATAAAAGGATAGATTCAGCAAAGGAATAAGGGTTTTGCTTCAGCAAAATCCCAGATACCCTGTCCATCACATCTGGTGTTTATTGAAGTTGTAAGACAAGGAGTTATTTGCCCTTTCTTATGTTGTGCATGGAAGTTCTCAGACTAAGGTGCAAGCTCTTCCTTCTACATTCTCTCAGCCCTTGTGGAGCAGTGCTAAAAAGGATGATGTATAGAAGGGGGCCAAGTGCATGGTTTTCCTTCAGCCAAACTCCAAGGCCATACAGAAGGAGAGGTCAGGCACCCCTCATAACTGAACAGCTGAATCTGCCCTCCATGTGGACAAGCCACGTGTTGTTTATACACCTTCAGCATAAAAACAGAGCAGGTCCCACATGCAGAGAAGAGGCTAAAGTGTCATAGTAGCTTCCTACCCCATTATGTCATTGCCTCCATGCTGAAAGCCTCATGTTAGGATCATTTTAAATGGCTGCACAGGTTTTTATGTCTGTCATGTTTGATTTACCTCATTTAGATGTAGCTACAACTAACATTCTCTGTATTTCTCTTTCACACAGTGGTACACTGACAAAGACCATTCCATCTCCGGTCAAGCACACAAGCATATTTATACCCACATGAGCCACTTCATAAAGCAGTGTTTCTCACTGCACTAGCACCAGCATTTTGCTTGTTAGTGATGGTACTTCTCCAGAAAACTCTCCAGATAATGTACTCTGAGCCAGTATAAATCAAGATGAGATAAGAGTCAGTCCTTGGGATAGTTGTGTACACAATAAAATGCTAATCTTTATAATGATTCCTGTTGCCAAGCAACTATTGCATTTTTATTGATTGTGTTTAATCAGGTCTTTACATCACCAGAATGATGTTGCAGACTTCTAGAGGAAGCATGGTACTTGCTTGAGTAATTACCTTTTGACATTTCAGTCTAAAAGAGAAGCAATCCAGTTTGTATGTCAGAGTAATGCATGATAAAAATGTCATGTGACGATCAGTTGCAGAAGAAAAATATGATAATGTTTCCATCAAAAATGAAATGAACTGTGGGGTAATTTCTGTAAAATAATGAAGAAAGGTTTTTGCAGAAATTCGTAAGGCTTGATAAGTTTATTTTAGAATTGGTATTAGGAATACTGCAGTGTTGGTAGGTGGAGAATGAAACACTTTATTTTGCAATTCCTGAAGTGAGTGTGTTTTCTCTGCAATCTTCTTGTATTAGTTGTAGAACTCTTGCAAGGAAAGCACATAACCAGCTTGCGCCAAAGATTTTGAATGATACCTAATCAAACCAATGGCACTGAATTTCTTTGTGTGCTACCACACAGTATGTGATTTTTGCTTATTTTATAGTAAAAATGGCTGCTACTCTGAGAATCTGCACTGCAAAATCTCTGGGAACTCAACAAGACCCCCATTTTTTAAATGTAGAAGTTGCTCATGGACTGATGAATAAGAACTGGTCCTTACACTCAAACATAAAACATTTTTTAAGTCACTTAAAGCAAGGGCTGGACTGTCACTCTCCTGTGAATATGCTCTTTGACAAAACTGCTTTTCCTTACAGCCTACCAATAAATGTCTGTTTTCTTTACAGCACTCCAAGTAGATTTCTCCATCTAATCTGAGGATTAGTTCTCTCAATTTCACATAGAAAAAATTCAATCCAATTGTACTAAAAATTGTGCTGCTTTAAAATAATAAAGACATTAATTTATGAAAGGAGATGTAGTCCATATCATTGAAAATATTGCTTCAGAAAAAGAACACTAGATTTTTTTTTAAATCCCCATTAATTTTGAGGATGATGTACAGTGAAGCTTCTGATTTTGTGTAATGGTATCATGTAATGGAGTGTGACATGATTATCTAACACTTAGCTTCTTGATATTACATGCCAGCATCTGATTACGTCTGTATTGTGGGTTATTAGTGACATTAGGTGTGAATGTAAAAGTACTCATGCAGACAGATAAAGCATGGGGAAGAATGTTAAGACACTTTGTGCAGTTTGTCCTTAAATGAGAATGCCTCAAATAGAAAATCAGATTTTTGTTTTCACAAACTAACAATTCCTTGACTAACAGAATAAAATGGTGGTTTTGTTCTGCTTGTTGGCATTTTTTTGAAACGCACTGGGGCTGGGTTTTGAAAATACCATCTTGGGTTCAAGGCAGAAGTGTCTCTAATGTAGACTGGCACCACTGTTAAAGTTCTACAGGATTACAGGCTGTCAGTTATCTCCAAGTGGTTATATCATCACATCTCTCATTATTTTGACTCAAGGCAAAGAAACCTAAATATAAGTATAAGGTAAATCCCAGCAATACAGACAGGTTATAAAAAAAAATTATCATTATGATATGGCATGTGTAGCAGGGGTAAAGAGGTAGGATTTATTTTAATGTTATCACTCACACTTGTCATAAAGAGAAGAAAAAGTGTTTCTGTAATCCAGAGAACTACTGTCACCAGGCTCTCATTAGATAAGTGCAAGAATTAGTATAATCAAAGAAACATTTAAAAAAAATAAGTGAAACTAGAAATTATATGGTCTAAGTCTTTTTAAGATGCAATTCTTTGCATCTGACCTACCTTAATGATTCTAGCATCTCACTGGGAAACTTTTCTGTACTCTCAATACATCATCCCCTTTTAACTGTCTTATCTGTGAGGCATAACACAATGCACTGCTAATTATCTTTCCTTGTCTGGAAAGCAACTTCTAAGATATCCTGCTAATAGACAATGATACAACTTCTAAAACAAAAGAAAGTTTTATTGCTATAGTAAGTGTCCTAGTTAACATAAACTCAGTGTCTAATTTTTCACTCTGGTAGAACTCCCTCAGCTCCAAAAATAATGCAGGCAATAGGATGATTGAGCTGCCTCAGGGAACTGACAGCCTTCTTGAACTGCATGAGGACAGGTAAACAACTAAAACTGAGGCCACAGAACATACCTTGCTCATTTCATTAATGTCCAAAGCTAGAAATCAGTTGTGCCTGAATCACTGCAACATGCTAGTTAGTTACACACTTACCAACTAACTTTTTTCTCTGTGTTTTTTTTTCCTGTGTGAAATGGGTATTTAAGTTTGTTGTACAATACACTTTGTGTAAAATCCTAGCAAAAGCAGCTGAACCTTGAGGTGGCACTGTTACCATTCCCAGCCTGGGAGACTTCTAGTCTTTGGTTTAATAACTGGCGAAGAAGCTCAAAAGAGATTTGGTAAGATGGAGCCAGTACTATACGTAGTACTGCAATTTGTGGCCTTGAAGTTTTTCAGTAGTAGAAATTTAGGTCATTTTAAATTGTATTACCTTACCTATCGATTTCTAAAAAGATCCAACTACTCCTCCTTGGGCCACATCACCTCTCCCAGAAGGAAGGAGGACCAATTCATGAGTAGTAACTTGGAGCTTCATTCCCAGTCTCTTCCTGGCACAGTGAACTCTGAGTTGTCCCTGGTGCCACGCTTACTGTTGAAGTCAGACCAAGTACATCACCACCAACTCCACCCAGGGAGCCAACACTCACAGCCTTGCATGCTTCAGTGAGATTCCCCTTGAAAAGGGAGCTATGCTGGGCTCTACCACTCACTCATTTGTGCAGCACATTCAGGTCAGGTAGACATTTCAAATACCACAGGATATTGCAAACCTCTTCTGGGTTTTGCAGCATAAAAATAAAATTGAAATTTAGTTAGGATAAATATTTATTTTCACATAACATATCGTAATTGTGAAAAACACAATAGTCTATTCACATGTACACATAAACTTTTGTAATAAATTACATCCAAGAAATTGAGTAATTTTGACCAGGAATATGAAATTAGAAGTAAATATAGCACTACATCTGCTTTATATTGTGTGTGATTTCAGAATGTTAAGATTAACATTGGAAAAGCACTTAAATTCACGCAAAACCAGAGTGTTTTAAAATAAAACCACTCTGAAATACTGAACAGAAATACAGAATGCCATTGAATACACTGATTTCTTAATATTCTAAGAGTTGGTCAAGTGAAGCTAATACATTTTGATTGTATACATTATCTGTAACAAAATCAGCAACATGTTAAAACACCATCAGGCTGCTTTCAGGACAAACCAGTATTGAGCTTCTATACTAACTTTAAAACAATTGGAATCTTACAATTTATCATCAAGTACACAAAACAAAGCATTTAACCTTAATGCATCAGCATTTTTTCCCTAAATTTACATTTACAAACATTGAATTAGATGTGAATCCTTCTTTGTATCCATTAGATTTTCTTCTTCATAAAAATGGCTTTTAATGGGCTTTGATAATGCTAAGGTAAATTTAGAACAGCAACCCTATTAAGTTTGCAGCAAAATGCAATTATTTATGGCTAAAGTGTTAAAACATACACACTCACATACACAAAAACATTGGAATACTTTAAATGTGCTGAATGGGAAAACTTGTTCACAAAGTGTATAGAAAATTTGCTCTAGTAGTTGGGAAAGCTGAGGAATGTTAGAGCCCTATGGATGAGTTCTTACGAAGATTGCAAGACTACAATTCGTATTTTTAGGATTCAAAGTCACAGCATAATACTGAGAGTTAGCTTTCATTTTAATAATTTAAAAATTTATCTTAAAAAATTTAAAAATCAGTGAATTCCAAATAACACAGTAAAACTTTAGCTCCACATCCTTATTCATTCAGTACCTAATCTCGCAGGTTTTTACACAAAAGAACAACTTTGAAGGATCAGGCAGTAACAAAATCCATTACGAAAAATGTAATAGCCTTAAAGCCACATTTTACTTAGCAATGTTGCTTTTCATCTTTCAATCAATATGTACTTGATGGAATAATAAAGAGCTGTAACAAAACAACAGCAGGATACCCATTTAAGTATTATACACAATCTCTGAAACTAAGAGGTTTATCGTTGTTAGTGGAGAGAAGACAATATAAATACACCCTTTATGTGGCTGAATTTTAGGCAGTAAAGAGGAAGGTCATTGGGCAGGTGATAAAACTGTATGTCGGGTATAGTTTGTATCTACAAAATTTTCCCTATTATAAAATAATGGAATGATTAATGACAAAATGCATCTTTTTGGCCTATCATGGCAACATTCATACAACACAAGATACTGTAATCACAAATCGCATTTTAAGAAATCCTGTACCCATGTTTCACATCAAAGGATGTGGTGGTGTTCTTTAGCTAAGGTGAGAAAATGTTTTAATATATAGCTTTTTATATATATATATATATATATTTATATATATATAGGACTATGTTCCAGTTACATACAAATTTTAATATTAAATTCACTGTATTAAATCAAGGAAAACTTCACAAATACAGAATCTGACCCTGCAATTCACATTGCAAAAGTAATCCATGACTTCAAAAGGACAGATTAAGGAGGAAAGGATTATCCTTGTTAGTTTACTCACAGGGTCAGATCAGTTGTTATTTTATAAACTTAATGTTTGCTTGTCAGTTTGGGTCTTCTGAAATCATTTACTTGTTAGATGATTTAAAAAAAAATGGAACAAGGGTTTTCAAGTTCATCTTGAATCAAGATTATTAAGTATCCTCACACAGAAAAAGTAGCAAAATACAGTACAAACCTATTAACAGGAAAGTTGAATTTGAAAGAAAATTTGCTTCTTACGTTTCTGATACAAGTACTGATAAATGGCCAAGATCAGCAACAAACACAAAGATTTTTTTGCATTGGCTACTGCAGACATTTACATTGATACTAGACAAGGTAGACAAGGTGGAATGAGACAAGTATTGCACTACATTACCTGTGCTAGTTTGAGATGAAAGACAAAAGTTACAAGGTAAATCATTTATATTTAGTGGTTGTGGCACTCCTTTAATTCGTTTGTAAAAAATTACTTGAAGAGCAAGTCATAGACAAGTCTCCCGGTCAACACCTTTCCCTGAGTCAGCTTTCTTCTCTTTTCTGGTTTCAGCACTAGGAAATGAAAGGGGAAATTTCAAAAATAGAGTTACAGTAGCACTATCACACATACACACACACATAGATATATGTAAATTATCTACCTGAAAACCAACATTGCACAGATACTTTATTTTTCATGCTTCATGGCACAAACTGGGAAAGCAAGTGAAAATTTCTGTGTTGAATGGTGTAGATGACATCAGCCAGCATTTCAGTGACAAGGTAGGTAAACAACTTAAGATGTACAGAGACAGCCAGCATGCAAGCAAAAATAGCCACTTCTTTTTTTCTTTTTTGGCAAATACAACTTAATTTACTAAATAATGGTAATGGTACAGTTCTCAGACAATACCAGCACATTCTTAAATGGAACAAACAAGAGGTCACAGAAAGTATTTCTTGTCTTTAAAATGTATTCTCTTGTTCAGGTGTACATTTAGAAGGAAAGTTTCTGAACTAGAGCAATGCAAGTCAATATCCAACAAATATTTGGCTTTCAGTCTTGATTGGGGAGAGCAGAAGTCTAGGGAGGATGGGGAGAGATAATATTCCCCACGTGGAGTGTAATACATACTTGCTCGTGTATACAATATAAGGAAGTAACTAAATTTTAAAAAAAAACGTAAAAACCTGAAAAATCAGACAGAAGCCATATCATTCAGAACTCTAAACCAGAGTTCAAATTTGCATTCAGCTTTTTTTCCCCAGTTAAAACAAGGTTGATTTGCCTACAGAAAGCAATATACGTGCAAAGCAGATGATTTTGTGTGTGTGTGAGTGTCCTAATTTACAGCAGCGTAAATAAATAAAAAGTCATGTTCTTCCAATGAGTCTCAGTCACTGTATGAAAATGTAAAGAGGCTTCCACAACACAGGCAAATCAAGCCTTCAACAAAAAGTGGCAGGGTATCTAAAAAAAACCAGATGGTTCTGAGAACAAACCTGTAGCAAGCACATAACCTACCAGGTTTCATGGGAATAATTCCTTAACTAGAATGAATGAGAAATAGGCTGAGTTACACAAGGCTTAAAGAAAGCAAGATTAATTCTCAAATTCTTAAGGCGATTCATGCACAATTCGACAATCATTTGACATTTTTCTTCACATAAAAATTGCTTTAAGGATACAATTCAGTTCAGCCAAAGCTTACTTCTATGCCAATGGCAGCTTCCAGAGGTGTTAATGGAAATAGCTAAAGAATACCAACTTCTGCCACTTCAACTGCCAAATCTGTCACCTTCTGTAGAATTGGGTATGTTACACTTTCTGCACACAAAGGGTATGCAAACAAATTCTGGAGGGATGAACTGAAAGTGCAGCAGTACAGCAGGCAGGGAGTTACCTGTGCTTAGTAAAAGCAAACACAGAGGTGTTGTGTGCCTTACAGTCTATATTATTTCCACGTTTTAGGTGCCTCTGTGATACCAGGAAAGTCTTCCTTCTATTTAGGATTCACATCTCTGAGCAGCTCCTGCAGATGTGGGCTTTAATGCCTTGAGAAATTTGAAAAAAAAAGGACAAGTCCAGTCTTTTTCCAGTAAAACATGTCACTGGTGGATCTGTAGAGAAGTTGGAGCTCTCTTCCTCCCTATCAAGGGAGCAGTCTAACAAGCCTGAGCAGGAAGGTCTGGGATGTGGGATTTTCATATCTCCAGGTAGAAAAGGTAACTCATTCATACCATCTACAAAGTGACAGATGCCTCTTTCTCCAATACTTTAAAAGACCAGCTTAGTCTATGTCCTGTCCATGGGCAGATCTGCATATGCTTGGAAATTGCTCTCTGAAGGGTTATTATATTATAATTTATATTATAAGCAAATACAATTATAATATTATATTATAAGCAATATTATAAGCAAAGACAGAGGAATGTTTATTTACATGTACCAAAGAGGGCTGTGTTTCAGATAGGTGCCTTGGTGTTCAGTTCTACCAAGAAAGGCTCAAAGGCAGATCTTTAGATCCCTGGAAATTTTAATAGTAAAAAAATGAAGGTTGGAAAATTGCAAAGGTCAGGTGCCTCTATGGCTAGGCACCTTGACTGAATCCCATGTAAGTTCTCTCTTTAGACAGGTAAAAACATTCAGGAGCCTGGGATGTAAGAATTCTCTGACACTATGCTACTGACAGAAGCAGGGCCAGGGCACATCTTGTGATAGAAACTATCCATGCACCAGGCTGGGAAGTCATTTGTATAAACCCTTCCTGCCTAAAATATCTGTTTATAGATGATCTTACTTTATAATTGGCCAATTCAACTCAGCATTTAATTACTATGAGTAACTTCATGTTAATTGGTCAATGCCTTACATAAAAGGCATTACATAAAATCATAGTTCACTATCATAATTTAATTACCTCATTTAATAATATTTTGAGATGCAAGGAAGCAGAGCTGACAGCAGAAAGGGAGTATTCAATGTTATGTAGTTGAACTTCACAAGGCTACAGTAAAATTTATTTCAAAATAAGGTTTTTTTCCCCCCTCTGTGATAAGGTACCCTTCACTGTGGAAATTGTGTAATCTAATGCTGCTGATCTTGATCATTTGTAAAAATTATACTTAGAACTGCTACCATTCCAAGCCTTTTTTTCATGTATTAATTAGCTAGGATTGAATTATATCCTCATGTAATGATACATGCATTATGGTTTATAATATTTTTGTAGTTCTGTCCCTAATACGACTTAAGATTAAAGTTGCTTTTGGCTTTGCTTATCAGAAAGAAAGCCTTTCAGGGTTAAAGCTCTTTGAATCTACTCCTCTCTCAGAATCTGAGACAAGCTGGAACACCTGAAAATGCAGGATTTCAGAGTCTTCAAGGTTGTTCCTTTACAACAGGACACTCATATCTAAAACCAGAAAAATCTTTTCTCCCAAGTCTTTGTATTCAAGAGCAAAGATTCAAGAACAGATTTAAAATGAGACCTTTAAAAAATTACTTTCTATTTCACTGCAGTTTAGAGGCCAAATCTCTTATCTGAGCCACAATCTGTGTGGATGCTCTTTGTTCAGAGGGTCATGTTTACATCACCTATCACACCACCAAAACACACAACATCCGCCAGGGAAATTACAACTCCTGTGTACCCAGGGGCTGTGAATGTACCACATCAGGTTCTTCTCTTTCTCCAGGCTTTCACAGCCTGGACAGCAGAGGCACTTGACATAAGAAAGCCCTCTAGCACATCCTTCTCCCGTGCACCACACTGATATCGTGACAGGATCCTTTTCAGTCCATGTGAATGGTGGAAGACAAGCAAGAACTACACTACTTGGACTGTCAGTGAAATATCATCAAAGTGACCACATTAGTGGGCTGCTCCATGGGTGTCTGAAATGAGGGTTCTCTGCTCATCAGCTGCTCAGTTACTGCTTTGTTTATGCAGTACGGGGAACAGAACAACACTGAAAGGCAGCATGCCATTTTGGGGTGACAAAATTAAAAACAACTGTTCACTTCCTGCATCTGTTCATCTTGAAACAATGGCTAGCCCTTTCAAACATGGGCTTTTGAAAAGTATGTTTAGAAATGGGCAGAATATCATTCTGTATTTTAAAAAAGATGACTAGGAATAAATTCAGTTTGATATTTGAATACACTACACTATTTAAATGCCTAAATACTTTGGGACTTTGACAAAAACATTTTACATTTTTATTTGAAATTTCTTCTCATTCTGTCTCCCCAAAAACTACACAAAGTCAACTCATTTGGGTTCCAAGGTGACACCATTTTGAATTGGAAAACACAGTCAAGGAAAAGGTTGGGGACAGGATCTTACCTTAGGGGAATCAGCTTCTAGAGTGATTAGGAAGGGGAGCTTATGACAGAAGTGTGATACAAAACAATTAAATAGAAAATAGTTAAATTTTAAATTTATTGAAGCAGAGGAAAAATTCTCTTAGAAAATCACACTGTGCTTGAATTTAATATTTTCATATTCCTGTAGTAACTCTGTAGCACAGATGAAATATTTTGGCTTCATTTTACTGGATTAAAATTTTAAATTATTTAACTGTTTTGAGTACAAGTGAAGTAGGCAGAAAAATGTAAAGAAATGATGCAATCAGAAAATTATTTTCACTCCAAATATTATTAGATTGCATTCAGAGTACTGGGTTCTTCATACAGCTATTTCCAGGGCAGTGATGATCACTTCTTTTTCAGGAGGAAAGAACAAAAGCAAGCAGAACAAACACAACAGCTGTTGTGCAATACCCAGGTGGAGGCTGGTGGTTCATTACACAAGCATCAGGCATGCTCAAATTCATTTTCCACTGGAGCATAACTGAGTACCATGCAAATATTTGTGATTTTTGTTTTTAAATAAACAGTGAATTTGTGTTTTGAGCTCAGAATATTAAACTGGACATAAGAAATAAAACTGCAAAACGCTAGAAATCCTTCTAATCCCTAGCAAAATATCCTAATCTTGGTCTGACACCAATATATAAAGTATAATGAAGTAAAAAAAAATTAAGACCTTTTAGAAGGAAAGCTTGACTCCTTATCTTTTGCATTCTCTGAGGATATCAACAACGTCTTCCACACAGCAGTTTTTGCCATTTCATCAGAAATGTTTATCACAGATGGGTCATCTCTAGACAAGAATGAAAGTAAATACACAATAAAACAATGTTGTTACTTATTAACTCAATAAAAGCCTTGAAAACTGAGAGTGATGACAAAAATTAAGTGCAATGTAAATTAAGGAATTACGTTAAACTTCATAAGTCCTGAACAATTTCTTAAATACTCTCTCAGAACATCTTAGCACTTTTTCAGTATTTTCTTCCTCCAACAGCAATTAATCACAGCAACATCATAAAAGTTATTGTGTCACTCCTAACTAATAAACAAGAGAAAAATTAAGAAGTGTGAAATTAAATATTGCCCAAGATCTCACAGCATGATAGTGGCATTGCTGGATTAAACACGAATCCCAAAGGTCCTACTTATACTCTGAAACTCCACCTACTTTTAAAGCAATTTTAAAAACAAGCCTTAATAAAATATTTAAGAGAGCTAATAAAAATACCCCAATTAAGCAAATTAATCAGTACCCTTAAGTAGCACTTGGTAGCCATTCTGCTCTTTGCTATACCTGGACTGCTTCAAACCTGTATTTATACACTTAAGAATAATAAAGTCTTAAATGTTCTAAGGGGTTGCCTGTACATTATTCCTGGCTTCATGGTCACACATACTTGGCATTCACTAAGTTCTCAGCCAACCTGCTGCTGCTGTTGTGTGTTTTGGGGAACCACTTTAACCACCAATATGTTGACTCTTGTTTCTGGCTACAGGACTGCAACCCTTACAGTACAGAGAGTCAGGCACTATTCAGGCAACTCTACCAAAGTCAACACAGTGGAGATCAACAGAGATCACACTGCAAGATAAATTAGGCTACATATTGCTAATATAAATTACAACAAAAAGGTATAGACAAAACAAGAAAAAAACCCAGACCAATATTAGTGTGATGAGCCAAAAGGAATAGGCTGGGATTTTTCAGAGACACAGTTACAAATCTCCTGATTTTGCCTTAGCAGACAGAGTAACTTTGTGTTAAAATGTTAGACGGAAGGCCACTCTAAGATGGTGTTCCTATGAACTCACATTAATGCAGAGGTTACTGTCACCAGATATTTCAAATCTTTTATTAAGAATTTCTTTCTGAAAACTTTAAATTATATTAATTCCTTATGGGCTGGTAACATGTGTTGTTAATATCTGTAACAGAGATGTCCGTGCTTTTTTAGTTGTGTCAACCCTGCACTATGCCTTATCTACCCAGGATAGCTCTTGATTCACTCATGATCTTACATCATAGGATTTGATCAGAATGTTTTAGAATGTAATACTGTAAGAACCTAGTTTTTCTGCAGCATGTTCAAAACCTTTCCTGGATCCCTGCTTGCATCAGGGTGAAGGGTTGGACCTGCTCCACATCTTCCTTTTGCACTGTGCATGTCAGAAGCCAAAGTTCATTGTGAACAGTCTGATCCTACAGTCCTGCCCAATGGAAAACTTCCAACTAGTGTGTCTTTTTCCTAGGGAATGTGAAATCATGTGGAAAGACTAGAAAAGGGCTGACCTTGTTAAATGCTGCAGTGTATGGTTCAGTTCATCTATCTGTACCAGACAAACATCCTCCTGATATTCAGTAAGCATTAAAAATAAATATTGTGGCATGCTTATTTAATTGCAACTCACCTAAAAGAGGAAAGGTATATTTTACCTGTAATGTCCTTCTAGTGGTAACTGAACAGTCCCTTCCTCTTCCATTGCTAACATACTTTGCTCTTCCTAGAACAAAGGAATTTAGACATGAGCCAGGATATTAAACTGTGAAAAGTGAAATTTGGGTACTGTAATCATCTTTTAATTTTCTTTAATATTAATTATCTATCTGTTTGAAGTTCTTAAAGTAAGATGCTTTTCAACTTTTACTATAAATAGTTGACATTTAAAACCTTCTATTTTAAAAGCTGTATCTTCTCTTAATGCTATTTTCCAATGCCAAACAGAGCATTGTTTTGTAACAGTAAAGAGGAAAATTAGTAACAGAGAGTGAACAACTGTCTGATAAATTTTAAATAAGATTGATAACAGGATACATGCATTGATGTTAACATGCAAAAATTAGGGAAGATTATTTAAGTTTGCACACACAGTTTGAATACTGATAATACTGATTTTAATACCAATTTTTCAATGAAAGGTAGAGAAAGGTAGAAACAAGAGACCCAAAATTAGTTTTCACTTGAAGAGAATTAGGAGAGAAATCTACCAAAACCTGTAATTACAAATTTAGCAGATCTGTCTTAGCAGGAGGGGAGAAGAATAGAACACCTCTCAAGCACCATGTCCTGCCTGTAAGAACAGAAGAAAGCAACTCCTCCAGAAGAGGATTCTCAATGTCCACACCCCTTGGGTCAGGATACCCACAGCTAGCAGTCTAACAAGTCTTGGCAGGAAGGTAACCATCAAATCCTGCTCTGAATTGTTACAGTGTGTGTGAGAGCCCAACAGACACCCAGAGACTTCCACATCTTTCTTCCCTTTATTAGATGGCTTTGTAACAGTTTTCACCAGTGCCTGTCTGAAAGCATGTGTTGGCTAAAAAGAGAGTTTATCATTTTCTGGCAGATCACCAAAGCCCCACATGCATCACAAACCCTGATGGTTGGTATTAGCTGCAAGAGCCAGTACAGTTTTCCAAAATAGTAGAATTTAAGTTCTCTCAGCTCAGAAATTTGTTTCTTCAATGCTTTATTATTACAACTATTTCAAAAGTCACAATGTTTTTTTTCTTCAAATGTGAAAGTCCTTTGTTCATTCTTGTCTCAGAAAGACTTCATTGATTAACATCAAAGTGGCTTCCAAAGGAGGTCTGTGAGGAGAAGGCATGTATAATATCCACTATAAATGTACAAAGCCCTGGAAAAAACATGGCCTAAAAATATAAAAGCAACTTAAGTGATGAAATTAGGATCCAATCAAGTAAGTTTCAGATCCTGTCAACTATATTTCTGAATATTCTTGTGGGTAGAATACTTCTATTTTTAAAAGCTGTGTGATAGCAACTCTCCAATTAATTCCTTAGGCTACATGTCAGAAGTTTTTTATTACTAGTTAATTTTGTCATTTCCAGGCTTCACAGCTTCATAAGTTTTTGACAGTTGAACAGTTTTAATAATAGCTCTAAATATTTAGAAATGCCAAAATATGTAAAAATAACCTCTCAAAATAGACAGTGAATGAAATAAAGTAACACCAGTAGATTTTCCCAGTTTTGTTTTCTGATGCTATCCTATCAAGCAAAGGAAGGAAAGTGACATATAACCAAAACATAAGGATAACAAGGAATTCTTTCCAATAACCAGACCCACAAGAAGAGAGCTACCTTGGTTACTTCTGGTTACTCTGAATTGTGATGACAACAGACACCGTGATCAAACAACTCTCTGGTCTACTTTGATTCAAGGGAGAAAACAGTGACTCACATATTTTAATTTCAGCCTGGTAGTTTTACAGGCACATACTAAATAGTAAATAATCATCTTGATGTTTCTTATAGGAAAAATGTTTTCCCCAAAACATATTCCATGACAGTATGTTGAATGTGTCAAGGAAATCAAGGTTAAGGGTTCTTCAGGTCACAGATGAGGCAGGGAGTTTTCGAAGGTCACAGAAGAGTCAATCTAAATGTAAAGGCAGAGTAATCTAGTTGCTGTAGCTCCACATTGGAATTATTAGCTCATGTCCTATTTCTGCAAATAAAGCTACTAATGGGAATCCTTAACACACACATTTCACTGGCCTTGGATCACATCTCAGGACATCCCTAAGGATAATTTTCAAGTTGATAGGGATTTATCTGAAAAACATATTCTTTGAAATAAGATGAGGAGTCCAGATCTGAAACAGCCGACTGGGTGGTAATGCCAGAGGATGCAAGTCAGAGTCCAAGCTTTTGGTTAACAGGGTTAGCAGTGTCACTGACCTTTTTGTTACCAAGTCCAAGGAAATGGTTTCTGCAGAAGCAGAAGAGTAGCTCTGACCCAGAGTGTAACTGGGACACTGCACAGGGTGATGGCATTGCTGAGCAGAAAGGGCACGGAATGATGCTGAGGGCCTGTGTAAGGCTCAGAGGCAGCTGAGACACCCACAGGCCGTAAATCCTGCACTTCTCTCCTCAGCATCTCCTGCAGGGATGAGACCCGGCCCAGTGCAGCATCCAAGTGCCCCAGGGCTAGGATCTGAGGGCTTTCCTACAGGTTCATCTCTGCACACCATCTGAGTGGGCCTTAGAAGCAATCCCCAGGAGTACTGTGGATAATGTTTTATACGACAGGACGGCAGCCTAAGAATCAACACCCCCACCTAAGGCTATTGGATTTGTAACCTTAAAAGCACTTATGCAAAATATGACAGTATTACACTCAGACACTATTAACAAGTCTGCCTGGTGCATGGAATGTGCCTTACAGAATTTTCTCTAAATGCCTGAAGGAGAAATTGATAAATCGCTACACACAAAGAAACGTGAAACCATGACCCACCTCTTTCTCAGCATCTTCCAGTTTCTTTTTCTTGCTCTCAGGCATCAAATCATCTAACCAACTGAGCTCCCTCTTGGTAAAAAAGAAATCCATGAGTTTTCGGACAAATACCAAAGCTAGGACCTGCAAAGATATTAATTCAAAGAATTACGAAATGAAGCAAGTAAAACAGACAAATACACTTGTAGAGGAATACTTTCAAAAGTGACCAGTTTGTAGCTAGAAATTTATCCTTTAATTTGAATAATTTAACAGCTGCTGTTCCTTTGTTCAAATGAAGTATGGCGGGAAGCATTTAACAATCACTGAGGTCAATAAATATCTTATATTTTCTATTACTGAAGTCATCAGAGAAATCGCTTAAGCAGCAGACTATCTTTATTTCTCCCAAGACACAGAACTGTTAGACTTCTCAGTTTAATAACCAGTCTTCCTTAATAAGTGAATGTTCTTTCTGCAATGGGATTTAGTGATATTCCTTAAATAAAAAATAGCAAATAAATTTTAGTATTTTTTCTTTAAGAGAATAATTTTCCCTAAGAGAATGTAAGTTGTGATAGCCACACATAGGACTCAAAACAGAGGTTAAACGTCAAATTTTTCATTACTTAATACATTATAAATTGTCCTTGAGCACAGAATCAAAGCAATATTATATTTAACTGCCCAAAATTATTTTTCTTCAGTAATAATTATCCACAAGTGAAAAGGGATTTTTAGAGGAAATAAAAAAAATTCATACCATCATAGGAAAGACGATGGCAGCTCTTGAAACCTTTATAATCCAGAGAAGCACAAGACAACTCAGCTGAATTATAGTGAAGAGATGGACTTTTCTAAGAGGAACATGTCTTAGATAAATAAAATCTGGCTGGTGCTTTGCAGGCATCCAGAATAACTTTATCCTGTCAAAAAGCTGAAAGAGAAAATTTTTAAAGTTTGGATCAAAATGAGATGTAGGATCATCTATGCTGGCATTCACACACTGTCTAAGAGATCCTGAATATCCAAAGAATCTGGCTTGTTATTCTAAAGGCAAAAACTACATGATTTCAGCAGCACAGAAGAGACTCCCTCATTTAAACCATGAGCCTTTAATCTGGATTAGTCCAGCAGTGGCAAAGGACTTGTCTTCTCACCCACTGAGTCACCCGAGTATGAATGAGAAACGTGTTATTTAAGCAAAGTTTTATTACTTGGTTAGTCATACTTCAGTTCCTTTCCATTTTAATACTCTTGTCTCCCTAGTTTGTATTGCAGATGTGCTGAGACATTGAATTCTGCTGAAATACATTCTATATAGGCATACTATAGGAAATCCCCTGTTCACTGGATGTTACACACAAAGAAGGTGGTTTCTTTGAAATAAAATAACACTGCTAATCATGAACTATTAACATTAGATAAAGCCAGACTTTAGAGTGGTCGTGAATCAACTGTGAATCCAACTGCATGGAAGCTGGTTGATCCTGTTGGGCACATACACTATCACACTGCTTTCCTAATACATCCCACACTCATTTTTCAACAACTGAGCTCTGCCTCCTTTAGCAAATAAAAAGCTGCTCATGGAGGGACTTCTGCATCTTTTATTTCCTGTGAGTGAACAACTTTCCTTTTACTTCACCAGACACTTTATCCCAGGCTGTATTCCTCTCCATATTTCACTTTATTCACAAAACCAGAAACAGAAAAGGGAAAGGAAAAAAAAAAAAAAAGAAGGAATGAATGCCAGAAAGCTGACTGCAATACTGCTAGGAATGTATGTGAGAGGTTCCTATTTTTCAGTCCTATTTGGCTCCATACTGACCTGAGACATTTATGTCATGGCACAGTGATGATGGTGATACACCAATTCTCCCTGCATGGATGAGCCATGCTATATTCACACAGCCTTCAGCAATGTCAGGTTTTGGAAATTTTTATTGAGCATGTGCAAACTGCATTTTTTTAAGGCTTATAATTTGGCCAGATTTGAGCAGATTTCTTTTTCACAGAAACAGCAAAAAGCACATCCTCCCACAAAAGCCATCTTATCAAATCTCCATTCCTTATCCCAGCATGGGGGAGGGAGATAAGGAGGGGGATGCTATCACTTTTCCAAGTAAAGATAGCCAGATTTCAGCATGTCTTAAAAACACTCCTCAATAGTGTAGTGTACTTTCTCATACCTCTGTTCTGAGAAACAGCTGAACTATATTAAATTGAAATTATTTAAACCTCAGTAAAAGCCAAACTACATTTCTGAGAATATCAACCCAAAGGATAAGAGATAGGCAAAGTTATAAAAGAAGAGTCTCTGAATTGAGATCACCAGTCAAAAAAAAAAAAAAAAAAGAAGTTCCCACCTTTGCCTATAAATGGAGGTAATTTGCAATCAAATATAATGAAAAAACAATCAGACGTTTTCTTTGCTTTTCGTATTTGACCTTTTGCACAGTATAACTTGTGTTTTCACCATGTGGTGGCTCTTTCTCAATTGTCTTGGAAGGTGTGTCAATGCCTTGTGGGCTAAAAGATCTGACACTGGCATCCAAGGCTGCAGTCAACCAGAAGTGCACAAGGCCAGCCTGAATGCTGGAATGCCTGGCTTCTGCCAGCTACTCCTACTTAAGGCCACTGCAGGAATGTTGCCCTTCCACTAGATTTGACCCTTCACCCCCAAGTACTGTGGCTTGCAACAGCTCCCCTTCCCTGCCTGGAGTGTTCATTGGCACAGGGAAGACCTTCAAATCTTCACTTATGCTGGCTTTATGGCAAGTTAGCCCCAAAGGCAAAATTCAAGATAAGTGTAGCCCTGCAAAGGAACTTGGAAAAGGCAGCATGCAAACAAGTGAATGGGGAGGCAGCAGAGAGGGAAGAGCCCCTGACAGTTATTCCTCCGTTTTTAGGCTCAGCAAAATTCCCTTGATAACAGGAGGGAACAGAAAAATCACCACCCAAAAAATAGGAAAAAAAAATGGAGCACATTGCCTAAAGGGAATACCCTGTTTAGAGGGAATCCATTTTCCTTTTTAAATGAGTCACTTTCAAAAATTTAAGGTTGGCAACATTCCTTTAAGATTATACACAAAAGCTAATACAATAACATAATAAGGACAGCTATATTTTTTATAGAAAGCATCATCAATTACACACTCATCATAAATCCATTTTACCTGAATTCCCTTTAGAGATGAAGCACCCATGTAAAGAAATACTCCATAAAGTACTGGCATAGGAATAAACTGCACAAACAAGCAGGAAAAGGGAAGAGCATATTAAATAGTATTTAACAATTTTAAATGCTTCTAGAAAGACATTCAAAACAGTTCAAATACAAAGTGCCATATGCCTGCATTAATCAGACAAGTTGTAAATTCAAAGTCACTCAATTATAAATTAATAATGTTTCTCAGCGTGTAAAGCAAAAGAATCTGGCTCTGTAGTTTTATTATCCTCTCATGGCCAGTTATTACAATATACTTAATTCCCTATTAATAAAATTAACAGAACTACACAGAAACATGAAAGCCTTAATTTATACTTAAATTCTTTACTTTAAAGACTGCTCAGAAAAATGTTCAAGAGACACAAAATACTTCTTACTGCTAAAAGTAATAGTTTGTGCTGTAAGCATTTAAAAATGGGTGAATGATTCTACGGAATGATTTTTAAGAAACTATTTAAAATGTTCAGGTTCTCAGCATACACTGTGTAGGTAAACAAGTATGTCCATAGATAAGAATCTGTTAGAAATACTAAATACACAAAATGCATGTGCTGTGTGTTTTCAAAGTAAAGGCTTTATGATATACTTAATAAAATACTGCTGGGAAGTACAAGTTCTAACAGCTTATTGCCCTTACTGTGACAATATGCAAGACTGAGTTCTGGTTTTACTAAAGCCAAAACTCTGATTTCACAGAGGCCAGATAATTCTTTAAAAAGTATTAAGGGTATACATGGTATTATATATGACTGTAACTAGACACCTTTTTCAGGACACTGGTGAGCTGTGTTGAGTATGCAGGAAACGTGAGGAAATTTTCATGTTCATTTCCAAGAAACGAACCATAGAACTTCTCTTGCAACTATGAAAATATTTTTAAATTACTCAGAAACCACAAAATGTTTTTAAATTATCTAAATAAATTTTAAATTGGTATAGCAATACTGTTTCATGATAATTCACCACAGGCCCAAAGTATTGACAAAGTGTTAATCTTCATCTACTACAGCTCAATGGCAGAATTCCCTTGAACTTCAGTCAGGCCAGGTTTTCATTACAAGTTTTTTATTTAAAAAATGCTAGAAGTCCCTAGGCACTTTATTAAGCAAAATTAGAATTCCACTTTATACTCATTGTGTAACATTATGCTAGTTAGTAATGTGCCTGGAAAGAGCATTGATTAAATAATACAGTAATAACAGTGAAATGTTCAGTGCAGTATTTTTAACTTTCCCTTAATTCTCCAAATTACCTTCAGAATACTTGTCAAAAAGACAGAGGAGCCCATAAGGATAAAAATCATGAGCCCTGTGACTCTTTGCTCCCGGATTCCAAGAAATTTTGGCTGCTCCCCTGGAGCGGAGCACTCTGATTCCAGTTTTAAGCTGTTCACATGGGAAATAGAGAGGACAGTGGCTGCAACAAACCATGGCAATCCCATAATAGAGCACACACCAAGCATCACTGCCACCATGAGTAGGTCGAGGTGGTATCCACATCCTTTCTGTTAAAAAAAATAAAGGTAGAAAGAAGATGTAAAATGACATCTGAATTAAGGAGAACGCTCCTGGCAGGCATTCCTCATGAACAGCTAGAGACAATTAAAAATTTGAGACTTGTACAAAAAAAATAGCTTCCTTCTATGTGTTATCCAGGTTGGGTCAGGAGGGATGGCAGACTGGTTATCTAAGGGGAATTCATATTAATTCACACTCAGTGCCCAATGTCACTGGACTCCTTCCAGTTATGAGTTAAGTGTGCCACAAATCCACTCTACAGTGGGCACCAAACAGCCTTCCTGCTTATAAAATGGATACTGGCAAGACACTGGAAAATGCATACATTTTCTGTTTTAACTATCTCTTATGTGAATAACAGTAAGCAGAACACCCAGCTGCGCTGCCAACTTCCCACTGCACCAATCTTAGTAGACCCTCCATCCATTCTTACAAAGAGGTAGAAAAGTATGTATTTTTATTGGTCCCTACATACACATCTATAACATTTGCAAAGTCAGTTTATGCTAGAAAGGGCCATAAAACCACACTGATCCTTCTGAAGTTTTTTAAGATGGTAAGCACATGATCTGTTTTCACTAAGGTACTTTCAATCTTAGATAAGAGCAGATAGCTATAAAATAAGATACATTGAATTAAAATATAAAATCAGGTACTGGTTTATGGGTTTCCTTATTTAAAGATAGCATCATAATATCCATATGCAAAGTCAGTACAAAACCTTTGGGTTTGGATCACTTCTGTAGTGGTCAAATGCTACATAAATTTACCAACAGGTGGATAATGGTTTGCTTTTGTGCATAAAACCCTTTGGTTGAATCTTAGATGAATTTAAAAATCTGCAATTACAGCTTCACTGAAAAAGAAAATGCATCAAGCTTGGTTCTATAGATATCTGCTCCCATAGCTGAGTGGGATATTTCACTTCAATTTTAGCAAGTATCCAGGACCTCCTCACAGCTGCAAGCAGCAGGTCAAGCTATTTTTCTTTAAAAAGTCAGGTAGTTAGCCATCTCCACAAAACTTTGCAATATGGCAACAAATCCAGTGTCACGGTCTGATGAAACAGCGATGTTCATGCAAACAATGTGAATATGTTGAACCATAATTTTGCCTGTAAACCCATGCAAATGCCTTTTGACATAAAAAAAGTAACTAAACTAAACTTGGAAGGGTTTGCTACAGAGACTGCCAAAAGCTGAAATGTGCACTATCCAGAATTTGCTATGGGAAGTATAAAAAAAGAGGGGAAAATGAGTTGGAAGCAAACAAATCATTTCTTTATGAAGACAACTTTTACTTCTAAAACGGGAAGCGTCTGGGTTTATGAAAATGTAAGCCACGTATCAAAATGAAAATGCCATCTTATTTGCTTACATTATTTAAAAAGGGGGAAAAGTAAAGAAAATGAAGAGAACCAACTCTAACTCAACCTTCCCTCACTCCCCAAAAGTGCTTATGAGTCTTATCTCCAAGACACATCTTGACAAACTCAGAGATGTGTCAAACACAGATATTAGTTACAGGCACAATGCACTCAAAGAGTTTAATTCTAAATCCTAACAGAGACACCTTTTTTTACCTTCTGACACATTTATGAGGAATGTATCTGCTAATGCATACAGAATCCGAGAGCATTTCCTCACATTCATACATGATCTGAGGAACCTGACATATGGGAAGAAAAGGAAGCATAGCAACAGGTGATGCTACACCAGACCCCAGCAAAACTAAAACGCAGCAAGACAAGGGGGCAGCCAGGAGGACCATCTGACTCCCAGATGCCAGTGCTGAAAAAACACATTCCAAAGCTTGGCAGCAAATTCCTGCATCTGTCAAGTTAACCACATGCAATGCTATGGATTGACATGAAGAGCCAGGCTGACAAAGAGGGCAAAAAAAGAACATATCAAATGTCACAATCATCCAAGAAGAGGCAATGCAAAGTGAAGGTTGCAAATGCATTTGCTAAAGCAACTTGGGATTGGATTGCTGCTTATTAAAAGTATGTCAAAAAAAAAGCCTAAGCTTGCTGCATATACATGTACAGAAACCTGCTGCTAGATTTTGCCCAACAGTTTTTCAGAGGGGTGATGTCCCTTTTTCTCTCTCCATCTGTAGGCAACTAAAGTGTTGGAGAACAGAGCAGGAAGTTGTCCTATGTTGTTTTAAGAACCCATTGTGCCTCTAAGGCTCAGTTTTATTCTTCTCCCTTCCTTAACATAGGAAGACCATTAAAAAAAAGCACGGGTAGAATGACAGAGAAGGATGAAAAGAGGGAAAAATATCTTCTATTGCAAAATAACCCGAGTAGTTTTTAAAAATCCAATCCAGTAGAACAACACTGTCAATACCTAAAGAGGCAATTAATATTGTGGTATTTAGGGAGATTATTAACTTGAAGGTGTTTTTTCTCTTTAAGTGAATGAATTCTACTTCTACTAAAGCACAGAAGGTAGCACTTTCTTAATTCAGAATCTGTATTCCAAATGACATTCATAAAGTCTTCTGTAAGGCAGTGGATCACTGACACAGGGCACAGGTACTACACAGACCGACAAAGAAAAAAAAGCATAAAAATTTAAAAGCCTTCTATATAATATATAACAAACTAGCATACACAAGTAGATGGATGCACATTACGTAATCTGAAGCAGAAAACAACAGTGAAAGTATAAATTTTGACTGAATACCTTTAGTTTGTGTTCTTTTCTATTGATAATGACAGCTGTGATCTGCTGGTCCATAAAGATAAGGATAGTACAAAGCAGGGCTGGAATTACAGCAGCTATCACTGTCCACCAAGGATTAGGCCCCAAAGGAGTAATAAACCAGCCACGATCATCTCTGGTGGGCTATAGAAACAGTCATGCATGGCCAGTCAGAACAGTAAGGATTATTTGCATTTCAATTTCACAAGAATACATACAAAACATTATTAGGATATGACTTCCTTCAAAACCAGCCTATATAGAGCACTAAAAAACATGTTAAACTTCCTCTGATGCCAAAACAAGAAATTACATATAATAAAATCATCTGGATTGTTACGGACTTGGTTGCACTTGATATGGTGAACCCAAAACCTGGAGGAAGCCCCAGAACATTACAGTAGTCTAGGATGTGGGTAACTTGAGCCTTGTTAATCTCTGCAGAGATAACATTAGGAAGCACGACAAGGCCTGATGGGAGAGGTTCACTTACATGACTCATAAATCAGAGAGGTTGCATAATACCTTGTAAACACAAAAAATTTTAAAACAGTATCACTACTCTCTGATGATGATAAACCAAACATAGTGGATTTATACAAAATTATAAAGTAATGCAATTTATCAACAACTTACCTTAAAAGCATTTGGAACCTGAAGTTTTGGTGATGGAATTCCAATGGCATAGTCAATTAAAACCATGGACAAAATAGTGAGAAAGACAGCAAAATCGCTGACAACAGAGCGTACCTACAGTTATCGAGAGAAATAACAATTTTAACTAAAACCTTCAGGTATGATTTAAGATTTTGCTTCACTGTTTTAGTATACAGCTTACAGCCTTACAGCTAAAACCATGCTTATTCTGATACAAGTTTCTTACAGAGGAAAGAGGCACTGTCTACTTCAGCAGCAGTTAACTGAATTTGCAATGCAGATGGAATTCTCACTTAGACATGCCTAATGACAATCTCTGAATTGCAATAATGGCACACACCTTTGTTGGGAAGTACCGGCTAGTTTTAAACTGCTTCAGTGTGGACGAGAGTGTTACTGTAGAGAAGAAGAGGATGACAGACCAGAAGAGGACATCTGGAACGTAAGGGCCGTGATGACCACAGGCTCGCCCAACAAACTCACCATGAAACTTTTTACATTCCTATCAGGGAGAGAAAAATAGTATTGCTCTAAAAATTATCCATGCTTGCACTAGCCTTTTCTTTTTAATTTCTTCCCTAAATTTCAAGCAAATTGTATTGCTAGAAATAGTAAAACAACACCTACATATTTATTCTTTTAAAACTTAAAACTCACTACGTGTGTATCCATTCTGCATGGAAAATTCTCAAAGGAATCTCTTTTTTAGCCATATTAAATGATGAAGTCACTAATACATACCATAAATAAAGTTTTTAATATAAAAACAGTATTTTTTCAAACTCAACAAGTACACTGATTTATTTTCTGTGTATAAATACAGATTTACACTTACTAACACTCTCCAAGTGTGGAAAGTAAAGTTCAAAAGGCACAAAGAGAAAGGCTGCTCCTGATGCATTCTCAAGAAGTGCTTTTTTTGTTTTCACTTCACAGGCCCAGCAACTGAAGAAAAATCTATTTAGGATGTGTGGCATTGGCCTAAAAGGAGCCCAATACATTTAATACCACACGGGGGCAGCACACCCTGCAAATTGTCTTTCTCTTTAAAAAGCTCTGATAAAATGCCGGAAAATCCAAAATCTTTAACAATAAATTACATAAAATATAATGGACATCAATATGCAGATACAGTGGAGAGCATTTCCAGTACTTCTCGACTACTATCCTTAGTTGTCTAAAGTCATAAAGAGTAGCTCTAGAAATGTGAGCTACCAGCTCTGGACTCACAATCTTTTCCTTCTCCTTCCCAATCCTTCCACACTTATTAAGAAAAATGAAATGCAGCACCCAGAATCAGGGATTCCAGGTAGAAATATCCTGCCAGATCAGAATCTTTTCGTATTCAATCAAGTGTGTCATTGGCTTATCAGACTCACTGCACAATATCATGTTATGGGAAACTTGGGCTTTGAACAAAGATTTCTTGGAAAAAAACCACAATTGCTATTTGATAACTGTAAGACAAAGGAGCACAAAGCTTTTTATACTGGTATAGAAGTGAACTTGGGATATGCCTCCTGAGGAAAATTTTGTCACCATCAAAATCCTCCTCACACTTGTCCAAAATCCTCTTCATACTTGGTCCAAAATCTTTTGCTCACACTTGATTTGTCTTGATAGCAAAAAATAATCATTGGGTTTTAAGAGAGAATGACAATCCAGATCTACAGAAACTTGAACATTTCAACTAGACACAAGAAATATATGAAGATATGAGCAGTAAAAGAGACATAATGGGGTGAGTCTGACCAAATATTTACAGACAGCGATGTCTCATCTCTTACTGCAGCTCTCTAGAACAGAGAAGTTTCTTGATGATGCTTGCAAGAAATAAAGACACATAAGTACAAAAAAAAAAATCAGTTATTTCTTTGACAACTACAGGGACTCATGGGAAAAGTTGGTCAGTTATACTGCTACCTGTGTAAACTCAAGTTTTGGTAATAAGCTTTCACTGAAGTTTTTAAGGGTTTTATATAATGCAGCCAGTCTTTTACATTTATAGTTAAAACAAAATCTGTTATTTTAAATCTCCTCAGTTGCAAATGTACTCTGAAAAACACTGTCAGAGATCTGAGAAAGTGAGAGGAGGAGTCTGCCCCTGCACAGATGCTCTTAGAGTGTGCTGCAATTTTGAGAATATTCATTCTGGACTTCTGGAATCCCTCAGGCCAGCAGTTCTCAACTTTCTTTCTGCTGTTGCCACACCAACAGAGTTGAGGAGCAGTCCCTGCTCAGAGCAAGGCGTGGAAGCAAGACAGAGCAGCCATGGAAGACAGCTCTTACTTAACATCAACTCTTCTGCATTCCTGCCTTTGAAAAAAAAGAACAGTATCTTCTGGAGACAGTCCACCGGATTGGCTTTTAAGTGTTCCATTTGATTATGCCTATGATTTGGTTAATTCAGTTCTCTCTTCAGTCTGGCGTCTTTTGTACTTGATTCTCTCTGACAATGAAATGATCCATTTGCGAGAAAAAGTGGTGGCCCAATCTCAACACAAGACTTTAATTAAGTTGTAAATGTCACTTTGAAGAAGGCAAACTTGAATTATATAAATCCTTTAAACATAGGAAAGTGTACTGTTAAGGAACTTGTTACACATTCATGCAAGCCCCACTGAACTGTAACTTTATTCCCTTCCTCCCCTGGGAAAAAGAATTACAGAACTTATGTAAGAAAAAAAGTGGTCACTGAAGAGAAAACGTTACAAAATTTCTCCCCATCCTCTTTTTTATAGCCTGAACTATTGCAAGAGTGTTCAGGGGAAATGAATGTTTCTGATTCTTTCTACACAAGGGAACTTTGGTTTTGCCATCTGGCAGAATTTAGGACAAATTCATTGTCATTTGACATGTTTGACTTAATCTCAGCCAAGCTCTTGTGCTAGTGTGTCAAGAAGGTTCCAAAGCAGGGCATAAAATGCACACACTTGCTTTAACGTGTACTATCAGAGGCTGCAAAAAAACTTACAAAATGAGATAATGCTATAAAGTCCATGTTAATTTTTGTTAAGTATATTTTATTATTTATTTGAACAAATACGAGCAGGAAAAAAAAGCTATCTTTAATGTATTTGTTGCAGCAAGATGGACAACATTATTTATGCCTATGCCTTTATTTATTAAGTTCCAGAATTTACTTACTGACACAGTTAGGTTCCCCCATGGCACATCAGATGCAGATATATTGTAGTCCTGCCAGTATTGTAAGGTTTTATTGCTAGGATGTTCTGGTTCCACACAATTGCATCTAAAAAGAAAAATTTTTTTCCTTAATAATAAAAGATACCAGATATTAATCCAAATTATCAATTTTATCACACATTGAAATTATGCTCTACGTTGACAGGTAATTTTAGTTCAAATGGGTTCAGTAAATGCATGCTTTGAAGCAGTTTGTAGTTCAGTAGCTAGTGCTATTACTAGAGTATCATTTGCTGTGAGGTGCATATGCATATATAGTATGTAATGTGACAACCACTGATCAAGCCACTGATCACATTAAGTTTTACCACCTGTTTTCTTCCTTGTCTATTGATACTTCTGAGCACAGTTCGTAATACGGAGAACATGCTGTTCCTGTTGCACCCTCTTACACCTAACACTTCTCACATGGACATTAGATTCCAGGCTGATTAATTTCTCACATAAGAAACTCTCTGTATACTCTTTCTTTCCCAGATGAAGAAGTGCCTTTGCACGTAAAACTGCCCAACTAGCCAGTCAACTGTAAGGGCTCTGGGTGTCAGGATCACCAGCACCAAAGGCTCTCTGAACTCTGTGTCCCTTGTTTTTCCTTTCCCCACAGCTGCTGTAAAAGCACATTTTTCATTTTAAATTGTGTATTTTAACACGCAAAATGTGACGAGGCAGTGTAGGAGGACAATACTGCAAATAGGTAATTTTAAATCAAAATTAAATCTTTAAAGCCTCTGAAGCAACTGTGGGAGGCTTTTTCTTTGACAAAGCCTTCAAAACATCCAGGATACTCTGTAGGATCCAAGATGTCAAGTGCGGTTTGCAATACGGTTTAAATTAATCCTACTTTAATAATCTATAGCACTATCTAGCCTGCTAGTATTTTAATGTGCTTATGATGACTTTAAATAAATTGTGTTCTCTCTGATAAAGTTTTCAGGAGAATGTGGGGACCGGATAACATCTGATTATCGTGTGCAGAGCCACTGAGCATAAATTGCATTACAGCTGTAGCAGAGTATCAGTTTGTTCACTTACCTACGCCATCTATGTGGCTGTTTATCTTTCCACAAAATTATAATACTCATCTAAATTTCTATGATCTTCTATATATGAAATACTACCTTCTACATCGTGAGGACACAACACTGACATTCTATTTCAATTACAATACTATACATGTGACAACAGCTGCATTTAATACATAAAGGGAAAGATGCAGGTTGTCTTTGTGCAATTCCTTGCTTTTATTTTAAATGCAGCTATTTACAAAAGAAAGAGAAGACCTTTACAGNAAAAAAAAAAAAAAAAAAAAAAAAAAAAAAAAAAAAAAAAAAAAAAAAAAAAAAAAAAAAAAAAAAACCACAAAAAACACCAAAACCAAAAAAACCCAAAGAAAGACAGCTGCATTCAGAGGAGTAGAGGGCCTGAGCCAAAAGTCCTTGACTAGATCTTTCAAAGATATTTAATATGGTTTGGATCAGGCCCTAAGTGCAGAATGAATGCGTGTTCAATGCGTAGTTCAAAGTATTACAAAATGGGTTAAACGAAGCACATCACTACTAGTGAGCTACAGCGGCAGAATAAAGCCAACAAACAGTATGGCTCCATCATGTATTGCAAGGGAGTACTGGATGTTCATGCAGCAATGCAGAGGTGTCTGTGTCAGGTTACTGCTGTTCTCTGTGAGCACAGGAGCTCCCTGGCCCCTGGTGTCCCTCGCCGGTCGCAGACTGGCCAGACGTGATTACAGCAGGCCAGGGTGGCGTGGGCTGCTCACTCAGTCACCTCCTCACTAGAAGGGAAGACTCTGCCTGTCACCAGCACTACATGGCACAGCTACACTTGCTGCAAACTGCAAAATTACATTTAAAGGTTAGAGGAGCCAAAATTTCTACTTCCTCAGAAACGTGACAGTTGAAGCTATAGTTACAGCTCAGGTAAATCACCTTCAGATGAGATCACCTGTTTATTTCTATAGCAATATCACATTCCTCCTGCACAGCATTCCAGTCTGGTCTTTGCCAAGTTTCATGGGCATTTAGCAATGGCAGACTGATCAGCAGCAGGTAAGTGACTTGTGCAAACTACACCCACGCAGACCAAAATCACCCTGCACCGTGCTTTTGTCACTGAATGAGAGCAGAACTAGGCTCTAACTGTAGAGATCAGATCCTCTTTCTGCTCAGAAGACCATTCAAACAATGATCTCAGTGTTTTGATATGTACAACATTACATTGCTTTCAATATTGCATGTGTTTTGGCAACACTGACATTTTGATGTGAGATTGTATCATGGTATCACTGTCTTCCAGCATCCCACTAATTGCTTAACATTATAGAACTGTGAGATAGTAAAACACTCCCTGTCCATCCCATAAAACACAAATGAAGGTACCATTCAGTGCCAAAACATAAAAACATTATCTACAAAAATGTGTCATTTCATAGCAGATATAATTGCTTCACTGGTAACCATTTCCCAGCATAACTGACCTGCAAGGAAAATCTCACATTAATTAAATAATGTTTCCTACTTTGTTCTTTGTAATATTTTAATGTTTCATTGCCATTTTTACTTTGAGTAGTTTTGCCAGAAAAAGTAAAATATGCTGAATAGTTAACATCAACACATCCTTCTATTTTGCCGAAAAAACATTACTCAGGAAGCTGGGATAAGCAAAAAAATTATTTCCTCTTGGGAGTTCAAATGCTCTTGCATTCTTGTAAAGTTGTTTAAAGTGCTGAGCACTTGCCCATGACAAGGGACCTGTGTGGAGTTTATGCTATTACCAAATGAGTGACAGATTCTACAAAAACCTGTATTTTCTAAGCAACACATTCAGCTTTAAGTACAGTACCAACTTAACAATGTACTCTTGTGTCTCTGAGTGATAAGTCAGAATTCATCTTCCTGATGCCAAAGGATTCAGAAGGATTCTTTTGATTCCCTTTCATTATGGCTAGAATACAGGCAGGGAAGAATCTGACACTGGTTGTGGTAGCAAAAGCATAGGTGTCACTATGGGGAGGCCATTTTGCTGCCAATTTCAACGAATCCATTTCATCCCACTGATGATAGAAATAATTCACTTCTCATCTTTACACTTTTGGATACTGCAAGACATTGCGATCTCCTGGTAGCAATTCAGATGTTCAAGTACGGGTGACTGTACACTCCATGGTATCTGTGACATCCGTGATGAGTTGGCACATATGAAAGGATCTTTGCTGACTCATGCCTTTGTTTTTGAAGCAGCTGGAGGCTGAGAGATCTAAAATGGCACTAGACACCCAGTCACAGGTCCCTACCTGTATTTAAAATGTCCATATTGTGCAGCTAGACAGATATCAGTGGAGTTTGCTTTCTTTTAGGGTATTTAAAAATCTAATACAGCCTAATAAAAACATCTGATGTTGACAAATAAACCATTTCAGACTAGATGGTCTTCAGAAAACTCAGAACTGTTTTAAGATTAGAACTGACAAAATGAGAACTTAACAAAGAATAACAACCTGAACCTGCTAGCTAGAAACTATAACCAGAGCAAGGAGTCTTTATTGCCTACTCTGAAGTGCTCAAGGAATCTCTGACAAATCAGAATGGAGAACAAAGGTAGATTAGAAATAATAAATTTTAGGACTGCATGAAAAATGAGTATCCCCTGGAGGCTGCATCTCTCTCCTTTTTATAGGAGGATCAAAATTTCAGCTACATCTTCAGCACCAATTCAACTGTAACAGTATAGGCAGTATAAGGTCACTCCCTGCTTCCCTTCTTTGTCCTCCCAAACTCCCCACAATTCCTTAGCTGTTTTAGGTTTTGGTTCATAAGTCTCACTTTCATTCACTTTATTAATTAAAGGCAGCCATCCTAATTTCACTGCATGCAACATCTACAACTTGTCCTGTTTTCAGAGAACAGAGCTAGGATACGACAACAGCAACTTCAGGAAATCTCAGACAACTAGCTGTGTTCTCTGTTCCACAAAAGGAGCAGTTATGACTGTCCTTAATAGCACCAAAAAGACTGTCTGTATGATCCTTCTTTCCCTGGACTATGGGAAAGGGAGTATTACTTAGCAAATTAAAACCCTGTCACTTTATATGTCAAGTTGAGGAATATTTTCCCCCTCCTTTTTAGATTAGCAATAAATACCATGGCTGCTCAACAACTAGTCAGGTGAAAGGTTCTGTACTAAAATCACTTTCATCTTGACTAATTTTCTGTTAACTGCAAAACAAGAAACTTACTACCTACTACGTCTTACTACTATTACTTATTATTACCTACTAAATTAACCTCAGTCTAGTCCTTCCAATGCTTACAATATCTACCTATTAACCCTGATTCTTCAGGTTGCTTCTGCACCATTTTCTTCTCTTTACTGTCATGCATGCTCTGCTGCCCCCACACACTTTAATGCAACACGATGCTTGTCCAGCTTCAAAAAAGAACCTCAGATAGTGTTTTTGTGAGTAAATAAAACACACTTAAACACTGCAGCTCCCATTAAAAGCCCCAGGCCGTTCACCCCTCGGCAGCTGCCATTTTTAGTAGGACATTTTCAAGACTAGGAGACATTTACTATTGACAATTTTACACAATCCAAAAGGCACTGTTTTGGATCTCTTATTTTTTTCCAGCATTTACATATTGCAAGCTACACCTATTTATACTAGATAAGGATATGATCTATAAAAGATGCAACTGCAGCTTCTTCCTGATTAGTTGATATACCATTTCCCCTTCCTAGAAGGGAAAAATGCCTCTCTGGCTCACTTAAGATAACCTGAGAATGAGATTTGCTCAATATGAATATTTATAATACTTTAAAAACTACAGGCAAGTATGACAAATAAGTTGCAAAATGTGCTTGTTTAAACAATATGTCTCACTGAATATCAGAGCACATATTTGGTAGTATGAGTAGGAAGGTTTTCCCCCAGCACAGAGGACGCCCTGAGCGTGCTGTGCACTGAGCACATAACAGAGACACAGGAGGATGACAGTATGAAAGGGAAGATAACATCACCAGGTTTGTTTGTAAAGTAAGGTGTATGTGTAGGTATTCTTTACGTTGGATTCACAAGGCTGAAGTATATTAATAGCAGAATGCTATGCATGTTTAGGTTTTCTCCAAATGCATCATTTTCATGTGAATTATGGGCATTCACAGAATCCTTCTGTTTCTCTAAGAACTTCCATGGGAAAAGGACAACAGTATCATAAAATTATGTCTTCTCTGCTGTCTCATACCTGCAATACCTGTATATCCCTAACATTATATTTACCCTATTCCTTCTCGTGCCAACCTTCATACCAAACAAATCAAAGTCTCAGTGGAAAAAAGACTCGGAACAAAATAATTAATAGTGATGGAAAATGGACTTGTCAGTTAAGTTCTATTCTCAGTATCATGAAACCCTTTCACAGCACAGCTGTCATGGCAAGGCAAGATTTTTTTCTTCATTTATTTATGAGATCTGCCATCCTGAATTACGACAATTAAGTTATGCAGCCTATCTCTGACAGTCACGAACATCAGGAGGCATCCACATATATCCTCTAAGGTTACAAGTCTGTACAGTTTAGTTGGTTAAGTTCAGGAGTAAAATAGAAAAGCCTATTAAAGTACCTAAACAATGCACTCAGCAGCACAGTAGTTTCACAGAGAAAAAAAGATAAATCTGAAAAGGGGAACTAATGTTAGACCGAAGAAATCTCAAAGAATCAGGTTCCTTTGGATAGCACATCAGGAGGAGAATGATTTTTTGTCAAGAGGAAAGTCTAGAAAACAGATTTATAATCATATTGTAGCTTTGTTAACCTTGAACATTGGGCTCCATTAGCTATCTGATGCAGTATGCAGTCCTTGAATTCACAGTAGCACTATGGTATGCAACTGCCATATACACAAGGTCCTGTGCAGAAAAGCAGTGCAGCTCTGGAGAGTATTGACAATTCATCTGAAAGCTTTCACTGTGAATATTTCTAGGGTGTCACTTCACCCTGCTTCCAAAGTTAAGAGCGCATACACTTGAGGAGGAGAGGTTCAGTATAATGCTGGTACAGAAATAATTACTGCAATACATTACAGTGCTGTATGGTCAGCCTGAGCTTCAATTGTTTAGGTGCAATGCATCAATACACATAAAGGAACTGTAACAAAACCACCTGTGAATTTTATGTAAGCATTCCCAGATTTGGAAGGCATTATGTAGACCAGCTCTCAACTACAAACAGAATGCTGTGGAGAATTGTTTAACAAGGAGATCTATTTCCACAGTGGAGGGGATGAGTAGTAGGAAAGAGGTGGGCATTCTCCGGGTTCAAATGGAGGAGAAAGACACAAACAAGTCAGTTGAGCTGGGCAAGCACAGAGAAGTTTTGGAAAAAGCAGAACAAAGAAAAAGAAAGCCTGGGTTCCAAGGTCTGTCAAGAAGCAAAACGGAACCAGCAGTTAAACTCAGTGATGGCACTTGCATGGTTCTGGGAAGAAGAAGGATATTCTTGGGGAAGGACACACAGGGTATGGCACAGTTACTTAACTGTAGGAAAAAAGCTATGAAGGGGAACAGAAAATCCATATTCATACCTAACTTCAAAAAATCATTACAGGACTTGGAATTCAATTAAATGCCTGGGACCATAATGAGCAATACTGTGCTCATCATCACTGACTTTTCTCATTCCACCTGCAGCTTAAGGGATACAGGATACAAATTAGGGATGCTAATTTGCATCCAATAATGATGTATTTAGATTAATTTATATAGATAATGGAAGATCTAAAACTTGCTTGTTCAAAGAGCCTTATGAACAAAACTAATCTTCACAACGCCTTCTAGAAGCAATGGTTACTATAGCCTGAGATTGACATGATCTTGGCTCCCTAATTACATCAGAGTGGGATTTTCTACTCCTAATGCTTAAGTGCATGTCAATACCAAGACAGATTGCAATATGCATATTACTATGCCAAGAAATCACTTTAAAATTATTCAATGTAATCTGTTAATAATTGAGTAACTTCTGGTAAAGAATTATTAAAACAACATGAATTCATCACTTTGAAAAAAGAATTAATAAAAACCAAAAAGGTATATAAAATTCCTTTTTACACCAAAAAGGTATATAAAGATCTAAGCAACCTCATTCTGAGAAATAAGTGAACTTCTGTATTCTAAGATAACTATCTTAAAATGCTTGTATTTTAAAGAATACTGGATTGCTTTCTAAATCACATTCCTTTCATCCACAATGTTTATTCTGTTTTCCTTTTTAAAACAGTGGGTTTTATCTGCTCCAATAAGGGGTTCTCTTTTCCTAGCAAAAATAACATTCTAATATTTAATATACACATTAAAACTGATGGGCATCAGTGTTCCAGACAGGTTTCACTAACTGGAGATATATTTGCTAGCAGGGTAGGAAAAAAACAGGAGGAGGAGAGTGCAGAAATAAGAGGTTGCTATGCCAACCTAAAAATGCTAATGGCATGACAAATACAAAAAGGTCACATAAAAAAATAGAAAGAAAAGCTCTGATCAAGAAGTATTTGTATTTAATTTAACAAACAATGTAGCTACTCTATTCAAATTCCTTCAAAGCAACTCAGTTTAAAAATAATAATTAGGAAAAAAAATACAGCGTAGTACCACACTGAAAATCAGGTTGTCTTTGTCCTTCCTTCGATTTACCACTTAAATGCCTTATTCTTCATCATCCGTATCAAAAATATGGTGGTTTAGGAAAAAGTTACATATAAATGCTGAATGGATTTGCCTGCAAGTAGACCATGTAAAGATCAGGGGTAATATTTAAATACAGAGTAAAAATAAAATTTAAAAATGAGTTAAAAGATGCATCATGTCTAGTTTTACATTAATTAGATCATGCAACAAGATATTTTTGTCCTTTTGAGGTATAATTCTGCAACAAACTCAAAACCTTCTACTAAAATGCTAAATGTAATTTTTAAAGAAACCTTTTAGGACTTTCAGTCGATTTTCAAATATTTGGGTGTGCTTGATTAAAAACTAAAAAAAAAAGAAAATCCCAACTGTTACGAACATTCTTCCTCTAGTGTTCTAAGGTGTATTATGGCAGATATTAGTAATGACTCCTGTACTCTCAAATATAAGAGATGTATGCAGTGCAGTCTTTTACATCAAGTTCCTGCAACAGAGACTGTTTGTAACAGAATTCAAGCCCACCAGAAATACAGAATGGGTTTTCTTTCTTACTTGAAATACAGTTTCAATCTGGTTGAAATACCAACCATTTAAAATTATTTTTTTCTTTGTATTTCTAGTACTCCAAAGAAAGCATTAACAGAATGCCAATGACTTTTCCTGGGTCAAACTCATGTCCTCACCAGGGCAAAGGAACAGTACTGGCACATAGACAGACTACATGTGGACATCAGAGCATCCTCAGAAAGCCTATGGGAGAAAAGAGGATGGCTGGGCAACACCATACACTGAAAATTTCAAATATATTCAGTGTTCTGATCAATTTATCATCAACTTTTTGAGTGAGCAACAGAAAACACAGAAATTTTACAATATAACCCAAGTTTTATAGCATAGAACCACAGATCCAAGACAGTTTTATATCAGCTTTGGTTGAGCATTCAAAGAGAAATGAGTTGCTCAACCTTTTGAAGATTACCCATGGCTAATTAAAGACCTGCCAAGGCTTTACTAACAATTAAAAACTTGTCTTTAAAATCCCCAAAGAGGAAAATGCAAACAGCTGTTTTAATTAGCAAAACAGCAGATACTAATTAGCTTCTGTAACAGAATACATTGGTCCTTTAAGGACAGGACCAGTTTCAGCCCAAGTTTGTTACCCACTTAAACTACAAGTAGAAGGACTGGAATCAGATGCTGCAGGAAAAGCTTCTAATTCCTTGTGAAATCAGTATTTCCCAACTTCAAGTACACAAAAGAGGATAAAGAAGAAGACAAAAATTCATGAAGACTGTGCTATATGGAGGTCATCAGAGTAAAATACCTACTTCTTAGAAGGTAAGTAAAGAGGACATAACCTCAACTGCATGCATGGTCTATTCTTGATATTTGTTCCGTTCTCTTCAAATTAATATTCTTTTGTCTACTGACTAAACTATTAGAGAGGAATAATAATATTTCCAGTATGATGAGAGTATGTCGTGGCAGAACTATAGTTTCTCTAATTTAAGTTGTTCTGTGTATTAAGGTATATAATTCAGGGTATGCTAACTATTTTTCTAGTGATAATATACACAAAGCTCAAATGTTTTCTCTGTTGCTGTGTTCTGTTTTTCCCAGCTTAAAATGCAAATGAGACATTTGGTTGAGACACTCCTGTTTTTCCAGTGAACAGAAGATGTGGCACTGTTCAAGCACTGTTGCTTTACGGCCCCACCCAGCTCATGCGGAGGGTTCAAATGGGTTCAGTGAAATAATAAAGACATTTCTGGAGAGAGATTTTCATTGAAAATGCTTTTTAATGACATCTTATTTACTGATGTGAGCAAGCTTAACTGGCCTCAGGACAGACTAGGATCTTGTCCTTTACTAGAACATTTTTGTTCTCATATCACAGAAACAGGTCTATGAGGCTTTACTTCTCAATGAGACAATATTGATAAAAGCAATTCACTTTTTTATTCCCCAAGTAGATTATTACCTGTCTAAAGGTCACAATAAAGTAAGCTGTTTAAATTGAGTTAAATGAAAAATTGTGTTAGGAACAAATTCATTATAAGCTACTAAGATGCATCTAACAATTCCAAATCCACTTCAGCTCTTGTGGATTAAATGCCAGAGAGGCTAAAATAAAGGAGATACATCAACTCATAACCTTTTAGAAAGGTGAATATTTCAATTTGTGGGAAAAAACCCAAAATAAAACAAGATAAATATGATACACAAACATTATCTGAACATCCTGTTGCCACTGTTGCCACTGAAAGATTATAAATCATAAGTACAAGGTTACAGGAAGAGACCATGAGTTTAGTTTTATTAAATAAAAATGAATAGAGACCTAAAACTAAGGTCTAAAACACATCCCCGCAATAACTACTACTTCCATAAGACAGCATAATGACTGAATAGCTTCCCCATGCTGCAACTACTGCAAACTTTTCCTGCTGTGCTTCCTGCAGAGAAAACAACCTATGGAAAAAAAAAACAACCCTAAGAGTTTAATAGAAGAAATCTTACTTACGAGTACTTTGTCAGCAGCTCCAAATTGTTATGCATGTTGATTGGATACGTCTCACTGAGATGAAACAGCTTCTCTAAGGCCTCATAAATGAAAATGATGCAGATAAGAGAAGCAAAGGCTTCTTCAGTAAACCGGGTAATGTAGCAGACTAGGGAGCTTGCATCAGTTGCAACAAGGATGATGCACAGGATTGCAGTCCACAGCCCAATGCTGGCTCTCAGGGAAAGGTATGACAACCCGTACTCTCTAAAAATAAGAAAAAAATTAACACACTGAACCTTTTGTCCAACTACAGTAAATTGAAACAAGGCAGCTCCAAAATTTCCTTTCTGGGGACAGTCTGAATCAGAAATTATGCACTTACTGTAAACAGAAGGTCCTATCAAGTCACCTCCTGACCAGAGCTCTTCCCCCATATAGCAGGACACAAAGAGCTCTATCTCTACATGAGCAGCTTTGAGAGTAGTCACACACATGAAGCGTGTAAGGTCCACTCACTCTTTATCCCATATCCTGCTTTGTGAACAGCCAACACCTGCCAATTTCTTTTTAAGCCGTGAAAGAGTAGCTATAACAACTTTCATCAAAATTCTGTAAGCTTATTGCATATGATAATAGAGCTCCAAACACACCGTGTGACATTATCACAGCAAACTGAAAGGTCTGTCTGAAGGTGTGAGAAAATTTGAGTGCTAAGCAGGGTTTCCTACTCTGTGTTGTGCAGGAGATCCTGGTACAGAAGTCCCTGTCACAGCGATGAGGCAGAAAAGCAGACTGGATGGCAAAGAAGCATGATGGCTTCCAAATGGAGACACAACTTTTACCCACACTGTGGGAGAGATATGTCAAGTAGAGCACATTAGCCTAAATGTGGCTCTGCTGGCATGACACTTCACCCCCTCTCTGTCCAGGTGGGGGAATGGCATGGTCTGTATAGTGACTACTGAAAGAGGACACCACTTCTACTGCACTTACTTTCTTGCCGAGAAGCAACACCTTTCGAGTCAGGGATGAGATAAACTAGATTTAAATGTATTGTCTCAGACTAGAGAATGATAAAATTAAAAAAAAAAAAAGGCAAAAATACCCCCCCGCCACCAAACATCCTGAAGCTATCATTCCCTTCAAAACAGCTGAGGGAAGGGGGAAGGGAGGAAGGAGAGCTTAAAAGTAACAAAAGCCCAAAATTTAAGAAAATTCATCTTTCTGCATTATCAATTCACTAGATAGTTTTTGGACTCTGCAACACAGAAGTTGTGTTGCAGAAGAAGGCAACAATTATCTCATAGTGCACTGCTTAGGATTTCAGCTTGGGGATAGGTAGTGTCTCTACCTCTACTTAACGAATGAAGGATGATGAATATCATGATCTTCACTTACTTGCAAAATTTGAATAAGATCTTCTCGAACACTAAAACTGGTCCTGTGCTGCCAAGTATAGTGAGAGGCTGTCCACCAAAAAGAGAGTAGGCAATTCCAGTCATGGATGCTCCAAACAGCGATTCTATTGCACTCTGAATATGATACAGAGAGAAGTGTCCATAAATTTTCAAACAGGTTCTTTTTGCAGTGTCTTAGTCCATAACCTTCTAAACATTGAAACACCAATATATAAGGGTGATTCATGCAACAGTAAGGAAATACTAACCACAAGACTAGGAATGTAAGTTTGTTTTAAAAGTTCAGATTTAACACATACTATACGACCTTCAGTTGCTTCTCCCAGCAGACCACCAAATGTGATGACAGGAGACATGCAAGCACAGTAGAGAAACAAAAATGATGCCAGACACTGCAGACTGAGAGCATCCCTGAAGTCACTCCAGAAGAAGGGAGCTTTTCTTTTGATATCCAAAATTAATCCTCCAAAAAACCTAAAGAAAACATATTAGACCTCAAATTAATTAAGGTGGCACACAAAACTTTCTTCTACAGTATTGCTTCAACCACACTGAAGAGAAGCTACTGTTCCTTGATCAAACAATGTATACCCTTACTTTTCACCCTTCACTAAAAAGTAAGTTTATAGGACACCTGCCTTTGTAACTTCAACCAGGAAATTCTTATGGTATTAAAACAAACTAATTTCTATATCTCTTTTATAAATTCTTCAACTAATCATCCAGACCCCAAAGTTCTGAACAGTTGCTTGCTCCCATGCACTAAATCAAACTGTATATTATAAGAAATAATTCTTTACATTTGTTTAATTAGAGGGGAATCAGAGTGCCTATTTGCCCGCACATTTATATATAGACCTTCACATCCTTTATTTGAGAACCTGTTCCTAAATGCACTCGATGATAGAAATGAATATGCGCTACCATTTCTCAAGGACAAGAACTGTCATCTTTTGTCTTTTACACTGTGTCAAGTATAATCAAATATTTAGGAACAGACTCTCCCTTACAAAATACCATACAGCTAAAGTAAATAACCCTGCAACGCTCTTCTCCTCACGGGCACACAATGTATCAGATGCTGCTGAAATAAAGAAGGTGGTAAAGGTATAGTGTTGCTACCTCCTAAATATTAAAACAATCCTTCAAGCTGTCAATTAGCAGATTCTCTGGTGAGAAAACAACTTCCAGCCAGACTGGCCATCATCTCCCCTGCCCCAGTGTGCACCAGCACTGCAGCTGAATCTTTAGCTTCATGCTAAATGTAGGAACAATATTTAAATATCAGGAGGCAGCAAAGTAAAGGAAACATCTATTGTCCAACTACACTGCACTAAGGCAGCCACTGACAGCTGACTTAGGCCACCCCATATTAGATGAGTGAAAGTAAGTATTCCTTGGGGCAAATTCTTCATTCTGATGTTTATTGCAGCCACCAGGGTAACCACAGCCTCATGTACCAGGACATGTCATGGCTTACTGAGGTAAAAAAGAAATGCTAGATTTGCACAACCCAGAAACTTCAGCTACAAAACAGTTCTAAGTATTCATAATATATGGCACAATACTATACCAAGTTTTCCTTCATCCTGTACAAAACTAAGAAACATTAATCAAGTTTAAGAGAGGTCTGGCCTCTGTTAATACTAGAAAAAGGAGCTTGCAATAAACACAAACAGAAAACTCAAACCCTCTTGCCCTCTCGTGCTCTCTGCAAATGAGCACGTATTGTCCTCTTCCACATGGCCCATGCAAATCAGAACAAATGCCTGAAAGAAATCATGTGCCAAGATACTTCTGAGAGAGAACCAGACCCTTGCGATCCCTTTTGCACATCACTTTGAACATTGAAGATTTTGAATATGTTTTCACTAACTTTCCAGTGCGTTGCAGTTCTGGTCCAGAGTGTCCCCCAGGATGTTCTGCCTCCCCATGGGCTGCAGTTCCATTTGGCACTCCAGGGATCTTACGCTTCTCCTACCAGAAGGAAAAGATATTTCTTGTGGGTTTTAGCACTGAAACAGGCTCTGGAAGTTAAAAGCTTAAACATAAAAATTTTATTGGAAGATTTGCCAACATAACTTCCTCATAAGCTGTAGAGGAGTTCCATTACCAGACAGTTAATAGTAAAAAGAATTGTGATTCGGTGAAATTTAAAGAATTGATCACAAAAAATTTTGTATCAGAAAACATTTTAAAGAGTAACAAGCTCTGATCAATGCTTGCAATAAGCTTAAAAGAAAAGCAATCCATGGCTATTTGGAATAATCAAGGATGCTTAAGACCACTTATCCCTGAATTTAGTATCTTTAGATACAACTGTCTGTATTTACTCAGGAGAGAACTAGTACTGAACTAAACCAAATTTCTGTATACTTGTATACTTGCAAGTCAAGGGTTCTTCTAAAGAAAATTAACCTAAAATAAAAAGAGGATGCAAAACATAGTGACTCTGCTAAATGCTAAATTAATGAGACTTAAATCTACATAATAAAAATTCATCACAACTTTTTAAAGTGTCTGAATTTTACACTGTACAAACCTGAGAGGGAACATTTTTAGGTGGTTCTATTCGAATAGTTGGGTCCCACTCTCCAGGAGGGAGAACAGTAACCTGGTCAAGAAACTCATCAATTCCAGACACCAAGTCATTGCGGTCTTTTGCTTTGTAGGCAACATCATGGAATACCTGTGAAAAATTGAAAAGTATGTGTGGGACGAAAAAGAGATGGAAAAAGGAACTCTCTCTAAAGTAATGGCCCCTCTTCTCTGAAACAGAACACACTTTGTAAAGTTTGCACTGAACACACAATCTCAGCTTCAACTGAAAATAGCTTCTGGTACATAGTTCTCATAGAAATTACAGCTGCTACAGAAAAAAATCCTTATGGCTGCTAAATATTCCAGAGATTTTGCAGCTTAAACAAAATTAAATTCACTGCAAAGCAACTGGGTAAAATGGAACCTTATTGGTGAAGATATCTTCACTTGTGAATACGGTTACTGATTTTGTTATCCCCTTACAGCAGCATAATCTGGGCTGTCACAGGGCCATGAAATGAACTAGAATGCTTGTTGTCATCACCAGAATGATCAGCCACATTTCATCTGAAGGATTGGAGATTCCCTATTACACCTCTTCAGTTAGTACAAAACTGAACCACGAATAAAAATACCTCATCTGTCATTAGTGTTGCAATTGATCTTCCAATCTCATGGTATTGTTGGCCTTTACCCAGTGGTCCAAGAAGAATAAACAAAAATCTGCAAATTAAAGGTAAATTTGAGAAATTTTAAAGGACAGATGGTTGAAATTAATATAAATATTACAGAAATATTTATCTAAAATATGGACTAGAAGAATCTCTCAGATAAACACTACATATAATCTTCTTCAAGATCCTCACACATGCATTTAAACATGAAGCTCTGCTTAGAAAAAAAAAAAGTGAAAATAGCTTCCAAAAATATATCATAAGCTTAACAGTCAGCCTTGATTGAGACTACCAAAATTTCCTTACATAACAAACCTTAACTTACATAATAAATGTATGCAATTGCAATCTATGTACAGAACACGTTAATTTATTTAATTATGTTAATAAAAAAAACCAGGTATGGTTACATAAATTATTGCAATATTGAAGAAGTTAAATTAACCCAAATAAAAATAATTTTTAAATATTTTTTATTCCCATTAAGGGTCTGGACAGTCTCTACATGAGGCTATAGGCAAGTAAAGTTCTATAAGAAGCAGAGGATCTGTTCAAATGAAATCACTAAAATTCTCAGTTTTGCTAAAATGCAAAAGACATTTTGACTTATATTACTGAATATTTTTACATACACATTTTTGCTTAAAAACAAAAACACTTAATTGTCCTAAATTGTAAATATTTAATTTTATTTTGACCAAAGATCGAGAAATCTATTCTTTTCCTTTTTGTGTTCTTTTTTCTTGTGGGAATTCAGGGGAGGTAACAAGGAAAAGCTTTTTCCAAAGCTCCCAATATTACTTATACACACAGAAAAACTAGAAAACATAAAAAAAGTAATATCCAAAGTAACTACAAAGTACAATTCAAAGAAAATATTACTGTTTATCTGGTTAGAAGCAAGGCTTTGAGTCTCAACATTGCATTTCATAGCAAAACATAAGTGTCATATGTGAGTGTCCTGAGTGTCACAAACAACTGAAATACACTACTGCCTACTGTTGGAATTCTACTTTTATAGAAACTAAAAGAGGGAAGGGAAAAGAGAGATAGAATGTGTTTACAAACATACACACAAATTAGGGAAAAAA